>OX424449.1:14556077-14692815 GCA_949152495.1 Lasius fuliginosus | reverse complement strand
CGAATCGCAGGTGCGAAGACAAGAGGAAAAAGAGAGAGAACGCGCGACGGACATTTGACAACTGACGCGCTGTGTGTACATTTTGCTATACCGAGTGCGCGTTGACAATCCGATACTTCTGAGAATTTCTCTTTGACGTAGATAAGTTTCGCGGCATTATCACGAAGCGGAGTACCGAGACCACCTCGAAATCCATGTGAAGAGACTTCCGACAATCAACTGATACTCAAGTCGAAACTCTACGAGGCGTGCCTGCAGGCGTACCTGCGTCGATTAGTTTCACAACCGTGAGAAACGAGGATAACCTGCGTACGGAATTGTAATAACTACCTCGACAAAAAACAATAAGAGATACAAGGTAAATAAGAGACATTCTCGAACTCTGATATATATATATATTTAATTCGAAAGTGGGAGTGCGCGAGGTGCTATCTTCCCGTCGAGGCTAATCGTCAGCTCGCTCTCACCGCGCGGATTCTCCTCTTTCTCTCCCCCGGTGCGTTACCTCATCGGAGCTGGGTCGGTGCGTGTATTGCGTGTAATAACAAGCGTGTGCGCGCGTGTGCAACCCGTCGCACTGATTCGTCGTCGAGGAGAGAGAGGGAGAGAGAGAGAGAGAGAGAGAGAGAGAGAGAGAGAGAGAGAGAGAGAGAGAGAGAGAGAGTGAGAGAGATTCGATCGTCTCTAGAAGCAAAACAATGCGCCGCTGATGTAGCGCGTAGCGTCGCTCCACTTGCGCGTTGTGTATGTCGCGTGTATGCGTGTTACGTACCTGCTGCGCGGCGCGCTAGTGTGCGTTTGTTTATGCGCGTAGATTAGCCGCGCGCGTTCGCGTGACATTCATTCAACAGCCAGACGCGCTTCGACGCGCGCGACTCCTCGTCGTCATCGTCATCGTCATTTCGAAAGCGAGCGAGTGAGAGCGGACATTAAGTGTAAGAGGGTGTCGTCTCGCGCGTATTTATCCAGTGAATCACACGCGTCCTGTCCGATTACGCACAGGCTGGATCGCGTCGCCGGATACGACGTATATACATACATATACGCGCCGTGTATTATTGTTGACGTGTCGGCGGCGAGAGAGAGGGAGAGTTGGACGAGAGCGGCTCGCTAATTATCGGAGAGAACGACAACGTGGGGTATCCTTTCATCGTGGGAGAAGAAGGAGCGGAGTCTCGCAGTAAAGTTTTTCCTCGTTCGGAAGAAAGTCTCTTTCCAGTATAATATTTCCGACTGTGTTGACGACGGTGTTTTTCCGCAAGAAGAAATCGCACGCAGCGTTTTCCATCTTTCTTCCTCCTCAATTGTCTGTCCGTGTTGTGTTGTCGACGAGAGAACGTCGACCCATGTAAACATCGGCGCGGAAAGGAGAGAGAGAGAAACATTCGCCAGCGCGGAAAGAGAGAGAGAGAGAGAGAGAGAGAGAGAGAGAGAGAGAGAGAGAGAGAGAGAGAGAGAGAGGGCAGCATCGAGGACTAGAAAGAGAGAGAACAACAACAGAGAGGAACCCGTCCAGGTTTTCCATTGCAGATTTACTACCGAGCAGTAGTAAACTTGCGGCGCAAACATCCGTGTGCTCTCTCACGGAAACGTAAACAGAACTGTAGGAAAATGCCGAGCGCCGAGGAGACGACGTACCTGATCGGCGTGATGCCGGACGGCGCGGCACAGGCGGACACATTCCTGACGCGCGACGTCGATCTGCTGGTGTCGCAGATCAAGGAGAACCTGCGGCTGTCCAGTCTGAAGGCCAAATCCAGCGTCAGCCATAAGAACAACCGACCGTCTCCGTACCGGATACCGCGTTCCTGGGCGGACCCGGCGGCCGGTTGCGAGGTCTGCGGCCTGCGATCCAGCGGCCAGTCTCACCATCAGCAACAGCAGGTGAATCAGGTGACCGCCGGTCACCATCATCACTATCACAGCCACCTGAAGAGGACCGAGAGGAGCAGGGTGGACGACGATCCGTACGAGGTGCTGCAGGAGTTGCTGCGCGAGGGCGGCCTCATCAAGGAGGCGGTCAAGAGGCTTCAGGCGAACCTCGACGAGCTCTCGAGCTCGGAGGTGGACGAGGACGAGGAGGTGGACGACGAGGACGACGAGCGGCGGTCCTCCAACGGCGGCGGCTACCGCAGGAAACCGTATTTCTACGATTCCGAGGACGAGCCGCTACCGCCGATGTACGAGCCCCTGGAACTGTGAGGCGGGAGTGCTTGAAAGGAATTTTCTCCGACGTTTTTTTCTTCTCTCATTCTCGTCGTGAATGGCGCCTTTGAATACTTCTCCATTGAGAAAACTTTTACAGACATTTCTTCGAAGTGATTCATTTCCTTTGTCCCTTTGTGATTTGGGACGACAAATTCTTTAAAAAAGTGGCTCGAGTTCCCTGATAAGGGTAAGGATTAAAGAATATTCTGCGAAAATATACACATTTCCTTCATTTTTTTGGTCGGAAGAAAAATGTGGGAGTCAATGTGAGAAGCGCGAGCGCGCGTCCGTAGACACAATTAGGCGAGGACTCGCCTTACATGGCCGTGTTTGTAAATACGCTGCGTTGTCGGCGCTGCGCGCTAAAGAGCTCGCTTCGTAATGCCTCGGCCGAGATCGCCGTCGTCGTATCGACGCTCGACGCGGGTCTACGTGGAAGACTTATGGCCGCGCGCCACTCGCTCCATCATCGTAAGAGATGCGTGCGTGTACGCGAAGATGTTCCTTCCTCGTAACATATTGTTCTGTACTGTGTCAGCGGTATCTTCGTCGGTATCTCGGATAATTAAATATCGCTGGCGATAATTAATAATTTTATTAATAATAGTTCGATGCATCGATTATCGTATTATTATGTATTATGTTAGAATCCATATGCGAAATGTTCCTTTCCAGAGGGATGCTCTGTATTATGTTTGTGTCGACGTCCCAGATTATCGAGAAATATCGCCGGCGATATAATCGTAGCACGCGGGATGGAATTTTTTATATATATTTTTTTGGAAAATCCTCGATTCCTTAGCATTATTTTTTTTTGCGTGATACATATTTTAATGTTTATTAAAATATGTACATATATATTAATGTTTATTAAAATATGTATGTACACTGACAATATCGTTATCACAGTATAGAGTACTTCAACAATCGATTCGTTGCGAAACTTTTGATTATTGCTTCAAGTACTAAACGAATTTTTGTAGATACAGAGAAGGATTTAAAAATTATGCACTATGATATTATTATTCATACTATTCATTATTATTCATAATACATTTTATTTAATGAAAAGTTTTGCTGGTCAGAGATTTATTATTTTTTCGATGCTTATAATGAAAAGAATTTAAAATTTAAGAAAATTTGAGAAAAATTGCAACATCTTCAATGCTTTAAAGTTATTATTAATTACATATTTGTATACACACACACACACACACACACACACATATTTCGAATAATATTTTCAGAAATTAGATCAATTGATTATTTTCTTCGATATTTAAAGAATTAATCTAACGTCATCTCGTCTCTCTTGCGGATCGTTTAGTTTGGATTGCATCAGAAGTATATGTTAATTAATTTCGAGTAAGCTACGTTGTTTCAATTATAGCATTAGATGAAGAAAGAAATATTTAATGGATTTATTGACAAACTCAACGAGAGTACAATTGTATTTGTTTATTATTTAGTGTGTGATATAATTATATTTTTTGTAATCGGAGTTTGCGACTTGCACTGGGCTTCATAGTTTAAATTCAACAAAAAATAATCGTAGTTTAGTATACATATATCTGTAATAGAAAGTCTCTTTTTATGCTGTACTTTGCCGTCCACGTTGACACACACACGTTCTGTCCTTCTCACACGGTCTCTTTTCTACCTCGACCGTTTTTTTCTTTCTCACCGATTTCCCCGCAGCATGAACATTATCTATATCTTTGACATTTTACATCTCTTTGTTAATACTCGAGCGCGTCAAAATTGCTCTAAGTGATACAATTAAACGGAATCCCGCAGAGATTTTTTTTTATTTTAAAATCATAACAGTCTGAGAGTTCTGTTTATAAGTTTCAATTATTATTATTTTTTTTGAATATACAATTTTAAAATAAACGAAATTGTATTGTCTACAACTAGAACTTTGATTCTATTTGTACAACGAATCTCAGTTCAATTCTCACGATACGTTCTCGCAGACGTAAGCGTTTTCATGTAAACCTTCGCGCCGATCTCTTTTCATCCTCTTTGTTACTTTCGTTGCTTTCACCGAATGACAATATTTTGTGTCCTTTAGGGTTAAGGACACAGCTGTCGGGAACTAAACCGAGCTTAAACTAAACTATCAAAGTTGATCTCGCCTCGCGTCGATCAGCTGGTCCGATCGCCGCGCATATCGTGAAAAAATAAATGAGATCATTGTGTGTATCTTTCTCTCTCGACGACTATGTCCCTAATATTTCCGTCACACAATGCAAAGACATCGATGGTCGTTGGTAGATTGCTGACACGGTTTATTAATCGCGATTCTCACTTGCTCAAATTGAACTGTGGCATCTCTAGGCAGAACTCGATACTCTAACAGCATGTAAAATATTATCTTTTATATTGTCTAAAATTTATGTTGCACTTTAAGGGGAAGCCAACACTTTTTTTCCAAAATTGAAAAACTGTACTGACAAGATCTTTCATCTAGTAGATACTGTCGAGATCTTTTATCTAGTAACATTCAGTTTTTTTTTCTTTCTTTTTTTAAGAAAGCTACGATAACGACTCGCTTTTATCGCGCTATATGACTTGCGGCTTTCTTTGCGGGTGGTATTCTCATTCTCTAACGGAAACTCTATTTATAGAGCAGCCACACGAGTTCTTGCGTGAGATAATAATTCGACGCGTTTGCTAAGTAAATCAATAAATGAACAAGATTCGCTGTGTTTACCTAGGAAACTCGACAATGGAATCTCGGAATGTATTACGTTTCGCACTTTGAGGATTAGAGAGTTCTCGCGGTTCGAATACGCCAAGTATGCTTATGTTAGTGCAGATTCAACAAAAGGAAAATGTTGTAAGCGCGAACTATAATAATTATAAAATAATTAACTATTATTGTTTTATGATACTTGTGTGTAATATCCGAAGTGCAGCATTGTAAAGAGACACTTGCTATACATATATCTGAACTGCAATCGTTATCTTTTGTTGAAATTAGAATTTCTTCGTTTAATATAATCGACGGCGTCTGCCTTACTTGAAATTAGTTAACATAGACTTCTGATGCAATCCAAACTAAACGAACGAGATGACGTGTTAGATTAACTCTTCAAATATCGAAGGAAGTAACCAATTGATCTAATTTCTGAAAATATTATTTGAAATGTATGTGTGTGTGTTGTATACAAATATGTGAGTAATAATAATTTTAGAGCATTGAAAAAACAATAAATCTTTAATCAGCAGGAAATTTCTCATTAAAAATAAAATGTATTATACGTAACAATATCATAGTGTATAATAATAACGTATAGGTTTATAGATATATATGTATATCTCTTTTTCTGTGCATGTTTTAGTGCATAGCTACTTATCGCTATCGATCGCTATACATAGGAGAGACACACTGTTAATGTTACATACACATTGTACTCACACGTGTAAGATCATTGTACGCGGCGTAATGGTATTCCATTGTCACGTGATTCGCTTCGCGTGTGAATAAAGATAAGATCCCACATCTGTAGTAAAGATCTCCGCGGGGGCAGCTGTGTGACGTTACGTGAGCTGACAATTATATATATCGAAAGCGTTTATTCCACGTGATACTATTAATTAATACTGTTCGCGAGAAAAAAAAACCGCTGCATTCGTCTTATTCTTAAACCTCGCAATCAATTTCTAGAAGCTTTTGATTATTCCTGGGCGCGCGTGACGTCACAACTGCAGCGTCCGGGATTTTATTATAGACGGCGATGGTAAAATGCGGTCGCGACACGGTGACGCAATAAAACGGCACACTTGTACGTAGCGATACGAAGCGATCGTTCGCAGCTTCGGCGTTGATTTCCGACGACGTTGGTCGCCTTATCCGACTAATTAGATAAGTTTAGCAATTAGTATATATTGCGCGTACCTACTGCGAGCGGAGTGAACGAATTGCGTCAGGATTCCACAGTTCCGACAAGGATGCTTGTATGCGTATGCGAGTATGTGTGTGTGTGTGTGTGTGTGTGCGTGCGTGCGTGCGTGCGTGCGTGCGTGCGTGCGTATGTGTATATGTATGCGAGTGTGCGTGGAAAAGTTTTGTGCATTGGTTATTTTTTTCTCTTTTTTTACGATTACGAATGAACGCAATTCTTCGTTCTTTTCTAAGTTCGTCGTTAAGGATCGTGCATTACGAAAACTATATCTCGTTGTGATCGTTGGGCTCGCAAGTCCGACAAGTCTTAATTATAAAATAAAGAAGTTCAAAGTTTCGAAGCTGATTCTTGTCGGTCGCGCGCTGTCGCGCGAAAACTTTCCACCGATCCTCCGCACTTCTCTCTTCCTTCATCGTCATCAAACGTCGGTATCAAACGGTTCTGCTTGGTGTCCGATGACGGAGCGTGCCACAAATACATCGTGGCATCATATAGGATGTCTTATTATTACCGTTCTTCCGTAGCAAGCAATATTTAGCGATTTGATATTTGATTAGCGAAAGATTGAAAATTAATTATAAAAATTACTTTGCGCGATATTCTAATGAATTGAGTACATATTTAAACGGATGACGAGAAATTTTATTTCACTCTAATTAATTTGAAATACATTTTAATTGTATAATATATTAAATCTAACTTTAATTTCAGATATTTGCTTAATGTTATTTGATATTGCAGCTTAGCGCATTACAAAGTTCCGTGAAATTTGCCTTAGAGCAATATTGACTCGTGTTTCGTCAAACCGAAGAGGCCTTGTCATCATCAGAAACGGCGGTACAGTAACGGGACACCCTGTATAGTCAGCAGTTCACTGGCCTTCTGATCGTTGGCGCGCATTGAAGGTATTCTCCGTGCCAGCTTCTAGAAATTTGCTTTTAGCCTTACGTTCGTCGATCTATCTCGCGTTGATGGTAACTGCGAAACGCTGTGATAAACCGTCCGTGTTACATGAAACCGCGATATATCTCGGATTTTTCGCGGCGGTATTTGATATCCTGCAAGCCTTTAAGAACGTTTACTATTCATATTCCGATCCTGAGCATTCTTTCTTTTAATCCTTTAATAATACGCAGCGAAATTCGCAAGCTCGATTTTTCTTATCGACGTCATAGCAAGAGAACTGTTGCCGTTTCATAATAATTCTCGCAAAAGAGTTGACTGCACGATAATGACTGTACTGATAATAGCAACTATAAATTATGGTTCTTAAAGGTCCTTGCGGGTGTAAAACGAAACCGACATGTTTTTTACGAGCCACTTTGTTCGACGCTTCTGACCTGAAACCGGCGGCTCGCACAGACAGAAAGGAAAGGGTCGGTTGTCGATTTCAGGCAGACAGTTCATTTAATAACTCGCGTCTTCTAAAAATTGATGCTCACTTTGGACACGAGGCAGTTGTCTTGTGCGTAACGCAACGCAATTATTATGTTGCGTAATATAAATGACTGATTTATTATTTAGAGTCTTGACTTTAAAAATTAGAAAACAATTTGATTTAAAAAATTTAAACTTTGAAAAATTTGGCAGTGGCTATATTATTACTCTGCATGTCTATTTTTATATATTCTATAATATCTTTTTGATATTTTTTTTATTTTTATAATTAAATAATATGATACTCCCTATAATATTTACTTATAAATAATTGATACTTAAAAATGGTAAAAGTAATTATTTAGAGATACTATGCACAACATATATGTATATTCTACCGGTATAACAATTGTGCTGCTCGATCGCAAATCGTAAATAATACTTATTCTTTCCAATGAGAAAATTCTGGGATTGGAAAGGCTAACGAGTTCGTTCGATCTGCAGAAAAGTCAAATGTCATCGTGAGACAGCATTCGAAAGCAAAGATTGTTAGGAGTCGGTTGTTTTCGCGAGTCACGTCACTGTAGTCGTTGTCAAAGGCTTTTATCGAATGACTGGCGACATTCCTGTGTTTATAGAAATGCACAGAATCGAATAAATCGAGCGATAAGTAACTTTCGGCTATTTCTCGCTTTTTATCCATTTACTCGTTTATTCGATGCAAATACGAAATTATGAAATCTTAGCTAACAAAGTGACCCGTTTTCGTCAGGAAACAAATTTATAGCAGCGCGGGTGTCGTTACGAGAAAAGCTGTGTGTGTGTGTGTGTGTGTGTGCGCGCGCGCGCGCGCGTATTTCTTACTTTTCTTTTATGTAATTAGATTTTCCCGGATAATCCTATTTACCGAGTCGTTCCTGTTCGCTTTATCGTAACCGAGATAATCAATGGATACGCGTGTGTTACGCGCGGCGCGAAAATAAACGACGGAAAACTTGGCGCAGCATGACCTAATTCAAGAACGTCCATTTATATGTTTGTCTACCATCTGTCGTCGCGATTCGTGTGACAGATGTTAATTTTACATTAATAGAAATATTCGCGCGAGAAATATTTAAGTTTATTAATAATAATGTAGAAAATTTCTCTGAAACGAAGTATATACAAGATTTTCTCTTGAACTTATCATATTTTCGTGTATTTCTATATGGATTTATTGCCATTGTGCGTAATATTTTTAGCAGCGATGAATCTGATATCTCTCGCCTTATCAAACCAGTTTTGCAAGATTTTATTTGCAAGTTCTTGCAGATATTCATCCGATAGTATTTTTATTCAATTTGCCGAAAATACGCGATGATTTATGTATCTAGTATGCGTGAATTCTGTTACGTTGCCGATACATAATTTATGACATCCCCAAGGCTCTGATAAAGAGTTAAATTGTCTGAAAGAGTTGATTTCTTGTTACATCAAGGTTTTCCAGTTGCCTGATAAGAATAACAGAGTAAGTGATACGACGCAAAGTCGTATGCGAATTTTAATCAATAAAAGATTTCTTATTTTTCGTTTCTTTTTTCTAGTCTGAAGCGATGACAAATGTTTACGGTTCTAACAATTTGTATAATTGATTTCGTCGACGGTAACGAGACATACTTTTTATGTGTGTTTCGCATTAACAAATAGCATCTTATATAATACGTGTAACATTTGCACGACCTTCAGACAAGTTTCTTCGAGCCTGTCGTCTGTAAACTGAGAATAGGATTCTACATCGACTATAGAGTTTGAAAGAAAACCTTGCGCTATAATTGTATGCGAGATGCCGTCGCGTTTCACGTTAAGCAATTTTTGCTTAGCGATATCTATCTTCGAAAGAAAACAGTAGAAAAAAACTGTTATATTTCGAGATATTTTTTAGATTCTGATAAAATAAAGCGAGAGATCAGATTTATTAAATGTAACTGAAAGCGTTTACAGTTCATATGTGAATCGAATTCATAATGAATCACCAAGTTTCAATTTCTATCCAATCGAGAAACGTCGGATTAATGGACGTTGCGTCATCCCCGAAATGCACGAGATAACGCGAATCGATCTGCACTTATCGCAACAGAGTATTACATTAACAATACATAATATTTCTCCATTGATACGCGAAACAAGAGACGCGCTCGAACGAGAAAATCCTTTATTAGAAAATCTTTTATCAGTGTTCGAAGTTTTTTTGTCATTTATCCGCAATATATTATAAAGCGACAAGTTCGTTATAAATCTTTCTTGCTCACGGCACAATCAGCGACACGGTCGCAAGTCAACAATTCGAACGTCTAATAACAGATATCGACCTTGTCTGTGTGTTGACACAGATTTCGGCGCGAGATAGCGAACGCGATGCGACCTAGTTGCACGTTGAAAAAAAACGATGCGTACACATTATATTATAATGATCTCGATTCTTGTTAACATATTGGTCACGGTTAGTCTTCCGGCGCTTGCGTGTTGTACACGAGAATTAGCTAATCGAACCAGAATATGTGGATATTTTCAAATTTTGACTTTCTAAATTCTCGGTCACTTGTAAAAAAAGCTTTCTTAGAGTAGATACAAAATCTAAGCTTTATTATCTTATATTTTCTTCTATTTTTGTTCATTTATACGAGCGAAAATATCAGTTTGTGAATGTGTATATATATATATATATATATATATATATATATATATATATATATATACTTAATGTATTAAATATACTGATATCGTAAAGAATAATAAGAATTATCTAAAAGAATGAATTGTTTTCTATTATATATATATATATATATATATATATATATATATATATGTTTCTATTTTATTAATAGAAAACAGTATATTTAATACATTAAGCGTCATTTGATGAGAAAAGTTTGCTTTATCAAAATACATCATTTTAAAATTGATAAACACAAGGATGTTGCGGCGGCATTGTTGGCAAACGTTGCGTCAGATCGCGTCATCGCTCGAACTCGGCCGTCGCCGGCCATCATCGACTGTTGTCGGCGGCCGCGCCGCCGGCGAGCTGTCAGATGATCATATGTTCGCACTCGGCCGTCATCGGCTGTCGTCGGCTCAGCCGACTCGGCTGCCGCGCGGTCAGCTGACAGTGGTCACGTGACCGCGGGCCGAGCTGTCGGATTATCACGCGTCGTTGTCGCTCTTGATAACGGACTTGATATGGACGTTATGCGCGTACGTATAAAGAAACGCGATTTCCGGTAGTCTCGCGCAGTGATCACGTCGTTATTCTTGTTCGTCGGTTCCGGTCATCGGCGACAGCCACGTCTGCGACGAGACGATCTCGACGAGAGGATCTCGACGAGAGGTAACACACGCGCACACCGTCGCAAGCATCACCTACAAACAACATGGCGGAGTCCAATCACGCGGACTCGTATGTATATTATATGATTTATATAACCGTGTTATTTTCATCGTGTCGTTGCTCTTTGCGGTTTGCGCGCGTCTTTTTCCATTCGGGGTTCGAAAAACAGTGCACTTTTGGTAGACTTGTTTCTTTACGACGAAGTTGTGCGCAAAAATGATCTCCGTGTTTACGACAGATCGAAGAACGATTTGTTTTCTTTATATTTATATGGAAAATTGATTTTCCCCTGACCCGATCGGATTTTGAGGTTATGGCGCGCTGCGAGGCTCGCTCCGTTAGAATCGTATTGACCCTTGGACTGTCTGATAACAGCACTTGTACGAGATAATAATAGGTTCGCTCGGAGGAGATTGTAATAGAGGCCTCCCGGCTCTAACCGTAACATCGCATGTAGTAGGTCGAATTAATTGAAGGTTTCTTTTCATGTTGATTAATTTATCCTTAGGTGTAGTGATATTAATAGTACTTATAATAGAAGTAGTAATGATAGAGAGGGAGAGAACAGTCTCAATTATTTTCGAACTAGTGCGTGTTTCACCCTTGAACAAAAAATGATAATGCAATACATATAAATTCTACATGTACATAGCTAGTTGCATTCGTTGACGGACGTGACGTGTCTTTATTTCACGCGCTCGCGAAGAATGGATTTCCTTGTTTTAGAAAATACAATTTTTTAAATAAGGTTTCTAGGTTGCCAGACTTGCGTGTGGAATTTAATGACGCGAATGTTTACATTGTTCGTAATTATGCTAAACGTGTACTCGGTCGTTTCGCGTGAGAAACGATAATATCTCTTAAAAATACAGATAGTTCTATTTCGGTTTACATAGCAATTTCCGAGGGATTAGCGTTTAACTTTTCTGCGAATTATTTGTAGATTGACCGCAAAAAAAATTTAAATACAACACTCCGCTTATAAATGAAGTAAAAATTTCTCATGTGCCGTATTGAATAATTTTAAAACTTGCTAGCAATCTTATTATTACACTTTTTTATGTAATTCTTTTTTTTATTATTCTCACATTTCTACTATATAAATTGTTGATAATTACTGTTACTTTAAAATATTTGGTGTAGAAAGCTGGATCGTTCTCGTGCTCCAATCTGATTCTCGATGACATAACTGAGGTAGAACGAGGTTCAGTATACTATCGGTTTTTTTTGCAGCTGTCATCACGCCATATGTACGTCGTATCACTTACGGTAAATAAAACGGCGAATCGTTATCGCCGCTGTTTGCAGGCCTCTAAATTTTGAGCCACTCCAAATTGCTCGTTTGTGTGTTTCAATGTCAACGTTTTACGTAACGTTAAGCTGATTCGTACCGATACGCCTTCTTTCTTTCTCGTCGATAAACAGTGTCATTATTTGTTTGACTGCATATCGCGATAAAAGAACGCTTTTAATAAAACTAAAAGCTATAAGTTATTGTAACGTAACGTCGTCGAGAGAAAACGACTTACTCATGAGATTAGATAATCACATGAATTCTTTCTCTTTAGTTGGTAACATGACATTTTGCAACGTAATACGATATCATTTTCTGGAGAAAATAATATTCGCGACATATTTAATTGCGTTGATTACTCAGCTGTGTAATTCTTTCACACGCTTACGATTATCAGCGTGTGAAGATATTATTGTATTCCGTTTGCTTTGCGTTAAAAAGCTCATGTCAAACGCGTCTGCTTGATATCAAATTTTATTTATACGATTTTACCAGACGGAACAAAATTAATAATCAATGTATGACGAATGATTTATGATTCATTATATTTGGAAATTTTCGCCGTGTATTTCGAGAATATTTTTGCGCGTAACTTTCATGTTGGACGTTTACGGCTGTGTATTTTGTACACAAAACTCGAAAGCGCTGGCGGAAGTGTTTATGCGAAAAGTTAAGAGAAGATACTCGGTGCATCTGACCCGCGCGATGCTTTCACTTCTTTCATGGCGAGAACGTACCGTTTTATTCGATGTCGAGTAGCGGGTCTCTCTCTATCTCGCTCTACATATCCGACCTAACTTAAATATGTAACGGAGATAAAAATACGCAATTTGTGTACGTGTATATATATATATATAGTATATGTGCATGTATCTGCACATATATGTATAAATTTTTTAAAAAGTATAATTTACATTTGATTTCATGATCCAACTAGAAAGTCCATATTAAAACATTGAATTGTAAACATCGCATACAAATGAATTACTTCGCATTGTGCCACACATGAATTCCACCTCTCCCCCTCTAGCAGTACAAACTGCCAAGTTAAATATTTTCAAATAGATGTTATAAAAGTGACACGCGCGTGCGATTCCGAGCGGCTAAATTAGTACACGCATAGAGTTTAGGAAAACTTAAACGCGGCAACGACGGGGAGTGCGGAATATTAGACACAGTAAGCGTATATACATATACGCATTACGTGCGTGTATCTCGTTAGCGCGTCCAAGTTTTCCGTGTGCCGTCACGCGTTTCGTCCCGAGGATATGGCAGAACAAGAATTGTGTCAGTCAAGAGACGCGTCCAATGACACGGCTTAAATATAAACCAAATATATACGGGCGAGACCGCACGAAACCAACGTCTCTCTCTTTCTTTCGTGAGAATAGACGCGTCTATTTATGCTCGCACTGTGTAATTATTTGGCCGTCAAATAGTGAGCAAGATATACGATCGATTTTTATTATTACATACATACATAATATATGGCAATCTTTTTGTTTTCATTCTTAAAATATTATTCTTAATCGGTAATAAATTATGGTAATAAAGTCTTTCGAAATATCCTTTCTCTCTCTTTGATATTAGCGCGTGTATTATGAAAAATTTAAAAAGGTTTAGAAAAGCAAACAGGAATAAATTATTTTAAAAAGTTCTGATAAGGTCATAGGTATTTCAGATTGAATCGAAATTATATTTTATACATCGTCTAATGGCTTTAAGCCGCACGAGCACGCTAATTAAAAATAGTATGTTCACCGGCCGTCTTTTTCTACGCACCTTTTCACCTTTTCGCGCGTCCCGTCATCTTTGTTTACGATTTATTCAAATCAAATCTATAACTAATCTACTGAAGGATGGTCTGCAGATGCACACGAAATCAGGAATAATTCAATTATATGTAAAATAGTTTATGTTTGTAAACCGTTGTGTATAACTGTTCTTTTTTTTAATTTTTCTACGAGAGTTTTTGCGTACACGATGACGCTTCATCGCTTTGATGATGCAACTCTTATGATTCACCTAAATACACGTGTTAAAAGCGTTGCAAAAACGGAGGCATCGATGAGTAAGCGAACGGCGAAGCGATAAACATGACGGATCTACTTTCTTTTTAGAAAGTTTTAGCGATATTATCAGAAGCAAAATAATTATTTGTGAACGGCGTACGTAACGTCAGATGCCATTTAACGTCCTCGCATTAGCATTTAACGGTGATTTCTAATAATAACGCAAAGTTAATAGCGATGTAAAAGTTTCAATACAAAATCGGAATTACATTATTAGGAGCATTAACATAATTGCTTATACACAGTCGTTTTTTTTTGTTTTCCGCTCGTAATAGTGCATTGTTGTTGATATATGGGAAATGTAATTTCAGATGCATCGGAGGACTTCACTTCTGGCGACACAAGGAGACGTTAAAAGTGCCCATGTCGCTTTTTCGCGATAATCGCGAGCGACTCATCTCACGTCTCCGTGCGAAGAGTGAAGTTTCTGCCGCGGGCACTTTCGTCCTTCTTCAGGGTGGCGTGGACGTTCCCTTCAACGACACCGACATAAACTGGCCCTTCAGACAGGTGCGTATTTGCGTGCTGTTATGCGCTTTAGTATTTGCCATATCGATGAAAATATACTCGAGGTGGATAATTAAATAAAAAGCTAGCATACGTAAGATCCAAGGTATTTCCAGACGTGCGAGATAAAAAGACTTTTTTTATTAAAAAACAAAAAAAAACAGTAAAATTTTTGAATGTGAATTTTAAATGCAAATCTCGACAGCTTCGTGTTTACAAAGTTTCTTTTTATTAAATATCGCCCGTAAAAGAGTAATTTATCATATTATAGGATTTTATATCATGATTGTCAGACGCGTAGCATTTGTGTGAATGGCGATCGAAAGGGCGAGAGAGCGTTTTTCCTTTTCGTGATCTCTTAGAAGTAAGAAGCAAAATGCGCGATCGTAACCGATGGGAGAAGAGAATTTCGAAGATTCAATCGCAATTACGTGGTCTGACTTTTACGACTATTTCTATCGCACGTCCCTGTCGGAGTAACGACCGTAAAGACAATTGAGTTCGCCGCAAAGTGTTCAATAGCCGTAGCCATTAATGTGAGAAAATTCATTAGATTTATTTCAACGAGAGAGATTAAGACCGCGAGCGAATACAATTGCGAATTCAATTCGCCGAACTCGGATTATTTATCGTGTCGTATCCTTATATCGATATAAGAATGGCACGATGACTGTACAGGATTGCAAGAGTTTATGACATTTTGAAACACATTAGCTGATAACACATTAACTGTGTGCAGATACATTAACAATTATGTTGACCATTACAGAAAAAAACTCTCTTACTTTTTATTATTTACAGAAAGCTTATAACGTGTTGTGAGTCTTAATGCGAAGGCGATAAAATAATAAAAATAAACTTGTATGACAGTATATTAGAAGAAAACATTTCGTCGCCATTAAACTGCATTAAACTAATTTGTTTATTAAACTTATAGTAAAAATTCATTAGATTCATTATAGTAGAACTTTTTTTAAGAAATTACTCCCGTATACACAGTCTGACTGATATCAGATAATTTTATCAATCAGAATGTTTGGAGGCCAAATATTATTATCTGTCTTATCACGCGATAAGTATTGCAGAATTTTCACAAAATAAGACTATATATGCTTCGAAGCAACTGTATATGCTTTGAACATATCACTCCGTCTTTCAATGCTATATTTTATTCTTTTAATCTACTATTGTTGTGTATATATATATATATATATATATATATATATATATATAACGCAATTATATCTTCGGTTTTTGCTCCTTTGTTACTTTTATTTTCTGAAATTAATTTCTATAATGATAATGTGTGTATGTGTCTCTTCTTGATGATAAATAGATAAGAATGGCGGGGGAAAATTTTTTATTAGGAATTATATATAATCTTCCGCTTTAGTCGCGAACTTTAGCCACTCTACTAGGCTATTCTGGTAAATGAAGTTCCGTTACATTTACATCGGCGAAAATACATTCTCAAAACGCGAGACGCCAAAAATCGATGGGAAGAGTGACGATCCGGTCGAGACACGTTCCTGGCGCGCAGACGGGTGATCTGGCAGATTGCCTTTAAAACTCGCTTTACTAGAACCGAGAAGGTACCGTTCGGACAGCACACTCTAGAAAAACGCACGACCGTTCCGTTCCGTTCGTTCGTCTGTGTTCCAGACACTAGCATGCGCGCTTTGTTTGGGGTTTGATTGCGACTTTCGAAGGATATTTCGAGGAACCTTGGATCGTGAAATAAATGAGACTTTTTTTATCTACTTTACTAAACCGGTTATTTTATTAAAATTTTATTTGCCTATACACATTAAATATTATTATAAATTTTTTATTTATCTTTTTAAATATTTTTTTAATACACATTTTATTAATTTTACAAGAGAATATAAGCTTATTAAGCCTACAGATGTATATGTGTTGAAATTTATTCTCTCTCTTTCTTTCTGTCTTTTCATGTGAAATGGTGGAACTCGAGCTGATTATGTGCGACGCTTGGCGAGCGATCTTTGTGTGAATACAGGTGGAATACAATAAACTGCTTGGGTTACTCGAAATTTGTTCATTGTAATTGTCTATTGTTACTCTCGACGATCTGAAAGTAACGTTCCACATTTTTTGCTCCTTAATTTATTTTTTAATTTACAAGTCCGTTAACATGCAACTCTTAAAATTACATTATTCAATTAGGTTTGCAATCGCGTTTCAATTCTCAGCCTAGATCGCATTCAATGTTATCATGAATTGATAATCATGCAAACATGATGAAATCATTCTGCTTCATGAATTCGTACAAGTATAGATTATAAACTCAATAGAGTTCAAATTAAATCAGATGATATCTTTGCGGATTAAAGTTATAGCAGGAGAAAATGGAACTAGTAAAAATTAAACAAAACGAATTCTTTCCTAAGAAAAATATTGGATTGTGGTTGGTGGATTCGCTTTCTGTTTAAGTTCCTTCACTGCTTACGTTCTTATATGCTATAGGCTTTCGCGTGAACATTATCTCGAGATGTTCCAGACCAAGTTCAAATTTGTGCTACGCTTGCGTCATTGTTGATCTTCCCAGGCGACGTTTAGACCGAACTCGTGTGAGCCCTGTTTCGAATTAGAGAGAGGAAAATACTTTTTATCCTCAGTTACACATACACGCTTTCGAGTTTATTATTTTCAATAGTCTTTAACAGAAATTTAATACGGTTAATTTTTTTTGAAAATATTTAACGTCGATGATTTGAAACAAACGTGTGTACTGGATAATGGCAAAAGTTTTGTAAAAAAATTCCACAGAAATGAATAGGCAGGAAATTTGTTGTAAAATCCGCGGTTGGGGGAACATCCGGTGCTTCTGGGACATCCTGTATGCGTGCAATCAAGGTGCTGTTCCAGTTTCTAATTTGGCGAATAGCGGATCGCTCGTCTCTTTGTTGCGCAGCGCGCTCTCGACAGTTAAAACGATGTACTCATGCTGAATTCAATATCGCGGTGCTATTGTTGCGCGATGCTGCAATCAATACGAGATCCTTTCGTCGTCGAAATTCTTTCTTGATGCAGTTGTGCATTAATCCGCCGTGTTCTCGGTGCGTTTTCGGCTTTGTCCGAATTTTGAGTGGGGGGAAACCCCAAGTAATAATAGAAAAACTAATTTTTAAATAAATTATTAAATTGGTAAAATAGCGCAATTATTAAAAATGCTCATTGTATAGACATGCTGTTATAATATTTAAAAATATTCTATATACAAAATACAGATTTATAAATAAAGTTCACATAAAAGTTATTCGCGTTAGTGCAAAATAGCTCTACATAGAAAATAGCCGCAGTAATATAGATATGTATTATCCTTATTAGTTTGCATGCGCTTACAAAATACACGCGCCATTGTGCGAGTATATATATATATGTGTGTGTGTGTGTGTGTGTGTGTGTGTGTGTGTGTGTGTGTGTGTGTGTGTGTGTGTAGAGAGAGAGGGGGGGGAAAGGGAGAGGGATATACAATTCCTTTAAGATAATACCTGCTGGTTGCGCCGAGAGCGCGTTGACCTGATGGCCGATCGTTCTCAAGACGTTCTCTCTCTTCTCTCTCGCTCTCTTCGTCTTCTATCTCTGTCTTTCCCAGTATTGGGTGGATATGAGAGCCTCCGAGAGCGGCTCCAGGAGACAGAGACAGAGACAGAGACAGACAGAGAGAGAGAGAGAGGGGGGGGGAGGGGGAGATTGAGGGGGAGAGAGAGGGAGAGTGAGAGAAGGCTCAGCTCTTGAACCCAAACACAACAAAGCGCAACGCATTACGACTCGCACAGGCTCGTTCGGCTCATTTCTCATCGCTTCACCCTTGGAATTCCGATCTGCCGGATTTTTTGGAACTTATGACGACGACGACTACAGCGGCTGCCTACGCCAATGTTATTAAAGACGCGATATTGTGGCATCACGTATATATACATATATATATAGTAGATCCGTTCTCTTCGCAACTGCATCTGCCGCATTTGTTTTTCTTTCTTTATTCTATCATCAACATGCGACCGCACATTCCTTTCGTTTTAACCCTGGATTATTCCGTCTATTTAACAGTCCAATAATTTTGAGTAAAATTTTTTTCTCAGACTTGCACGATTAAAAGTATCCTTTCCTCTAGATAGGCAAAAAAATAATAATTAAAACATGTTTCTCTTATTATTTTTAATTGCTTTTATTTACAAATTAATTAAAACCAACGTATAACTCAGCCGGCCAGCGAACTCTATCTAACTTAAAATAAAACGGAAAAAATTTGTTAGAATGAAATTTGAAGTAAAAACGAGACTAAATATTATATCAATGATTTCGTTACAAATGAGAGATAACTATTTCTCAAGCAATAAATCCGCTTTTTCTTATTTTTTTTCACTACACATAGTCCCGTTTCTCTGTTTCAACTCTAGAAACAAAAAATTTTAAGCTAGACAATCTGGGAATATACAAGCCCGAAAAAAGCGCGATGTGTCTTCGAGATTGTAACGTGCTTCTATACAGTTCGACCTCGACGGTTCGACCTGATAAAAAGGGCCGAACAGTAGAAACGGCATTTCCGCTTCGCCTTTCTTGGGTAAAGGGGAAGCGTCGAAGCGGCCGCACGCGGACACACTCGCGTGATTTTGTTTCCTGTACAAAGTTTTTCCAAGTCGAGAGAACTTGAGGTCCGCTGCCGGGCGTGAGATCATCGCCGCGGGGAATCCATTGTAATATTTTTGACGCAAAAAAAATAGCAGAAAAATAGCAGAAAAAAGGAATTGGCTATTGAAAGCCGAGAGAAATCCCATAGAGTCCGATTCGTATCCTTTGTTCGTACGGGAAACCTCCGAAGTGCCAGCACTTGTATCGCCTCGTATTTGCGAAATCGTCGTCTATTAATCGTCGAAAAAAAATCCTGGCGACGACCTGGGGATGACTTGGCGTCGACTCAATGACATAGCTCCGAAATGTCATCGTGTCTTCTCAAATACGGTCGGCGAGAATACGTTGCCGAGGCAGCATCGATTTCTCGCGTAATATCGCATGATGACCTATTTGTTTCGAGGAAATCGAGGGAATAAATACCGAGTTCGATTTCGAGAATGGAAGTTTATTGTTAGCGCTAAAAACGGAAGCGTCGTGTAGTGACATCGTAAATATTGATGTAAACAGTTTCATACTTCATCAAACATTATTTTTCATTTCGATTACACGCGCGCGAGCAACCATCAATCTCGTAATAAAGGTTATTTTATTGCATCTTCTTTGTTCTCTTATCTTCATTTGTATCTTTCGCAATTTCTATCTAGGGCAAAAGTTTCTATGCAATGGTCGAAAGTATTGCGCGCGTACCACTTCTAGATAATTACATAGAAAGGTACTAGATCATATATTTTCTGCTGTCATTTTCTTATGCGACATTTGTTTCGAAAATCCCTCTATTATTCAACATTGTACGGCATCTCGAGGCTTTCCGGTAACTCGTCTTATCTCACATTATTTGTCCTCTTTATCAGGAATCGTTTTTCCAATGGTGCTTCGGAGCGGAGGAGCCAGGATGTTACGGCGCTCTCGATCTGGACAACGGCGTCTCGGTTCTCTTCGTGCCGAGGTTACCGCCCGAATATGCGATTTGGGAGGGCAAGCTGTACACCCTGGATGACTTCAAGGAGCGATACGGCGTGGACGAGACTTACTACACCGACGAGATTGCACGCGTGTTGAAGGAAAAACGAGCGCGCCTTTTGCTCACGCTGGTAAGTCGCACTTGTAAACAGATAAATGCTCACTGCCTACCTTCTCTTCAGGTACGGAAACATGCTCAGTTTGAGGATATTCTGAATCTAAGGACGATTATACAATTTTGTAATAACTACAATTTTTTCTCTGTCTGTGTAGCATAATTAAAAAAAAAAATTTATTTTTTACTATTAACAATAAATGGCTCTCGATAAAATAGAAATGAATGGAACTGTCAAGTGCGAGATATCCTCAGGTTGAGCACCTTCTTCTACATATATAATATATGTATATGTGTGAATGTGTGTGCGTGTGTATGCTTGCAATAAGCAATCCGCCGTGGCGTGCCTCGTGACGTTTACCTTTGCCTCCTTCGCGACTGTCTGCCTCTACAATGTGTCGAGAAAGTTGCATCGGTCGAGTGCACCGGTTGCGAGTTGCTTGCATTAAGATGGTTCCAGAGACGCTTACCTTCGCCAAACATTCGACGAATGTAAATGCATGCCGCACGTATGTACGTGCGAACTTTTGCCGTATTATCCTCTGCGATTCGAGCCCCTCGTCGAACCTGCTTCATTTGCACGATATGACATTTGTCACGACTCGGCGAGTGTTTGTCGAGCGAGAGCATCGTCTGACGTCGCCTTTACTGGATGACTTACCAATCCTGCTTCTGTATAGAACGCGCTGAATGAGTGTTGCAAAAATTTCACAGATAATATCTCATGGAAATACCTTACGTGTTGCTACGCGGATTAGAATTACAGTGTGTTTAGCAGAATCTCAGAATGCATTTCTTGAGACTGGCTCTCGCTTTCGTTTGCCAAATAACCGATACGCATGTAAATACGCCGCTTTTATTCGGTGTATTTTATTATTCCTCGAGAAAGTCGGAAAGTTAGAAAGGAATAAAAAAGTAAACGAGTTACTTGCTCGAATTATCATATTTATTTTTTATTTTCTGTATTTCGCTTTTATATTTTCTTTGTTTCGACATTATCTCGGTCTGCTCTCTTATGTTAGTTTTTTCAATTTTTATTTTCTGAAAAATATGAGTAGCGGGAACGTGGCTAAAGCTACGTTGCTTTATAAAGGAAAAAATACGATACTGCATAGAATAATTTTAGCCGTAGCTTGATAACACGCGCTAAGCGATAAGGCATGAGAAAATAGAATATTTGCTCCATCTGCGACTTTGTACAACCTGATGGCAGAAGCTACCGATTCGCGGCGATTTACATAGTTCGCTGCTCTGTTCTGACACACATGTGGCATTCATAACTCGCATCATGTTGGAAAATAGCTGATGAATTTTTCAACCGGTCGTTATCTAACGAACAACAATTTGTCCCTAGCGTCAATACATCACTGACAATGTAACTGGGTGACCGGCACTATTTACTATAACGATCCGAATCATACTAGTACATTACGTAGAATGCTTATCTGATAGCCATCGCAAATTTCGAAAGATTTCGTACGAAGTTTGAAAGATATAGTCGACTTCTCATATCGATTATACATATAATCAGTGTTGTAGAAAAAGATACTTCGTTTTTAGTAAATAAGTATAAGTACTTGGAGCAAAATGCAGATGTTTGACAAACGCTAATAAGAAATTAGTTATATTCTTAAAACATTTTTTTTCAAAATTGTTTTAAGTAATTTTCTAAGATCACTGCACATTATCATGTTCTCTATGAACACACATTTTTACATCTAATTCAACCATTAATGTTTTTTCGATATTCTTTTTCTTCTATATCTTTATCTTTAGAAAATATTGCTGTGCATGTCTTTCAATAGGAATAGAAAAAACATTTTACATGGAGATATTCTGTACGGATATTAGAACGTTTGAATAGTAGAGCGATCAGATACTATAGAACATTTGGACAATGGAAGTTTAAATAACTGTATTCGAATCAGTTGTATTCAAGTAGCTCTTGACATGATTCTATCTAGGTATATATATTCTTTAGATTCTTAGATTCTTAAATAGATGTATATACATATGTAGATATATATTATCATCTTCTTTAAAATATGTTTAAAATTATTTCACAAATTGTGCGTATATAAATTATCTCGCTCTCTCTCTTTTTTTTGTGATAACATTGCGAAGTTTATCAATAGCTATATGAGTTATCGTTATCAATGAGAAACATTGATTATCTCGAATACTATAAAGTCTACAGATTCATTATGACCTACATATATACCAAATATGTTATATCTTTATAGCAGTTCTTAAATTTTCCTTTGTTTATGTACCTTTGACACGTAAGCGACATTTGCGTCGCGTAATCGTCAAAATATTTGGCAAATTTGCGGAACTAATTTTGCTAATATACCGGTCGCGCGAGAACACGCAATTTAGAGCAATTTGGAGCAATTTAAAGTGTTTCGACTCGCACATTGAATGATTCCAGAGAGACTCGCATGATTTACGTGAAACCAGGAAATTCACGAAGGTTCGTGTGTGCGCGCCAGAACGGGGATGTTTTCTAGGAATTGTACCGTGCGCGATTATTGGCCGACTTGTATTATTCGTTGAATTGCATGTTGTGTATAGTACACGTCACTGTCTCGTCAGGGGCAAATTGACATAAAACAGTCAGTATTTTTGTCTAGCGACGTCGGATCGATCGAAAACATAAGCTTGCGAGTGTCATTAATGCAATAACTTCGCAAGAACTTAAATCGCTTGTCATATCGAAAATCGATCTGTGTGTCCGGCAAATTTTATATGTTTTTAATACGCTTTTATCAATTTTTCTCATGTTTACAAAATAACACGAACGACAGAAACTATTTATTACGTCTGACAGGTAGCGTCGTTGACGACGGGAGGAAAATATCTGATATCGAGATATTTTATTTTTGCGCGAAACTATCTTCGGCGTGAAGACGAATTCAAGACGAGTTTTGTTATTTCTATTATTTGCCAGGACAAATCTTTTCAGGTTTACGTTTTAGCGTTTGTATGTTAATACAAAGACGCTGAGTAGCTCTAGCAGTGCCACTCGCAGGCTACGGGCCTTGAATCTTCTCTCTATTTTCAGTACCGTTCAATAAATCGAATCGCCACGAAACACAGCGGGAAAATCAATATTTAATGGCTTCGCAGAAAGTGTTATTTTGCTGAAAGGCGCGGAGACAACCGGCATGAATAAGAGATGGAACAATGCTCGGCATTTGCCGTAAGCAATTGTGTTTTGTCCTATGTAGATTATTGAAAGGAAGCGTTCGATCAATGCGTAAAATCAAGATTAGCATTACAAAATTCTTTTTTACAGGTTTTAAGATATGTGTCGCGTTATCATTTTATTGATATTTAATCATACCTCAAACTTATAAATACACAAATTTATAAGTTGCAATAATAATAGAATTTTGTATTTTTCTCGTCACTGGAGATTTTACGAGTGTTTTACAAGAAGATATATATCGTAATTTCTCTATATTGTCCTGACGTCAATTTAGAAATCGATTTGTCGACATAATTGTCCACGTAACTCAAGAACTGGAAACCGATTCAGTCCGTCTTTAAATATAATCCTTACGCAACTTACACGTTTTGCGTATGTATAATCGAGATTTTTTTTCATGTATTTATTGCAGAGAACCGACTCGGCGTTTAATCTTTGGTCTGGTTTATTTTTAAAGATTAACGTAACGCTTATACAATGTAAGATATGCGAAATCAAATGTTTCTAGTTACGGCACGATTCAGATATCTCGCGAATAATGTTTTCGCTCTAAATTACATATGCCGTTAATATATTCATTTTGTATATGATGAGATGAGAATCATGACTAATTACTAATTCGGAAAATATTAAATTATTATTAATACGAAACTAATATGAAATTATCTCTTGCGCTTTAATCATTAATTATACCGCAGAGTGTATTGTTTGCAAACAATGCTTTCCAAGCCGATTACTATTCGACAATACGATATTCATGCGTGACAAAGCTAATTTAATGGCTGATAAACACCAATGGAAACAAAATGATTCATGCCGGTGGGAATACATTACTACATGCGTTTGTATTACATATGTAATATGTATGTGTATATATATCGTTGCACGTAGATCACGACAGAATGCTGAACTTTGTTTGAATCTTCAGTTTTTAAATTCTCGATGATTCATTTATAGAAAAATCAATTCCACATCCGTCGTATGTACTTGTCGTTAAAATTAAAGTCGATATTTCTGACGCGCGTACGATTTCTCTCTCGTATGTATGACAAATTTATTCGTTGACATGTTTTCTTTTTTTTTTGTTTATCTGTCATTACGGCCTTGTCGTATACGCATATATAATCGTATAACTGTATATATCGGTCGATATCGGTTAAGAATTTATGATTGCCGATAGACGTACACGTCGTATCTCTGCATGGCAAATGAGACAAGTTTGGGAACTATAGGGTCACAGGACGTTACATCATGATACCGGTCAGGCGCAAGATTAATGCCGAGGTTCAAGCTTGGCAGAAATAGGCACGGGTATAATCGACAACGGGCGAGTCATAATGCAACCTTTCATGCTTTCATGCAACCGTGTTGTTGCATATATACACACACACACACATATATATATACACGACATTAAAATATCTACCTATAGAGACACACGCGCGCGTGCCATAGAATAAACTATCTAATTATAGAGAAAGATGATAAAGGTTTTCTCGAATCTGACCTTTAAAAGATGAATTATGTAATAAATATCACACTCACAGAGAGAATAATATTGATATTAATATTGATTCGGAGAACATTTGTAGCCGAAGCTATTTCAAGTGAAGATAATGAAATTCTTTGCGCGAAAAAACATGCATAATTGGAAAATATTTCCATCCTTTCCGCGATACAATTATGAATTATCGGGCGATATCAGGAATCGCATACTTATACGTCTAATAATATGTTTAATCTATTATTGGCAAAGAATACTTTGCCGTTGTATCAGTCTTATACCAGTTCGAATACACACGTCGTCAATATTGATAAACACTTGTCTTTTATAGACAAGCTGTATAGCAGTCCATGACTATAATTATGATTACATTGCAAACACGTACTGCTACCGCATATTTTTATGCGACACGTTGCACGTTGTCTTTTGCAATATTCGATACAACAAATGCCGATGTAGCGCATTCATTACCGGTGCTTGCTATTTAGCCAACAAACATGTTTATCTATTACTCAGCGAAAAATGATATAATATATGTTCTTTAATATCGCCAGTATACGCAAAAACTGTGCACCAACTTGGCGTTATGCGCAGCTGCGCAATCCAACCAAGTGAAAATAAACTTTACAATTGTTTATGCGAGGAATCATTGTATACAAAGTACATACACACTGTGTATACACCAAAAATCAAGTATAACCACGTAAAAAAAAAAAAAACTGATTATTACATAAAACAGGAAAACTTTTTAAGTTATTATTATAAACGGAAACTAATTTGAAATTTAGATATTAATTATATATACGCGTTCTTGTTATGCGCAATTTAATGTACCAATTAATCAGTTAATTAATGCATGACGCATTAAGGATTTACACTGACGATATCATCCACTGAAATACATAACATTATCACGCACGTATTCTGTGCGGTGGCAGAAATCGATGACACGGAAACGTTCGTTTCGCTTCCAACCGAATAAAGAATGCTTTCTCTATTCTGACTTGAATCGGGATTATATAAGGCTTATTATTACTTTGATTACTTTGATCGGCTAAATATATGCGCCCGACTACGATACTACAATTGTGATGCAAACGTTGTTTATCTTTGCAGAGCGGCAGAAACAGCGATAGCGGCTTATTGGCACACGAAGCGATTTTCGACGGTATCGGCGAGTGAGTATGACGTAAAATCACATTAATTAGGAATGCGGCATGACTGGCGAAGACGATTTAATTTCGTGCTTTTTGTTGCAGATTCAAGGTGAACAATAGTATCCTGTATCCGGAAATATGTGAATGGTGAGTATCTACGTTTATATATGTATACATATATTTTTTGCGTTAATAAATTTTATAATTTTACATCTCTATGCGTGCGAGAGAGAAGAATGAGACGACAGATAAGTCTTGCAGATAAATGGATATCAAATGAAATATAATATGATTAAGATAATAAATTTAAAATGCGCATTTTTATATGTTACTATTGTTAAGAAAATGAAACATTTTTAATTTTAATTTTTTATTGTTTATCGCTCGTCAACTGCTTGAAAGAATCAGTGTCGCCATCGGCTGGTCATTTCGTGCAATCATACGTTACATCGGTACATACATCTCTGACAACTTTTCATTGGGTTATGATATCAAATATTTTATACGTTTTATATATTTTTTTTACTTGACACAAATATTTAAAAGTAAAATTGTTCTCCTTGCAACATTCGTAATGTTTTAATTTTCCGCGATAAAAGTAGTAAAGATCTTCGTGAAAGAAATTATTGAATATTAAATTATGCGACGCTTATAATATAATTCGAAGGTAAAAAAAAGGAAAATTTATTTTAGAATATATAATATTTTTATATTTACGATTACTATTATAGATGATAGTCTTAAACCATATATACTGGCGAAAATTTCCTACGAAAGCATTTGTTCAACCGTGTAGTCTGATTTCCAAATTTAAAAAGAGATGGTTCACGCACGATCATAGCGGAACACAATTGACTCAGACGAACATCTTCGTGCAAGAAGGTACACACATACAAGAGGTTCCTTTAATAGTCAGAAAAATTACCAACATTGAAGCTCTCTTCGGCAAAGAAGATACATCGGTATCAAATAAAAATAAAAAGTCTGCGATAATTTATAAAGAAAATATTCCTCCAACACGTTCCACCAACACAAGCGTGATAAAGACCGAGCCCCCGAAGCATAGTATTAGTATAGAGACAAATGAGGGTACTGCAATACTTTTCTGTCCCAATATTGAGCGCCTAAGAAATACTGACATAGAACAGGTTTTAGATACGATAAAATCGGAGAAGAGCACGGATAAAGGAATGTATTCTTCACTGGAGGGCAAGACGGCCGATGAGATAAACTGTCGGATAGCGCTTCAAAACTTAAAGAAAATGATAGAATTGGAAAATGGATGGTATCGATATCGAAAAACCCTGTCGAGTGGCCAATCGTCCGCAGAAGTCGTTAATAGGAACATTATCTTGCGACAACTTGTACATCTGATTGTCAAAAGTCGAGACAGCGAGATGATACTGCAAGGACTGAGAACGCTGAAGAGAGACAGATTTAGTCCTTCGACGAACGTTTATAAGGACTTGATGTGCAACGAAGTTATGATTAGAGCTACGGACGGCAAGCTTACCGTGTCGCAATTAATCAGAGCGGTGAAAATCTTGGCTTCTTTTAGAGATTCCAAATACAGAAACTGCGTCGACATGCTGTGGATAGGTTTGGCGTGTAGAGAGCAGGATATTAAATCGGATCTACTGGTGCCGTTATTCAAATCGCTAAAATATTTTCAACGAAGTAAAGACATGATACAGATTATTTTGGAGAAGAAACTTTCGGAGCAGTGGTTGAAGTTGTCCGGCACGCAGATGGCTAATATATTAGACTGTCTTCATGGGAAAGAGCCTTCAAAGGGATGCCTGTCAAGTGCTAGTAAGTGGGCAGGTGTGAGCATGACTACTTCCACGGAAAAGGACCTCGTTAATTTTATTAGCGGTTTACGCGCGAAGAAATATATCGATGAAAATATCGAACAGGCGATGGCGAGATACGTAACAACCAGAGGCACTGAGACGAGAGATCCTAATTTAATCGCTTCCGTCATGGATTATTGCAAAGATTTAAAGATCAGGAATCCGTACATTCTTGCCGAATGTGGAAAATATTTCATAAGACACGGGACGGAAATTTCGCCTACTTTGTTGTCTTCCATTCTTACGCCGTTTGGATTATTGAACGTACAACCACCGGATCCGACCGAATTTTGGAAAATGTTCGATGAAGTCATGTCCGCGAGATTCACAGATTTGAAACTGAACGATGCTTTAGACATTCTTCTCTCTTGCATGTATCTCGAAAAATATCCTGTCAAGTATTTGGATAGAGTCTTTAATTTGTATCTCGTAAACAGGCTAGAAATTCAAAGAGACGCGTCTATTGTTAATTGTTTGAAAACCAAATTAAAGCTGTTCGATGCGAGCATGTCGTTAGAATGTAAAGATTATCAAGGCGATCCGATTAATTTAGACAGAAGCGCGAAGTCCTTAAATTTGGACATGAGAATCAGGGGTGTTATTAATAAAATACACAAACCACTGGCGCATTTAGTAGGTGGTGAACAAAAGTTGAGCAGGAGCGTGATTTTAAGTAGATTGCCCCTCATAAACTTCTACATTTTAGATATTTTGATACATCCGCTCTTAAAATCGACGCCGGTTTTCAATTTGAATTTGCATAAAAAGAGAAACGTCAATACCGCAATTCTGATTCATTTGCCCGACTATTATTGCTGGAACACACGGTTTTTAATAGGACCGCAGATAATGAGAAAACGACAAATTCGAAAATTGGGTTTTCGGGTTACATGTTTAGATTATGCAAAACTGGCACAACTCGTAGATCACGACGATAAATTGTTATCTTACTTGTCGCAAAGTCTAGACGCTGCCGAAGATGCTTTATAACATCGTATTTCGCGTTTGATACGTGGGTTTATACAAATTTGCGGATGAAATTGCAATTAAACGTACTATAATTGCGTCTCTTTTTCGGTTTAATAATTAAAGTAGGAAATGATAAAAAAAGCATTGTACTTTAAACTGAATAAATGTCTTGTATAAAAAAAATCTGTTCTCGTAATATATTGTCGTCTTTATATAAGTTGTCTTCTTCTTGTTTCATATAGCCGGGTAATAAAGTCTCCTAAGGAAATTGAGGTATTGCGGTACGTGTGCAAGATAAGTTCGGAGGCACACAAGGTCGTTATGCGTTCTATGCGTCCCGGGATTCCAGAATACAGAGCAGAAGCTTGGTTTTTGCATTATATATACAGCACGGGAGGATGCAGGCATGTGTCCTACACGTGCATCTGCGGATCCGGACATAATTCCTCTATATTACACTATGGTCACGCCGGCGCGCCGAATAATAAAGTAATACAGGATGGAGATATGTGGTAAGATTTCCGTTGGAAATAATTTCGTTCTCGTTATGTGCTCATATATTCGTGTATCGTTACATGTTGTTCATAATTACATCCTCTTTGCATCGCGCAGCTTGTTCGACATGGGCGGCAATTATTGCGGATACGCGGCCGATATTACGTGCAGCTTTCCGGCCAACGGGAAATTCACCGAGGACCAGAAACTAATTTACAACGCGGTGTTGAAGGCGCGCGACGCGGTGATCGCGGCCGCGAAGCCGGGAATCACCTGGACGGACATGCATCTTTTGGCGAACAGAGTCACGTTGACATCGTTGAAGGAGGGCGGACTGTTGGTGGGCGATGTCGAGGATATGGTGAGAGCGGGTTTGAACGAAGTGTTTCAGCCTCACGGACTGGGCCACCTCTTGGGATTGGATGTGCACGACGTCGGCGGATATCTGCCAGGTCACCCTGAACGTTCGAAGGAGGCGGGAGTGAGGAAACTGAGGACCGCTCGTACATTGCTCGCCGGAATGGTCCTCACGATAGAACCGGGCTGCTATTTCATTGACTGCGTAAGTGTAGAGATAATTAACAAGTAAATTTATAAGGATCTTTTAAGATTAATCTCGGGCATTTAAGTAAAATATTTTTTTATTGCAGTTGCTGGATGCAGCTCTGGCCAATCCCGATCAGTCAAAGTTTCTCGTGCAAGAACAGTTGCAAAGATTCCGCGGTTTTGGTGGCGTCAGGATAGAAGATGATGTTCTTATAACGGAGACTGGAGTGGAAAATATGACGGATGTTCCTCGCACGTAAGCATTCTGTACAAATTATCTTCCGTGATTATATTGTTCAGAGAGAATTAAATTTTACGTACATATTTTCCAGGATCGAAGAAATAGAGGAATATATGCAGAGAGAGAGAGCTAATAATGATCGGGGAATTTAAAAGATACCGAAGATACAGGAGTGTTCTCAAAAAGTTGAACAATTTACATGCTTGTTATTAACGCCGGTCAGATAGCTGTATAAATGAAGATAATTGTGATAAGAAAATCTACTCATATAACTTCCTATAAGGTATAAGGTATAAAGCCATATATATTTGTATTTATTACCATTTATACATAAATGTAACATTTATACGTAATAAAGCGCAAGTCTTTGAGATGCCGTAACGTTATACCATCATCGCGACGTTTACGATACATACGTTAAATAAATGTGTCTATCGATTATATCGCGTAACAAGATTTTTCAAACCTACATTCGCGCTAGCAATAATTTCACACTGATAACTTAGATTAAAGCGGGTAAAAGTCATTCATTCTTCGCCGGCGACATTTATTTCGGGACAGCCTTGGCGACTTCTGACAGCGAAATTGAAAATAGCTTTAACTTCACAGACGCGCGTGTCAGCGTCACGATCCGCGGATATTGGGATTTAATTTGGAGCATATAGATACTTTTATCGCATGGCCTTTTTTGTATCCGCGTGGCAGTTAGTGCGTGCCTGTAGTCTCGCACGTCCATCTCGGATGAAATCTAAGTGCGGTTATTATCGTGCGTGCGTGCGGTTATTATCGGCGCCTTACAGTTGCGTGACCGACGTGTACGCGAAACGTCAACCAGTAGCGCTCGCGCGTTGCAACATACGTCTTGAATTTCACAAGAATAGTATAATAATATCAAGCGGTCGAAACGTCAACGAACCTACGTCTGCGGAAAAATTTGCGAGGTTTTTAAACAGACTCGTCTCGTCTTTGGTGACGCGAGAGATAGACTTCGTCTCGAGCGAATGATAACGAAGGAAGCGTTGACGTCAAGCCGCATTATCACTGAGTAGATTTGGTGAAAATGTTGTAGAGAAAGCCAGTTGAGAGAGAGAGAAAGCGGGACGCGACAAAGAGTTGCAACCCGCTGTTTTCGCGACCGCTTGTGTAAAAATAAGACATCGGAGCGAGGAACGGACATCGTACCACAATTAGATCGCGCAGATCCGAGAATATATTATTAGCTAATCTTTTCTACGGGAAGAGAGGATGTCCGCGCGTATAATTCATCTCTCAATTAGAAATTCTTCTAACTTTGTATATGCAAACGCAACGCAAGTTTTCTAATCACTCGAGCTCGCCTTTTGCAGAGAAATCCACAGAAATCCTAGGACTCGAATCTCGAGAAAAATTGGAATCGACTATCCTCCCGCGATCGCTGCCGGATTGCATTTGGATCGAAGTGGCGAAGTGTTCACGGTTTTATAAATACGTGTCGCGGGAATATGGAGCGCGGGCCCGCGTAACGTCGACACGACGCGGACAGGTATCCTCGTCGGGATAGCAGGGAGGGAGAGGAGGGAGAACGAGAGAGAAAAGCTGGTGCACGCGCGTTAACTCATTACAATGTCGCAGTGTCAACAGCGTGCGCTGCGACGCTCGCGTTCCAGCTGCGTGATCCGAGTAGAAGCGCACAAACGCGTTCACCAGCTCGCAAACGTCAAATTTTTCTCCTCTCTCTCTCTCTTTTTTTTTTTTTTAATTCAAGTGTCTTCTTGCTCTTTTCGAAGATTCTTCTTGAAAAGCACGGCGTTACGAATATTGATAATGCATTGCGCGATTTTAAAGACTTTCTGAATAAATCAGGAAGAGAATCGGAAGCTTACACACAAATCGGAGAGGATTTCGAAAATTTAGATTCGAGTCGATAAAGATTTATTCGTAAGTCTTTGCGGAATATTGCGATTACTTGAGCTATCGGAAACAGATTTTCGAAAGCCAGAAGGAGCTGAAGGTTTTCTTCTATCATCGCTCGATACATGTAGTGTTCTTCTTCTCGAGCTAAAATCGTCGCAAAAGAGACACTTCTTAGCGGACAACGAAAAGGGACACCTGAAAAAATCATGAAAGAGCGTCTTATAGACGTCTTTACGGCGTCTTTCGAGCGCCTTATCGCACGGGGTTTGATCAGCTTGAACTCGTTACATTAGCGTAGCCATCAGCATCGGAGTCTGATAATCCTCGTGAATCAACTCGTGGCTACGCGGCATGTTCATCTAGAGAGAGAGAGAGAGAGAGAGAGAGAGGGGGGGGGCAGGTAAAGGGACAAATAGAAAAGGGGAGGAACGCGGCAGGCAGGCGTGAAAGTCGGCAGCTTCTCCAACACGCATGCCTGACGCCGTCGCGGTCGTCGGTTTCGTCGTCTTCGGCATCGCGCCTTCGTATCGACGAGTCGCGTGACCGTACGCGTGTTAGCTGGTGGATCCATCGGTGGTCTCGTCGAAGCAGGCCGTCTGTTCGTCGAGCCGACGACGAGGATGCGCAGGAGAAACGGCGGAGCGCGAGAAGGACCAGGATGACAAAGTGAGATATCAGCAGTGGTGAAACCAGAGGCGTGATCAAGGCGTGTCACCTCTGTGTCACTCGCAGGGCGAGCAATCTGTGTAATCTGTGGGTCCACCACGTGTCTCCCTCCCTCCCTCCTTCTCTCTCTTTCTCTCTCTCTTTCTCTCTCGACAGCTGTCAAGCTGTTGTCGCTAACGTTGGTGACGTACGTTCGCGACCACCTGCAGACATCGACCTCGATGTCCGGCGTCGCGGCCCGTGAATAATTAAAATCGCCGCGGAAGGAGGGAGAATCGTCGGCGGGAAAGGAAACGTCACTCTCGGCCTCGAGGGGAGTCGGGTAGCAACCGAGTCGGCGGATCGACGTCGAGGAGAGAGATAGAGAGAGAGAGAGAGAGAGAGACCTCGATGATGCCTCGTGGTGAAGAAGCGCAGTCGGTCGTCGCGTTTCACGAGGAGGAACGACGCTGATTCGCGCTCTTCCGTAGGCTTCTTCGATTCACGCGGAAGCGGAGCGGAAACGAGAGAGACGTAGACAGTCGGCTACGACGATGCTGTTGATGTCGCGGCGTATTTAAAGCGTCGCGCGGAAGGAGACGACGCTATTTACGGTGGAGAAAGTGTGCGTGGCAGAGAGAGAGAGAGAGAGAGAGAGAGAGAGAGAGAGAGAGAGAGAGAGAGAGAGAGAGAGAGAGAGAGAGAGAGAGAGAGAAAGAGATACGTCAGACGCGGCGTCGTCGCTCTTCCGTCGTTTCGCGATAACGGAGCGGAAATAAAAAAAAAAGTAGGCGAGCGCGGAGCGTGCGTTTCCGCGATTCGCGCGCGAAATGCGAGCGTGATTTATTTCGGCACGCGGTAATTTCGGAACTACGCGAGAACAAGAGGGAGAGAGAGTGAGAGGGGAGGAATCGGAAGAGGGGATAGAGTCGCGTCGCGAGAAAAAGAGCGGCCGCGGGATAGAGCGAGAGTAAAGCCCGCCGCGCTTGCCGTCAGTGATCTACATCCCGGGGAAGCGGCCGTTGCGAGCTGCGGTGTGACACTCTCTTAAATCGCGATCACGAAGAGGCTGTCACGGTATATAAAGACAAACGACGGAAATCGACGGATGGACTTCCGGACTAGGTGCGTGCAGTCGAGATGTTTGTATGCTCGTGTATGTGCGCGTGTGCTCTAACGGGATTACGGAGTAAAAGTACGCGTTCCGATTTCGAGGGCGCGACGTTCCGAGCGAAACGTTGTTAAGAGAGTTCGACTCGTACTCGCTTTAGTAGACGGATTGAATTGTTCGAGAGTCGATTGTGACGTTATTGATATTTTGATTTTCGGCGATTCGCGAGACGAGGAGGAGGACTTTGCAAGACGAGCTGCTCCGAAATTCGATTTACGATATATACCTGATGATATTCTTGTAAATTGTGGCCAAACTCGAGTCTTATTATTTTCAGTTTCTTCCAAGGACCGCGATGTGGGAATAGCGTGCGTTGGAAGTTTGCAAAGTAAAGAAGAAGTTTCCGGAAAACTTCGAATTTTATTCACGCTACTAAGTACAATGTGTAAAGGACGAGATAGAGAATACAGGACAATTAAATACGAGATAGTGACGAAAAAGAGGCTCTATTCTACAAAAATTAGATCACCACATTGGTGTCCACGAAATTGTTGAAGAAGGATTTCCAGACCAGATACAAGTGGTAGGAAAATTTATCAAGGTAAAATTGAGAGATTTCATAGAACAGAGCGGATTCTCTCCAATTTACTCTACAATACATATAGCGGAATAATCCATGCGGCGCAGCTGTAAAAACCGAAAAAAATTGGCGGCGATAAGCGTTATTGGTACTATCTAATCGCGGAATCGCTCGCTCGTGTACACAATCGCGATCCATTTTAATCGGCACAGCGAACGCTACGAATTTAGCTCCGTAATCTGTTGATCGATGTGGCATCCTTGCACGCACGGAGGGGAAAAAAACGGCTTAATCGGTCGATTTAATCGGATTGGATTCTCTCTGTCCGTCTTCTTCGATCCTCTCCGTAAGCGAGAATTGAGAGACCGATAATGATGACGTAACGTCGAAAATACAACGTTCTTGTATTAGCGCGAAGGACAGCTGATCGTAATCGTTTCCGCCGAAACAGGAAACAGATCGACGATTATGCCGACGTCGTCGCGCGGTAATCAAAGCTGCGTTATGAATCAAGAATCGGCGATGTACAATCAACGTGACAGATGGGAAAGGAGTGGAACAGTCTGAATGAAGAAGGATAATCAGGTATATATTACGCGGGAATTACACGACTCGATCGACGAGAAGGGAAAATAATCGTCCTCTCGCCGATTTGTAATCGGACGGATTTTCGCTTCGAGTCGGGAAGCGAGATCAAGCGTCTTCAAGGTTTAAACCTCGGGATGGTCGACGCGTGCACCTAGAGAGACGGCGATAAGGAACAACGCGGAGAGCAGACGACGGGCGTGCGATAATCCCGCGCGAACTCGCCGACTAGTCATCGATCGACCGCCAGAAGCCGTGCGCCGCGACGCCCTCTCCTCGCCTTGCTCCCTCGTTGGTCGTCCCCACCTGTCTTGTCGTCCCCGGTCGTGTCAGACATTTACGTATTACGTCGGAAACACGCCTGGCGCGCTCTCTCCTCGTCCCTTTCTTACTCGCTCCCCTCTCTCTATTTCTCTCTCTCTCTCTCTGTTATTTTCTCTCTCTCCCTCTCTCTCTTTCTCTTTTCGGATCATCTGCCTCCTCCGTGGATTCTATTTCTTCGACGTGCAAGTAGTGCTCGAGACGTAGTCGTAGTCCGCGGGTAGTCCTGCTGTTGCCAAACAGACGGACGAAGGTCGCAGCATCCGAGGTGGCATCGACACGAGGTTACTGTCAGTATTAGATCGTTAGGTGTGTTGCCGAACCAACACTCAGTCCACCGCGCAGCTACCCACGAAGATGTGTCGCGGCGCGTTTCAACGTGCGCGCAAAAAAATGAGTGGCTGAGGTTCCGAGACGTGAGGTTCTCCGAAGATCTCGCGTCTGCGAAGGGACGCTCGTCGGTTCGATGACTGCTACTACACGACCGATCGATCCGCTCTTCTCCCCGCGATGGTGATGATCGCTGGTGGCTCCGAAACGTTCAAGTGATCCCCCCTCCTTCGTGAACTCGAACAATCGCGGCGGACGATACCCTTTGCGAGGGTGAAGAAGAACGTCGAGGGACTGAATTTTCGTCGTGATACGCGGGATTAGCCCGGCCGATAGATACCGAGGAAATTGCGACGCGACCCGGGGAACAAAGAGCTCTCTCTCTCTCTCTCTCTCTCTCTCTCTCTCTCTCTCTCTCTCTCTCTCTCTTTCTCTCTGTCCTCGACCGACGCGGGGGATTATCGGTCTACGAGGGCGTCGGAGAGGAGCGGGAAAGTTCAGGCAGAAAAACAAGTAGCGCGTAAATCCTTCTATCCAGTCGCGTCGGCGATACGACTGATGTCGATACGACTACAATAAAGACACTCTCACTTCCAGCGCGCGTCCTCTCTGTGCCGCCGTCTTCTCTAATCTCATCTAAAAACTGGAAGAGATTCCTCTAGATAGGATAAATCACACCGGAAAGAGCTTGCTGAACGCACAATGTTTTGCTTCCAAAGTCCTTTCACGCGATCGTCGCGCAGTGTCGTGTCCACCGCGTCGCTCTCGGCGAGCAAGAGCAAGTCTTCGCTGACCAACGCGATCCTGTCGCCGACCAGCAAGACGTCCAACGAGTGCAATCGACGTGGCTCCGAGGCTACCAGCGAGGGCTCCAACTCCTCCATCAGGTACATCGATCAAGCTTCGATGTCCGGTGGCAGCAGCACGGACACTCTGCCGGGTATTCGCGCCGATTATCTGGATCCCGAACCCCTGTCACCCGGTGCGGACGCACTGACGTCGCCGAGCGGAATAACGGTCGTCCTGAACGGCACCAACGAGCGACAGCTCATGCTGCAGGACGAGAGTCATCAGACAACCGCTTTGCGCTTCGTACCGTCACCGACATCCAAGAAGTCCGGCAGCAGCTGGCGTCGCAAGCTCATGCTACGCCTCCGCTCCAGCGACTCCTCGAGCCTGAACAACGGCGAGACGCGCTCCTCTTCGACGTCGCCGTCGCCGTCGCCCGCGAGCGAATCGACGATGGAGTCCGCCTCGTTCTGCTCGAGGAATCCCCGTAGCGACGAGAACAGGCAGGAATACGCCAACGCGACCGTCTCGTCGCCGTCGGTGCAAATCGACATGACCGGGAGTCCCCAGGATGCCGCCGACATACCGTCCCTGGAGAACGGTTTCAGCGAGCCCGAGGAAGAGAACGACGACGACGTAGAGGAGGAGGAGGAGGAGGAGGAGGAGGAGGAGGAGGAGGAAGAGGCCTGTAATCCGGAGACCGAGACGGAGGAGGGCTCGTCCCTGCCGTCCAGTCCAGCAGCCGCGTCCACCGTCGGTCTCACCTCCTCCGCCGTACCTTATTACGACTTCCTGTCGGTGAACGTCGGCGGCGCGATGCGCCAGGAGACCACCAGCACCAGTTCGCCGCAGTTGTCGTCGGGCGCGAGTCTGCGATCCAGCGTCGAGTCCCCGCCTGCCGACACCTGCAGCTCTTACGGCGAGGACGGCAGCCCGGGGATGGACTCGCTGAAGCCCGAAGGCCTGGACGCGTCCGGTTGTCTGCCGGCCGCGAGATCCTGCCCGAATCTGGAGCGACAGAGCGCGGGATGTTCGTCATCGGCCAGCGGCTCGTCGAGCGCGAGTCCGAGTCCGGGTCCAGCCGGGCCCAGATTCAAGCCGCTCGAGGAGGGCGACATCCAGGTGTGCTACCTGAATCACACGCGGACCCTCGTGAGGAAGATCCTGTCCAGCAAGTTCCTGCGACGCTGGGAGACGCATCATCTCTATCTCAACGACGCCTGCCTGTCCTCCAAGACGGTAAGTGCAAGTTGCAAACTTATTTCACTTACGTAAACGTCAGTGCCGCTTTGTCATGTTTTTAAGAGACAGATTTTAAAATTCGAGTCTTTAAGCGAAACGTATCCCGTCTCTTGAAACGATTCTATAAATGGACGAGGGGATCTTGCGTAGCGGATGTTGTTTATACTACACCGTAATTTGACAAAAATTGACCTTTTTTTTTACACTAGAAAAATTCCAAAAGAGTGTAAAAGTAGGGCATAAATAAAACTTTTCTGCGTTTACAGTTTGTCGAGATCAAGTCATTTACCTTTTTTATCAGCATTTGAATTTTATCAAATATCGCATTTTTGCCATATTTGCTTACTTATTTCTTTAATAAATTTTTTTGATTTATTTATGTAATGAAGTCGCACACTACCTCCGGAACATACCACAAATTCGGTACATACGCCATAAAAAAATAGCCTTTAAATCCTTCCACAATGCTTCTTGTAATGTTTCGCATATGATTCGGAGAGTAAATAAACTGCAAACATAAACGTGGTTTCGATTAGGACACTGCATTTTAGTTTTGTTGTAATATTATCTAAAAAAAAAACAAATAATAACAAAAATATTTATTAAAAAAATGAGTAAGCAAAATGTAGCAAAAATGCGATATTCGATAAAATTCAAATGTTGAGAAAAAAGGTGAATGACTTGATCTCGACAAACTGTGAACGCAGAAAGATTTTATTTATGTTCTACTTTCACTCTTTTCGAATTTTTCTAGTGTAAAAACCTGTGTTATACTTAAAGTTAGAGCGGAAGAAAGATGAATCGGTAAATATATCTCGATCTAGGGTACTTTTATTTGTAGATCGTAAACTATATTTGTGCTTAATTGCGGCATGTGATGTTTAATAGTATTAATCTTATTTTGCGCGATTAACGCCAGAGAATTCTGCGATTCCGCTCGAGGTCTCTATTCTCGGCTTATGTTAGGTCGCTTCCGAGCTTGTTACGTTAGCGTGCGTAGGCGTAGTAGGATGAGTCTCCATCTCTGCGCATTGTATCATTATCCAGATTACTGGTTACTACGGTAATGCTGAAACGGTAATACGATTGTAGTTACTCGAGAGGAAATTCTGTTGTCCAACTTTGTCTCTCTCGACAGTATTGTCGTACTGATAAATTGATTCAAAAATGATGTAGCCGGAAGATCCGTGAGATTAAACGTGAGAAATTCAATTATGTTTCTCAAAAGTTGTCGGGTTGTCTTTAAAAAAATTCGCAGCAACGACGTGGCCGAGAACGGCTCGAGTAGTAGTAGTTTGAACTGTTTATTTTAGAAGTGACAGACAAGTTCGGTGATGACGAACTTAGCTAGAATATAATTTCGCGCGTCCGTGTCTACTTCAACATATCCGTCTCATAATTTCATCTATTCGGTCATTTTTCGTGCAAAGGATTCATTATTCACTGTAGTTTGTTATGTAAACTCGTATCTCGAGGTATTCATACTTTATCATCGTGATTCACAGTGGCTTCTTTGACGAAGAACTTTTATAATTGAAGAGCTGAGCTCCGCGAAAATAATTTAGCAATAGTCTCGCCTCTCATCTCTGTCTCAAGTTTGAGCACATCGGATGCTATTGTCAATCGTGCAACATCACATCCCCTTCTCATTTATATTTATCGGTATAAGGATACCGATTCGTCAATTTAATCGACCGCCGGATTAATCCGTCATTCATTTATGTGAAGAGATTTTTAATTCTTGTAACGCTTTTTGAAATACTTAAATATCTCGTACGAAGGAACGTTTATGGATTCGCGATCGCGAAAATATCGAAAATCATTAAAATATGCATTATTCCCCATCTTTCGATCTCGCCGGTGTTTGTTCTTCACCGCCGCGGATCCCGATTTCTCGTTATCGAGAGCAGCGTTCGTACGTAACAATAAAATCCGCGGATGTCGGTCATTTCGATACAACAATCCGCGCGGTGGATAATCCGCTGGATTTATTCCGGCACTACTTTTTCACTAAGCCACCCCACGCGAGGGAGCCGTCTTAAAGCAGAAACGCATAGTGGACTCCGGGGAGTTACATTTTTGCCACTTTGCCTTTTCCTCGTAGGATCGTATACGTATTCGTAAAATTGGTTCTCAGTTTTGCGAACGCAAGATTCGCTTCTGTTAGATCACCGCGTATAAAATGTCAGTTTTTCAATAACTTTCAATAACTTTTTCAGTAACTTAAAAAAAAGAAACACATAGTTGGAAAAACTCCATATTTTATTTTGATCTTATTTTAATTAAATGTAAAAAATATTGTAAAAAACAGTGGAAAAGATTAAAATTCAAAAGTATATTTTCCAATCAATATTCCAGAGATATTTTTTATACGGTAACTTTTTTTTTGTATATCAGTAATTTAGTATCAATTTTTTCAGATTAATATAATTATTTCTGAGTGTAGAATTTATACTATATTTCAATATAACTTCAATATATAATCATATATCTCACTTCAGAGTTATAAAATAATGTTATAAAAATTGCTTAGTTCTTTTACGTTTACTGTAGCTTGAAAATTGAGATTACGCGTCTCCGTTTCCTTCGTTCTCTCTCTTTCTCTCTATCTCCGTGATTCGCATTGTATCGAAATGCAATCTGCATCGTCAGGGTCGATTTATGGCCGCGATATATGCGACAAAGTGCACCGCGGATGAAGGAAGGAGAGCAGCGGTCGCAGCTGCATCGAAGTGCAACGATCAGCGATGGATCCCTTCTCCTACTCTGCCTCGTTCCTTCGATTCCGGTAGGCGACGTTACGTAATTGCGATCGAGAGATCGAGAGGGTAAGAGAAGAAACGTCGGTTTTGAAAAAATCGTTGGCTAAATTCGTTACCTTGGTCTCCTCTCAGCGCGCAGTCACGATGCCGATTGCGGAACCGCTCTGCAGCTACTACATCCCATGCTCGATGAAATGCAATTTATCGTTTCGCTTTACAGGAGAGAGCGCACTACACGGAGTAGCACTTGATGCGACACTTCGTGATAGATTCTGTTTTCGTAGTGCCTGCATTTGTACGCGACTCCCGCCTTGATAAGAGTCATATACACTCTCTCTCTCTCTCTCTCTCTCTCTCTCTCTCTCTCTCTCTCTCTCTATTTGTATAAAATAATAATTATAAATTCAAATTTCAAACGGCTTATAAGCCGAACGTGGATGGTAGTGCGTACAGTTTAAAGGAAAATTAATTAATTAATTAAAATTAATTATTTTTCGTTGAAACTGATTGGTTGTGCACATATTTTCACTTGGTTCGATACCAAGATTTCAAATTAAATCTCAATTCGAGATTTTATATTTTAATAATAATTTAATAATAATTATACAAATATACATTTCTCTTATAAAAATTCACTCAACATTTTTCATCCCTGAGGGCTGGCAATTATCTCGTTGACACGAGGAATCATTGTCATAAGAACGAACAAAAATTATTTGCACGTATGCAAGAGAGGCACGTATCGACGAGCTTTCCTAAACAAAATCTTGCACATTCCTCCGATGATATTATTTATTTAGACATTTTCCCGATCGCGTGTTTCGTTATTTTGCAAAATCGTCGAACTCTTATGTTCGTTCGTCGTGTGTCTGTGTGCGTACGCTTACGTAGATACATGCAGAAATAATATCCAATAATCTAAACGCGAAAATTATTACGGTGGGATCTGGAGTCAACACCAATAAAATCATAAAAAAATAATAATACGCGGTTTAATATGTGACATAACACACCAAACGCGTAACGAACGTCAATGGGTGACGAGAATGTACCGTCACAGAACTTTTCTCGGTAATGCACAAGGACAAGCCGCCTCGTTATCGATAAAATATCGATAACATTCCGCGATTATTCGATCGCGACGAATTCTGAGAGATTAATCGTTCGTGTCGAACACCGGTTCGCAGGAATTCGAAACGCCGCGTAAAACTTGCGCGTTCTTTTTGACCGCCGCGAGAAATCATCAGATTACATATTGATTTGTCGATCGTCATCATCGACTGAGCGAACGTGACCTTACATTTGATCGGTTTCGAGTTGTGCGTCACACTTACGTGAAATTTAGCTGGAACAACGATGACGGCAGATGCCGAAAAAAAAAAAAAAAAAACACGCGCTGATTGTCAATTCCTCCCGCTATGGTTAATCGAGCGAACAACCGATAAGAGAGAGAGAGAGAGAGTCGCGACGTCTTTGACGCAATCGGACCGCGGAGAGATCGGCCTTTCGATACTCGTTTTACTTATTCGATATCGGATGCCATTAGTATTGTCGATATCATTCGATACTCTCTTTATATAGTATCGATAATGTCAAAGGCGAATTCGTCGGTACCAAAAATATACAGCTGAGATATAAGTCGATGATGCGTACTCGTATTTATTTCGCACGTTTATTTATGACAAGCTCGTTGAGATCGATAGGCAGAGGTCGAGATGAAGGCAGCGACCTATATATAGAATGCGCATAGTGTGATATCAAATATGTTTAAAGTTAATTGCGATTTATATAAATAATTTTAATTAGCATCGAATCCACGTCAAGGGCGCACTTAATACGCGAAATTCCTAATATCTCAATCTCGAAAATAAGCAGACATCTCTGATATTTTACAATGATTTGCATGAATATACAAAGTATTTATACAAAAAGTCGTAAATATTCTTCAGAATTTATTTATTTCTTTTTTCTTTCTTCTCACGTGTACGTTTGGCTACACAGCTGCTAAATAATTAACTGACAATCTCTCATATACTGTACTTTGTCATACACGAACACCAATAGCGTATGATACAACATTCACTAACGAGATCGGTCAGTATTGTCGACACGCAGTTTGCAGTTCGTTAATAAGGCAAACGGTAAACGGAATCATGTTAATCCGACTAGCCGACTTGCCTATTTGGCAGGATAAAGAGAGGTTTGAAGGTTTATTTCGACGATAAAGGCAACAATTGAACGAGTTTCCAACATTGTGCATAATGAAATTAAAGATTCAAAGAACTTGTGGTTCTGGCGAGTGAGCTGTACTTACAGATCGTTCATCCATCCGACAATAAAAGGAAAAGGGAATTTCCTTTCAAAGTTCACGTTTTTTTTGCACTACATTATATTTCGAACCGACATGTTGCCATAAAATTGTGACAACAAAACAAAAACATATTGCAACTTAAAAGAAAGAAAATTGCAACGCGAAAGCAAAATTATTTATAACGTGCAACAAGAGATTATAATTTATAAATATTTGCGTTTATTCTCTTATAGTTGTTGTACATTTTCCTCTTTCATTATTCGTTGTTCATAATATTTTATAATTATTTTATTTATGTGCATCTACACGCGAAGCTGCGCAGCTTCTATTTTTTTAATGAACATAATTGAAATTCTTCTCTTGTGTGCCCCCAAAAATAAGGGGAATTTTATTTTGGCAGAATTACAGTTGAAAAAACAATACAAGAGACTGCGGAAAAACGTAGGTTTTTATTACATTTGATATTATTCTTATTTAAGCGTATTACTGTATTATATACGATATTTCACGCATCCCGGATGGGATTCGATAAATTTAATTCCGCGGAGTTTCGCTTGGACAATGGGATTATTATATGTCACATCCGCATTGGGCGGGGGGGGGGGGGGTGATAGCACAAAATTTCGCGGTGTAATCTATGTGCATATATGTATGAGACGTACATGTCGCGTGCGCACGAGCACGATATTTCTGTACTAATGCAGCCTTTGTTCGGCAACAAAACGTTCGTTAAACCGGACGTTCAACGATAAACCATATGACGCGAAATGTATTTTTAGGAGCTCCATTCAAGTCGGCCACGCGTTCCATAATTTGGCGCGAGGTATTTCACTTTTATCTCGCTCCTGTATTACACCCCATGTACATAAATATATACACTTGTTTGCTCTTATTTTATTTATTTTTTCTTTTCACCAATTGTACATATATCTGCATATTTTTCGCGATACTCTATATTAATATTGTACGCGATCTGCGGGAACGTATTAATAGAATTGCTTATAGCAATGGATAAGGTAAACATCGCTTCGCGCCTTTGTACCCTTCATCTCGCTCATTACCTCGATTCACTAAATCGTTGACTCGGTCAGTAATTATCGCTTCAATTAATAAATGTTGTTGCGCGATGACGACGTTCTCAATCAGACTTCGCGTCGGTCAGTTATACCCAACGCGACTGAATTTGAGAAATGGAAAATAACACATAAGCGAAATGCAATGTATATTACTTCCTAAAAGCCTACCCGGTCGTTTTTCTGTCGTTGGCTCGGAATAACTTCGCAATAACAACGTGTCTGAAAAAAAGAAGCGAGCGATGCTCATTGAGACGAAAGAGAGAGTTTCATTTTATCGAGTTGTCGATTTCGTATTACGGGGGATATTAGTCATGCACCGGTGCGTATCGATAGACCGCAACCGTTTTATTCATGACAGATAATACGCAACTGCATTGACGTACGGGAAATAATGCGCCGCGCGCGTGAATTACGCGCGACCGGCGAGGAGGGTTTTTCGCGCGCGCGACGCACGAGCGCGAAGGACGCTCGTATAAGCTCCTCGCTATTCGCTGACGCAATTATTTCTCCGCGTTATTGCACGGGGAGGAATTATCGTCGAGTTTTAACGACCGTTGTCGTTGCTCCGCGCCGCCGGAAGATCGTCGTAATAACCCGGCGCGGCTTTTTATCGCCCGGCCGGCGCGAGACGAATCGTAAAAATGCTGCGTATTACCCCATTTAAATCGGAAATCGAGAACCTAAGGCCGTACGTCGTACGACCCTTGACTCCTCGCAACAGACCACTTTTGAGTAAAATTTGCGACGGTCATGTGTATTATGGAGAAATCATTTGGACATTAACTGCCGCTCGCATATCGCGATTTTTCTTTCGTAAATGACGTGATCGTCGTCGGTTAATCGTCACAACCCGGACAGAAATAAACGCGAATATAATGATACGAAAATTGCCTTGTTCCTGGAAGGATATTGTATATATATTTATGCAGCGAGCAAATTTATACAATATTGTCTCGAATTTTCGCATGCATAGCGTATTCAACTGTATATTAATAATGCAAAATATAGTAATGGAAAAAAACGAAACCCTGTTATTTGTACGCACGTGTGCATAAGGCATTGTGGAAAATTGAAAATTCTATACATATATTGATAGAATATTAATAGAATCGATAGAATAAATAGTGTGATGCAGCTAAACATGCACGTGATATTAACGCAAACATTGCAAATTGATGAGAACATCGAGACGTTCTACCGTTAAAAAAAATATGTATATATCGCGTTTTGCTTTGGTTTATTCTATTCAGTCTACCTTTTACAAAAATACATATATATAATAACAAGCTTACGTCGGAATAAGTAAGCGGTAAACAAAATTGTATTGTCGTGACGCACTTGTGGCAATATCTACGTGGCTCTGACGTCCCTGAGTTTGGCGGAAAGTTGGACGGTAATTGGAATGGGTTGCAATATCCAAGAAGATGACAATATAAGAATGCAAGAACTCGGAGGAGAGACGAATCTACACGTCAAAGTACCATGCGATACGTATATTCGATTGTCTTTCGATCTCTATTTAAAGGAAATGTACTTTATTTAAAATTCATATGAAAAATCATTAAAAGAAGTATAAGAAACAATTTGTAAATCTGATATGTCAAAATTCAATTTGGCAAATTATATAATTTAAGTGTTATATAATATATATATATATATATATATAATATAATATATAATATAATATATATATATAATATATAATATATGTAACATAATATAATATAATGTATATTTGATTAATTAGATTTATTCAAGAAGGTTTTGACGTTCACGAATTTAATTCTCTACTATATCTCACGATATATGAAAATTAATAAAAGAAACACACACACACACACACACACACACACACACACACACACACATATATATATATATCGATCGTGGCTATTGTAATTTGATGCGTTCCCGCCGCGTTAAATCGAAGCTGTAAACTGTGGGGTGGCTCTTTTAACCGTGTGCGGCTTTTGGCATTTACGTGCTCCATTTATTACCGAAGCATAAACTGAGGATGGGCAGGAAACTTGTCTCCGAGGGTAATATGCGATGCCATTAGATTATTACGTGGCGCACAAGAGTAAAGTATTTCTCTCGCGGCGCAAATATACTGCTAATGGGCCATCGTTGTCCGTCGTCCGTATGTCGTCCGTATGTCGATGGAGACATACATACGTGCGCAATTAACACAATTTCGATCTCGAGCCGAGGTGAACGACGCGAATGCCGACACCACGCGCATATCATTACACACATACATATATGATATATTTGCACGGCTCGACTGTGTTCGCGATTCCGCGCTGCGTATGAAAGATGAGGGAAATTCTTTTTTCGCATCCCCCGTTCGAGCCGATCGAAAATTGAACGGTCTCGTCGCAAGAAGTGAAGATTCGCACACGTGGAAGCTGACGATCTTTCCTTCTCGCTGAATGTCGAGATTCATGTGTGACGCACTATTCTCATGTCAATGGAATTCGGTGAACTATACGATGATATCGCGCATCGTTAGCTAGTTTTTTATTGCGTGTTTCAACTGCTTTCTGAATTGTATATCCTGTTACAGCACATAATTCGAAAAACACTGATATCACATCCGATATATTCTCGATACAATTAAATATATTTAATGTACGCAATCATTTTTTTAATATAACTTTTTTCTTTTATATATAGATGCTACACACACACACACACACACACACACACACACACACACACACACACACATACACACACACACATATTAATTTATTGCGAGCTTTTAAGTCTGAAACAGAATTATTTACTTCCAGGTTTGCAAAATATTGCATTGTAAAATGTCGTGAGCACTCTACCATAAATTTTAATTCATCAGAGATGGCTGTATTTAGTTGATCTAAACTTAGCTTCAAATCGTGGCGATATAATTTCAATGAACGAACTTGACTAGGATAAGGCAGTCAAATTTAATCGCCGGATTATTTCGAGTTCCGCCGATATAGTATGAGAGACCGAGGGATTAATAGTATGCCGTATTAAATAGGTTTTAAAACTGACGTACAGGACTTTAAGAGAAAGCTGAAATGCAATAATAACTATTTATAATTATTTATAGATCCGTATTTTCATAGCTAGTATTTAGTGCTAAATGTAATCATCTGATTTTAAATTGCGTGCCTCTCTCATAGTGCGCTTTTTTATAGTTGGTATATCATAGAATCTATAAGTAGATATAAACTAGAGGTATAATATACTGTTTTTTTTACGTTGATATAGTTAAAACCACATTATCATGTAAAATCCTTTATACATATCTTTCTGACGTAAATGACGGATTATAATCGCGATGCTATCTTTAAAAGGAATTGCACAACATGGGGATTTGTGAATATTTCAAAAACACATCAAAGGAAGATCGTATTTATATCGACAATGCTTTCTCTCGCATTGTAGTACTAGCGGTTATTTCATTAAATACAGCTGCATTTACTGTAATCGGTCGAAAGTTAGTGTAATCAGCTTTTAAAAACGGCGTTAGTAAAGATGACGTGCGTCATGTGCATATCTGCATTTCATACAGCGATTTAAATAAGAAGAAAGAAACAGAAGACGGAGATGAGACATCGTGTTTTCGCGCTGCTTTTGCCGACAAAGTCAAAAGATTTTAAAATGTGGCTGTCGCCGATGCAACATTGATAACCGGCTGATTAGTGTATTTTTTACGGAATCTTTCGCGTGGTAGATTAACATACATATATATACATATATATATATATGTATATAATATGTTCGGCCGTGAAATTTTTCAAGGCTGAGAAGAAGTGTTTCGCGCGTGCTCGCTCGTAAATAATCGCAGACGATCATTATTAGCGCGTATTCCTGGTTTTCTGCTGATTTACGCGTTATTGAGTAACAACGACGAGCGATGTATGGCAATAAGAAAACCATCGATGTTTATAAATGAATTCATTACGTACCGCAGTCATTTTACTCGCGGATAATCGAGGATCGTAATTAATCTAATTCGTGTATTTAGTACCCAATAAATAATCGAGTAATTGCAAATAATTGCGGATGACTCATACAACGCCTGAAATTCACGATTATTGTTTACCTAAACGGTTCCAAATTATAGATTTCCTGTTTATTGTCGCAGGGAACGATTGACGTAAACGCGTTAACATTTTATATTTATCTTGTCTTCATTAAATAAAACATAGACCAATCAACGCCATAAATCTCCGTGTATTTCTGCGAAATGCTCGTGTAAAAAAAAGAGCGGATATTATCCACGTTTATAAAAAACAATCGCGCGACCTATCATAAAGATTATATTGTCGATGAAGAGAGACAGCGATTGTTGGAAATTCCAGTGTCTCAATTACGTGCAATCCGAACAATCAATTACATTCAAGTCGAGTGTTTTGTCATTGGGCGAGACAGAAAAATGTTACAATGTCACATATCATTATTTCATCTTTTCTTTTATTGCTCTTCGATCGTTAATATCTCCATGAATATTAATCCTACATACGATTAACACGCCAAGCTAGATATTGTAAAACAATGGAGAATTATCTCATTACTAGATATAATACTAGACTAAATCCTCTGATCGAATGCAGATACGTTAAATGCATTCGCTTCAAGCGTGATTAAATTCATTTTCGTGCAGATGAAAGCAAACGTATCGCGAGCATCCTTATGTTTCTTTGGTAAATTAAAAAAAGATGAGGAGAATGCGAAAAAAAGTAAACTATAACTCTATATAAATATGTTGAAAATATTTTTCTTGTATATGTAATAAGTCTTGGTGATGCATGAAAATTATGTCGCTATTGATTCAGATCCGTCGAATACAGAGAATGTGATCTGTGAGAATTATGGGATTAAAATCCTCGCCGTATCACGCTTCGCACGGCACACTTTCTTTCTGTTCACGCGCGAACCACGCGCGATGACGCGCGCACCCGAATCTCCGTCGAACGAGATTCACGCGAGTTCGCCTCTGACCTCTTCACGTAATCGATACCGTCCAAACCGAATCGTACCGCGAAATATCAGGGCGACATTTCTCTTTCTCGTGGACAGAGACACCGGAAGGAGCCCGACAAGACAAATCGCGGTCGGTGACATCGACATCGACAGTATCTCGGCATACTGTATACATACATATACATATGTGTATACATATATGTATGTGTGTCCCAGAAATCCATCAGAAAAGATGTCCCTCGAAATTGCAGCTTCATCGGTCGATTTAAAGATGAAAGTTCCTTTTAATCAAAATGAAGGAGATAATTGAGATCGTATCTTTTTAACATATCATTTATACATATCATTTAATTTTTTAGTTTTTAATTTTAATTATTTTTAATTATTTATAATTATTATTTATTTTTATTTATAATTATTTATTTATTTATAATTATAATTTAATTATAATATTAATTATATTTAATAATTTAATTTCAATTAATAAACATCATCATCTTCTATTAAAGTTTATTTGAATATAACCAAAGAATATAAATTCATAATAATTTTTCTTCTTCTGAAATTTAGTTTGCAAATTATTCTTGATTGGATGTAGGTGTGTTTTGACATTTTCGTTGAAAAAACATTGTTTTGAAGAATCTGTAGTTTTGGATAGTTTTGGGACAACTTATGTGTATGTACATGACAGCGCTATCGCGAGCGAAACAGTGCGAGCGAGTCAGATGATCGCGTGTGACGGGCGCGGTTCTCTATGAGCGAACATGCGTGCAAGCGAGCGAGCGTTCGTGCGTGCATGCATGCGTGCATGTGTATACGAGAATGTTTCACTGACGTCAAAGCTGACCCTGGGCTACCTGGGACTCTGTTCAAGTAGAGGCCGTCTTGCTCTTCGCGCTAACGTCTTGTAAAATACCTGTCAGCCGCTCGCTTTTCGTGGCCGTGGATGCCATCGGCGAGAATCCCTCGCCGAGGCACGAAAGAATGGCTCCTGTATGAAGGAGCTATCAAGGAGAGAAATATAGAAGAGATATGCGCAGAACGCATAAAAGCTACTGGATATGATAAAATATGCATACGATAAAAATGACGAAATAAAGAAATAAGGCGTAGATAATTGAGCAAAATACTTTACTAATTTTCGATGGCTCTTGTAGTAAGATACACGAATCGGACGATCAAATAACTTGAAGAAACAGGCTGTGTCTGTAACAATGAGAAAAATAATTGGAGGATATGAGAAAAAAAAAACAGAGTAGAATAGAGGAAGAAGAAAAGAAATTCATATTGAAGAGGAAGACGAGAAGAGAAAGAAGCCGCCGTTGTGCAAATATCCGCGCATTGCGAAACCGACCGACAATCGCGACAGATACTCATCGCTCTCAAACTTCTCCGCAGTTGCGGAATGATGGAATTGTTAGGATTTGAGTCATTGAGATACGAACGGTACGTCAAAACTATCGTTGATGGAAATACGGGGATTTCCGAGTCCAAGTATTTTTTTTTTCTCTGTTCGGAACGTTCTGATTCTACGTCTTTTAACTGCGAGAGCTTTTTTCGACATTGTCGATATAAATACGATGTAAAAACGTATAAAATAAACGTGCAAAAGGAATAAATAGGTGTAATGTCAGAAATAATTACACTTTCAGAAACGTAATGGGATATTCTATACAATTATAGATGCCGCGCAAATCTCTCTGTAATATTATTTTAAATCCCGTTAATGAGGTGCAAAGTAGCTTAAAGAATCAGAGAGACAACGAGAGACAAGGTGTTTCCGACAAGCTAAATCGTTTTCGCAACTTTTGAACGTGAACCGGCAGAAAGACCCGGGATTGACTGTAGTTTCTCAGGTATAAACGCGAGCGCGGAATTTCAATGGCGCCCAATTAGCGGCTGCAAAGGACTGTGGAATAGTGTAATGAATGTAGTAGATCTCACAAGCTGTATTACAATTAGCGAAGAAATGGGAGGTGCGTAGGTGCATTTGAATCGTTCTCCTCTGTGAGAGGGCGAGTACGAAGGAAACGTTTAACTTTCATCAGCGACCTACCCCGATAAGAGGAAATGTATGAATTTCAGGAATGTAGTTATGAAACTCGTTAAACTCGAAAGTGAAAAAAGGCGAGTTAACTTTGAAAGTTAATATCCCGTGAGAGGAAGACTAGGTTACTCAAACTCCTGGTAGTTGATAAGAGTATGAAAGTAGGTAGTTTTTCTTTTTTTTTCCCTTTTCATATCAGAGGCATGCGCGTCGCGATTATTAATTGCTGCAAAAATTTATTAATTTTATGTAGCGTTATTTAAAAGCTACGTTAAAAGCTTTTTTTTTAAATATATCGCGCAGTTCTTACGTAACGTAAATGTATAAGAATATGGCAAGCGATTCGTGCCGCTTCTTATTATATGCAGATTTCCCGTGACGATAAATTTTTGCGAATTTGCAATAAGAACGTTCAACGATGTTTAACGCGACACGCGCTCGTGTGGAAATTCGTATATATCCGCTATATCTGAAATAAAGCGCGAGAAACGCATAAAACAATGGCGGAGTGACGTAGCGCCTAGCTTTTACGGCGCCGCTGTTAGCAGCCGTAAAAATACTAGCTCGTTTTCGTACCTCTTGGAACATGAAAGGACTCGTAAAGTACCCGTCTCGCATCGTTTGGCAGGCAAACATTTGGCGCGACTGGAACAGAAGTGGAGCGCGTTGAAAAATTTCAGTCGTCGTTCAGATCGTAGTTTCGTAAAGCTCCGTACGTTTCTCCTTCTACGAAATCGTTAAGACGTTAAATTTCTATGAGACGTAAGATTGTGATTACTTTAGTCAGAACGTAATAAATTTTCGCATGAATGTAAAATTTATCGAAAGAACAAATTATATATTTTAAAGCGCGATACGTCAGATAAGTAATGTGATTTATTGCGCTGCGATTATCTGCAGACCCATTGAACGTGCTCCTCGATCGAACATATTAAGTGACGCATATGTAATAAAGGTTAATGAAAAAACTTGATTTACTATTATCTAACACTACGTAAACGCGCTTGAGCGATAATACATCTATCATGGAAATTTATACAAAAAACATGTCTGACATGTGATAAATATTAACGTTTGACGTAAGTCCGTAAGTATTACGAGTTAATTAATAAAGATAAACGATTAAGGAGCGAGTATATTAAACTGCGCTTTCAAAATAAATTAAAATAGATTAAATACTGGTTAACTGATTGTGTCATCGTGAACTTAAAAATTAAAAATCTAAAATTAGAGATTCGATTTAAATTTATAGTCTGTATATGTATATTATTAACGAGTGAAGCGGAAGAGAAACGGATTTAATTGAAACTACTGCCAGCATATTTGCACATCTTTTTACAATAAATTTCATTAGATCCACGAATGTGAAATACAATGAGATTTCTTCGTAAATGATAATTCGAGCATTAGTGCTTACGGTGATATTGAAACGTCAATCAAATTTCGTCACGTCGCGAAAATTTTGTTGCTTGATGCAACATAAGTTTCATCCGCAACAATTTCGAAGCTTAATTGCGTCGTGCACGAGAATGAATCGCGAGAGATATTTGCATCCGCATTCGTATCGTATATGTACATGGTATACATGTGCATGTGTATATATGTACCATGCGAAAGCAGTTAAAGGGTTAATTCTGAAGAAATATCCCCGCTTATACGGGTCGTCACAAACGGAGGAAGATAAATCACCGCGTATGCACCCGTCATATTCAGTCCGCTTCTACTGGCTGAATATACGCGTTCCGCATTCACTGACGTATGACAGAAGAAAAGAGGGATAGAGAAATAGACGGAGAGCTTTCATTCACAGTGGAATAAGTTGCTATGTGCAAATCTAGGAATTTATATTTCGGCGAGGTGAACCGGAGAAGGAAAATGTCACCGGCAGCTAAGCTCCGGCTGTCAATACGCGCCTTGCGGTTTCTCGTCGAATTTAATGGCACTGTTTGATCAATTGATGTATTTTAACGTCGATACCTATTCACTATTTATATCACGTCAATTTAACGGAATTGCTCAGTTGAGAATTTCGAAGAAATTTCAACCAAATTTTCCTCAAAAATATCAATTTATGGCAATAATCTCTATGTAAATTAATAATTTCAACAGTTTTCTCTCAAGCTAATGATTATTTCTTGAAAATTCTTGGAATATGTTTTTCGTATATCAAGATATTTTTTCGAAAAATTAAGGAAGGAAATTCTTTCAAACATACTGTAAAACGTGTCGATCGCGGCATCGCTATTAAATTCGCTTGAAAACACTTAACGTTACCTTGATAAGAACACCAAAGTGTATCACACTAGAAGTATATATTGTATGTGTCGCGATATACAATTTAATAAGTTTCCTTCGTTCCGTTATTTTGTAGTGAGAGAAACTTTTATTTAACTGCCATTCAATCCTTTGTGCGATATAATAAAAATAACACACATACACACATTTTCTTGCAGCTTTAAGTTTCGTTATTGTACTTTATAACGCAAGTAAATTAATAAATATATGTGAGATGCGATTAAACATACGGATATATCGCACGTATGATAAATATCGCGCCGGGCGCAATTCCGATCTCGTAAAAATTTCGCTATTCGTCGTACATCATCCCGCTTGGGAAAGCTGTTTATGTGTTATGTTACAAATCTCCCGGGGATATTTCGAATCGCAATCTGCTATCGTTCGCCAACAATCGATTCATTTCGCCGCTCGTCTCGTTTATCTTGTATTGTTTTCGTCGATGCGATTGGGCCGGCGACGATGCTTTTACGGGCGCGGATTATTTTTAGATTCGCGCGCCGATGTGTGTATTACTGGCATCCTCTCTACGGCAATTCGATGATTTTTTTCTAACGGACTAAGTCTAAGCGGCATTTTTTACACAAAATATATATTTTTTTAATAACATTTTTCACGATTTATTCTTTATTATATTTAACAAAGTTGATAAAGTATGAAATATTGACACGAAAAAGATTGTCCGTCAAACAACAATAATTTTGAAATATTTTTAACGGAAGAACGATGAAAGTACTTTCCAATTAATTTTTACAGCGAAATATTTGTGCTTAATTCACGAGTAAGCTTATTAGCTAAACTATTTGTAAAATAATTTGCGAGAAAGTGTTAAAATGATTCTCTTTATCGGACTCGCGACTTCGTTAAATATAGAGATACACGTGCTCACGTAGTCACATGCAGTTCGGAATTTTGAAAGGACAAGGGAAAACGGCAAACACGCGAATCGATAAATTTGCAACAATACAGTGAGGCGGACAGCGCTCTGTTCGTTTTCGTGTTATAGGCGAGTCAGTTATATCAAACGCACGATCCACGTGTATTCAGTTCGAAATTAAAGGCGACTCGGATCAACGACCTCGGTTGTGAATGTCTGAAATAATCGACGAACGAAAATACTGATCGACTGTACTCGTTTTCAATTAATCCCACCATCACAAAGGAAGGCAAAGAGACTTTTTTATATACGTATATAAATTTGCTTATATTCATATAAAAGAATATAATTTCCTGTCTATAAAATTAAATATATGAAACGCGAGACGCGTGATAATAATTGTTCAGTATTATTGTTTTGTGACAGTGAGATTGAAATAAAATTTTATTTTAATTTATTTGTTTTGTTTACCAGGAATTTAATTTAAAAATTATATTTAGCAGGTTTAATACGGTATTGTCGAAATCATTCTCAATCAGTATATTCGTGCTATTCATTGTGTTGCTCTTTTGCAAGCACAAAGTTGCATAACGTTACATTATAATCGATAGATGACGAGAAAATGATAGCGAGGCGACACGATATCGCGCGAGCCGCGTCGTATCTTGTGTGCTATACATCAAATTGGCCACGTGCGATTCTGCAACACACGTGCCGGTGACATCTCCGCTTTCCTTTACAATTAGACTTTTATCGCGATATGAAATCGAGAGACTTCCTGCTATACAGAAACGCATTACGCAGAAGAAACGAATGAATAGCGCAACGACATTCTAGGAAAGCAACTGTGGTAATATTATATATTCCCGTTACGAATTAAAGTCAGATTGGATGTCATATTTTTTCGGTTTCCTTTTGAACTTTGTTGCTTTATGCAAATCGGCGAGAAATTATAATATGTAGATGTAAATTTGCTTCGATCAATGTAAACATTTTATCAATCAAAACATCTGCATCATAATTTAAAATTTTCTTGGCTGGACTCAACGTCTATCATAAAAGTTCTATTTATTTTTTAAATTTAATTTATTTAATTTTCAATTATCTATATAGAATATATATTATATGTTATTTAAGAGAGAATTTTTACATTCACTGTTATTTTATGAGTATTCCTTGGCGCTTCTTCAGATTGACGTTCCATTTTTCGGCGCTGAAGATGAAAGTTGAACGTTCGTAATGGTCTCTCGTCGCTTGTGCGCTTAAGATATTGTAGTGTTTTTCATGAGTAACGACACGAAGACGATGTGTGCCGACCTTACCTGCCTTCTTCTCCTTTTCCACATCATGACACGCAATTGTACGACATGCCGTCCACTAATCTGCAGTTGCACAATCGCAACGCACAGGAAACGTCGCGAATCGCGAATGGGAGTCGCCGGCGTATCGTTGTATTTAAATAATTGTAATTTGAATATTAATATTGGGAATGCAACATTATCATTCCGCCTCTGCGCCAGTTAATGAGATGTTAATGACTCATCGTGCTTATGTTCCGATTGACCGCAGTTTCATCGATTATGCAATCGCATGTTAGGTGAGCCACTAAAATAGGATATTGTAATTCAAAAGAGGAGATATTCTATACGGTGCCGAGAAAACAAATGTGAACAATGTGATAATTTGCAGGTATCTCTATTTAATTTAACGACAAGTCAATGAAAGATTTACACTTCGATCGCCAATGTTTCGCGTATCACATTTGAAATTCTACGTACAGTTTGTTTGCGCTTAACACAGCGAAGAGAGAATTGCAAGCAGAGAGAGAGAGAGAGAGAGAGAGAGAGAGAGAGAGAGAGAGAGAGAGAGAGAGAGAGGGGGGGGGAGGGAGAGGGAGAGACAGAGAGAGGGGGAGGGGGAGAGGGGGAGAGGGGGAGAGAGAGAGAGGGAGGGGGGAGAGAGAGAGAGAGAGAGAGAGAGAGAGAGAGAGAGAGGGGCGGCGTGTCATTCACTCTTAATTTTTTTTACGCATTGACGTCCGACAGCCTTGATATTGCCGTGTTGTACGTATTGTGAGATAGCGTTTTCCATTGTCTTATTAATTATGGAAGCTCGTAATAACGCACGCGGCGTATTCTGTTATCGCGCACGAAATATCGATCTAAATTTTGCTAGAGGAGGGGGAGGGAAGGGGGGAAAGACCAAGAAAGGATCAAAGTTACTAAAATAATATCCGCGATCGCGCGAATATCAAATCGCTATTACCTACGAGAGAATGAAAAATTTAGCTACTTTCAGTTAAGTAATGGGCACAGTAAGTTTCGTTATCGTTTACGTCACGCATGAATATGCATGATGTATGCATATGCATGGCAGTCTTCGTAACACAGATGCATAAAAAGAGCGTGAAGCCGTTTACAAAAGATGACCTTGGATCAGAAGATACGGCAAAAAGTTGTATATTATTCACGTCGTGCGAGCGCGCCCTTTGTAACGGCTCGCAGCGCTCAAACTCTTTTTTTATTTAGCGCATCATATATAAATGCCATTTTCCCTCCGTAAACAACGAATTTTATTCCAAACGTTGAAATGCACGGACTTTTAATAAATGCAGATTGAAACGCGCGATCTTTGTTCATATAGATTATAGGCGTTATCTATTTTTGCATTTATTTAATAATCATAATGTAATTATTTAATTATCATAAACAGGATACATAGGTATTCCGATTTGCGAACTTGGTCGAGTCGGGCAAACCATAAATTATGCTCGATTATTCTTCACAAGTGCGTGTATAGTTCTCGAGATTTCTGTCGCAGCATGAATCTTTTTTGTTTCTCTTCTCACATTAGAATAATTATTTCTCGATGCACGGCACGAAAGATGCATGATGCAGCTTCTCAATGGGTCTTCTTCCTTCTACTCTGTCTCGTTCCCTCTTCTCCGACTTTGCTACTTTTTCCAGCCGTCAGGTTTCAGGGAGTCAAAATGCACGAAGAATAACACCTGATTACACAGAAACGCGAAATAAGATTGCGCGCAAAAGATATTGCGCGAATTCCGGCGCGATCGGCTCCGTGTCGCTTTCGGCTTTCGGCCGCATTTAGCGAGGGGATGCGGTGTCCTAGATTCGGCCGAGCCTGCTCCAACCAGTCGTTCAACCCTCGGCCTAGATTCGCCTCGTACTGACGTCACTCACTATTCCACACGCAGGTGCTCGCGTCTCTGTATTGGTCGCCGATATCACGTTTACACACGAGCACACGCGCGGCCCGGCATTCACACACGGGCATTCATAAATACGCAACACACGTATGTACACACATACATATGCACGCACGATTACGTCATCCCCGTGCAGTCTCAGAACTCGAGACACCGCCGGAGTGATGCGCGAACCAGGGCGCATTGTCCTCATCAGGTCGCATTATGCAACTTCTCCCTCGATTCATCGTCCCTTTTTCTCCCGTCTCTCTCTCTCTCTCTCTCTCTCTCTCTCTCTCTCTCTCTCTCTCTCTCTCTTTCCCACCCCCGGTTTTCTCGCGTCTGTTCCGTTCCTTCGTCAAGTCGTTTTTTTTTTTTTTTGTTGCCACGGCCAGATTCGCCGGTACTGCTTTATACACATTCATGCGCTTCGTTATGACAAGTGTGACTACGTCATTTCTAGAGACCGGTTGCGCGCCGAAAGTCTGTGTTGACTTTGACTCGAAGCTGCTATTAGATTGATGTAAGGAAGACTCGTATTTTTTTTATCAAATGAAGTTAAAATAATTTTGAATAGTGATTTTTATTAATCAAAATTAATAGCAATTATTATTTATTATATAACCACTGATTCTTCGATACATTTTTGCAGTTTATATATAAAAACTCTTCGATATAAAAAAAATCTCTCATTTATTCAATTCTCTATTTAAGAAATTTATAAATTAGACAGGGGAGAAATAAAATTTAATAAGAAAAACGACGAACTTTTTGCATTTAGTATTTCACTGTTCTTGGATCATAATTTAAACTACTTATAATACAAACAGGTGGTCAGTAATGCTCTTTTTTTCTCTCTTTAATATGTTAGCTAATATTAGCTAATTTTAAGACTATTATAAATTTGCATAGCATTTTTTCGTTTAATTATTAATATAGTGATTTTCGCGGAATAATGCCGATATTACATATTACACGCGCGAGCGTTCTTATTATATCCGAAACGTAGATAAATTTATATAAACGGCGATGACGTTCATTTGTCGAGTTTATACATCAAACAACGCTAATAATTTACGATTTCAAGTGGCTGAAAGAGGAAAATGATTGATGATCGAAGTGCAAATAATTGATCTCTTTCTCGAGATTGCGTTTTTCCGCAATAAAAAACGAAATGCCATTTTGAAGTTAGATTACACCTTTATAGGATCTCTCTTTTTCTCGTAGAAGTAGAATATTATTGATGCCAATTTTTTACTTGTAAAATGACGCTTCAGAATAATAAATACAAAATAATTGGTTTGGTTACAAGATTAATGCTACATTATTTTTATCTTGCAGCTTCATTATATAAGCGAGATTACACTAATTAAATTGATGATTAGTACTGCAATTAATTATATGATTACATACTCTGTATTCTGATACAAGAAAATAAAGCGATTTCTGCGAGTTATGGAGATTTTATGATCTTAATTTACATCACACGTGTGTATCAGGATTTTGCATAAAGCTTTTCAATGACAACAACGTAAAGAGCTAAAGTGGCTTGTAATACTGTTAATCCGATAATTCCGATAATTCCGATATTATCTTACAATCGCACTTATATTTTTATAAAAGTTTCTTTCGCGATTTTCGAATTTTATTTGTTTGCCTCTTTCAGGTCACGGGTTTCCTTCAACAACCTATTCCGTATAGCAGTATGTCGGAGGTCCGAAAGTACGTTGTCGCCAGATGGGATCCCGCATATAAGAACTGTTTCAGCATCGTTTTGCCGGATGGCTCGCTTCTTCTACAAGCCAGCAACGCTTACACGAGGGACCAGTGGTATCACTCGATATTATGGAAAGTACGTTAAAAAAAAAGTAGCACCATTTCTTCGACTTACTCGAATTATTTGCACTGATATAATTGTATAGAGCGTATTACATTTTTTTTATATGAAGGTAAATTATATTGATTTAAATAAGATGTTACGCGAATAAGATGTCACACTAAAATTAGATGGATTTAAATTTTAATGTTTTTTTTTTTACCTCATCATATTTCATATGTTTGCCATGAAATTTGCCATTGCTCGCTATTGCGTTGATGGCGATAATGGAAAATGATGGGGAAAAAAATAAAATTTTGATTTCTCATTTTGTTTAACTTGTAACATTTTAAGCGATAGAGCACCATGTTTGCGCATCGTTCGATTTTTTTTTTCGGACGCAGGACGATCGATGTTGTTCACGCGAATGCACAAATGCTGATATCAAATATTTTTTTCAATATCGGCTCTCTCTCCGATGTTGGTCGGCGATGAACGCGAGCAAACACGGTCGTTATTAACATCCGACAATATAAGGCTGAAACAGGAGGAAGTGATAACGTCGCGCAAGGCGAACGTTCTCGATCGTCCTCGGCCGCATCAAATCTCCCGAATACGTCAATATTTTATGCCGCAGTTGCGGCGAACAGTATAATATCCGACCGAGAAGTTAATCAGCGGCCTCTCGTCGCCGCTTTTACGACGAGTAAATCGCAGCGGTTCAGATCGATCATAATGATTGATTGAATTTTATTGTTTACGGTGTCGCGTATACCCATTGGAAATATTGTCCATACATTGACAGTTAGATGTCGTCGACTTCTGCGCGATCGATTTTATTCGAAGAGAGACAACTTTGTTTCATTCCAGTTTTCATAGACACGAGCGATGTGTTACACAATGTTTCACATCTAAATTTGAGTCAATCCTTAATGCGCGAATTTTTTAATTAAATTATCATTTGTTGACATTTAAATCGTTGTAAAATGGCAGGTCTGAAAGAGTTAAGATTTCTACTTGTTTTACTGCATTTTCATTACATTTAAATATCATTTAAATATCATTTCGTTACTATAATAATAATTATCACGCATATAATTATCTTCCTACTCTAGAGACTTTCTTGCTTCCAAATATTTATTATTGAATTCGTGAATTAAACAAGCCGAACTTATGGTGAGTAAAATCGAAAGCCGATTTATTTGTTCGTTCATAGAAAAGCATCTTCAAATACCAACATCTGGTGTCCATGAGCACACGGGAAGAGGTGATACTGCGCGAGTTGCGCACGATGGTCGACTTCGCCCTGTGGACGCCGCTCCAGGACGAGAGGGTGGCGGGCGCTCCGCTGGAAGCGGTCGCTAAACTGCTAGAGAAGCCCAGCACGGATCCCGACGCGGATGCGAAGGTCGAAGGGTGCGTTCGCGATCGCAGGAGCTGGGCGGAGGCCGTGCTCTCCGTCGTGGCGCCGCTTCTGGAAAAGGCGGCTCCGCCGGCTGCTCTCGCGAGAGCGCTCGCCAGACTGGCGCAGCAGCATCCGCGATCGCAGCTGGTCCCGATGCTCGGCCCGGCGATCACGAGATGTCTGAAGCACACCGTTGACTTTGGCAAGTCGCCGGACATGAGAAAGCTGCTGCAGGTAAGCGTTCGAAAAGTTCGACGATATTGTACTGTATATTTACGTCTGGCGTTAGTTTAATTTACAGTTCGATTATAGCATCGAGCTTAGATCAAGAATCTCTCGTGTTCGTTCTATTTTAAATATATATTTGCCAGTATAAGAAATAATATCTAAAAATTAAAGAAACAAACGAGATTATATATCAATATAATTTTTCCTCTTTTTTTTTATTTTTATATATTATTCTTTATACTGGCAAATTTATATATAAAATAGAAGATATAGATTATAGATATACAATTAATATTAATATTATATTTTATATTAATTTACATATTATATTAATATATTATAGATTATAGATTATATATTAATATATTAATAATATATAAGAACAAACATTCTTTTGCTGTTTAAATAATTTTAATTGTTCGGGCGATTTCTAAATTATTCTAAACAATATGCAGTCGTAATGTTGCCTTGCATACGTAGGTCTTCGTCGCAGCTTTGTACAAGAACAACGACGGCGAGCAGGCGATCAGAGATTACATCTTGTCGGTTCACGGGCCAGGTAGCGATTGCCCGCATCCAAGGGTACTTCCCAATCTCGTGTCCATCTGCGTCGCGGCTATATTCCACAGGCAAGTTTCGTCCGTCGTTACAAACGGAAATAATAAGAGACTTATAGACTCATAATTCGAGACTTTCAGCAATGCCATCGATTTCGCTTGCAGGTTCGAAGTGTCGAGTCGCGTGTCGTCAAACGAGGACAAGCCGCCGTCGTTGCCGCCGTTGCAGTGCTACTTGCTCGTCTTGAACATTGCGTGAGTGTTGTATAAACAAACTCCTCACTTGTGTATTTAATTATTTTGTTCGATTCCCAATTCAGCGATATTTTTTCTTGCCTACGCTTTTTTAAGGGGGACGGAGGGGTTTATTAAAAATAAAATCTCGAATTGAGAGAAATTTATCTAATCCCTTGGTATCGTATCAAGGAAATTTAGTGCTCACAACGCATCAGTTTCAAAGAAAATTAATTCTTCCTCGAAACTGACGCACTAACATCCGCGCGTCTGGCTCTTCTTACTTGCCCGTTGAAATTTAAATAATTTTCACATTGAGAGCTTGAGTCTTAGTTGTCAATTATTTTGAATTCCCGGCTTCAAATTCGCGTCTCATCTATCGAGAAATGGGGTTTCAGATCGGAGTACGCGGACTGGCGTCCGGGTCTCGGGGCGCTTCTGCAGCCCGTCCCGTTCCCGGAGGAGGCTCTGGCCGTGAGGGAGGTGCAGGAGTCCGTGCTGATGTGCGTGATGCAGCGACTGGCGAAAGATCCGAGATGCACGGTGCATCGCGTTCTGCTGCCCGTCCGAGAACCGCGTCCAGGTTGGATCCATATTGCCGCGCCGTCCAGCCCGGCCTGTCCAGATCGCGGAGAACTGTTCGGCGAGATGGTGAGAGGTTCTCCCCAATTTGTTTATTTCTTCCCGGAAATTACGTCATATCTCGCGTATCGTTTATTAGTGCCGTTTAACACTGGCGCTTTGAAAGCACAAGAACGCACGGATTCCTTTAGCTTTAAGTTTGATTAATCAGTTATGAAAAATAATTACATCTATAGAGATCCTTTCGCGCGCGCATGCGGATGGTTTTCTTGATCTTTAATCTTTAACAAGACCACGAAAACTCACAAAGATGTAACAGAAAGACACGTTTATATATCTTCCTTTCTTTACGATCTCATATCAAACGTTCGTCTCGCGTTTTATACATTTGGGTCACACTTGGTGAGAGATATAAATATCTCTAGCAGCAAATAGGGAGACACGGAGATGGATGTGCAATTATCGCGCTTATCGGCGCGACGCCACCGAATTTATTCGCACGTGAAATCATTGTAGTGCATTCAGTGTATCGTAATCTCGCGCGAGCCAGGCGTTTCGAATCGCGTCTCCCCGGCCTCCGCGCCGATAACACCACAATAAGATTTGTTGTTCAGAAACAATTCATCTCGAGCAAATAGAGAGAGGCGATTATTCTCACGCGACTCGATCGGAGGTGCATCTGAATATTCATGAATCGGCTCTTTTGAGGCTACGCGTGCGCGCGCTTGCGGTTTCAATAGACCTGTATTGACAGCATCCATTCCAATCTCTCGAATATAACCGCGGAACTGAATAGCCACGGAATTAATGAGGTCTGTCGAGCGGGAAAGTGAATGGAACAGGAAGCGTTACCCGCGAATTCATCGCGATGGAGATAAATCCGATCGGATAAATTTTACTCTCGATTATACCTGATTTTATCATCGAGGAATTTTAACAGGCAAATCGAAAAAGAGAACTATTTCGTCCAATCTATTTTTTTTTTTTTTACATATTTGTAATACAAAAAAATATTACACAACGTGTAAGTACTAAAACGCTACTTTCACGACAGCTGACAACTCTGCTGGCATGTTGCTGTCGGCGAAAGAGGTTTATCGCGTCCCTGCTAAAGCAAGCGGGGGATGATTGCATTTTATTGGCGGTTCGGGGCTGCGACGCCGCGCAAGAGGCGCTCTGCTTGATGCTGGAGTGGCGTTTGCTGCCGAACGAGGAGGCGAGACTTCAGATAGTCAACGCGCTCGAGTCCACGGAATCCGGGAAGGAGCGCTACGCCGCTCTCTGCCAGAGGCAGAAGAATCTGCAGGAATTGGTAAGGGACGTCGCGAATCGTTATTCCGGTAGAAATCGCGCAATTTTCCGCGTCGTTCTCGCGCTTTGTGCCTCGCTCTTTTCTACGAACGCGACGATAAACCGTAGGCTCTTATTACGCTCTCACGTGTGCTCATATACGCGCGTTTGATCTCGTTCTTGCCAGCAACAAAAGGGCGGACCGCGTAAACTGACGTTGCCGGTACGAGCGACAGATGCCGACGTCGCCCTTCTGCTGGGCGGTCGTGCCCTCGGTAATCTCGAGTGCCTCAGCTTAGCCTTCACCTCCGTGACGTCCGCGTGTGCGGAACAGCTGATCAAGCTGCCGGCGCTGCGATATTTGAATCTATGGGCCACGCAATTCGGCGACGCCGGCCTACAGATGATCAGCGAGCATCTGCAGAAGCTGCAGGTGCTGAATCTCTGCGAGACGCCCGTATCTGACAAAGGCATCTCTACGTTGGCCTGTAAGTATCCTGATTCCGTGCTTCCAAGAATTCAGTAACAATCTAAATCGCTTCTCGAGATTAGAAAAAATTAATAATTAATAATTAAAAAATTATTTTAAAATGTGAAGTAAATTGAGCTTAATTTTGAAAAATGTTACTCGCGATTAAGTCGACTGTACAGATAAGCTTTACTTATCTATCAAAGGCCAAGAGTTGCATATTGAGAAGTATGCGATTAATTGTAGACAGATATCAGGAATACGAACACATCATATCGCGTGCGATGTAAAAGATGTAAAAATGTTGGATTTATATATGTTTTTTTAATATTAAATTCAAATTAATATACATATATATATGATTTTTTCTCTCCGACGTCTGATTTATTTCGATGAAATTTTCGGATCTATCGTTTGAAAAAAAAAAAATGCTTTGCCACTTTGTTGCAGCATTAACCAGCCTAAGGAAGCTGAATTTAAACAGCACGAAGCTGTCGGCCCAGACATTCGAATCGCTGAAGAAGCGATTGCCGGCTCTGCAAGAATTCGACGTTCGATACACGGAGGCCTGGTGACCCGAGGTTACGTCCAGCACCTCACCCATCGGTGACGGTAGCGATCGTCGTGACATGAAAACGAAGAAACAACGCTAAGATGCTTAGTCGTTCGGAGAAGACAATTCGAGAGACTGCCGACACGAAGTGACGTTATTATCGTATTCGTATTTTCAGTGTAATTAATTTGATATCGAGCGCGAGTAAGTTTATTCGTCCCTCCTCGACTACTTTGCTAGCTCGCGACCTGGCAAAACGATGGACCAATGTCGGTGAAACTCTACGAGAGAGAACGAACGAAGTTTCTATTATTATCGAAACTATCGAAACCCTATGTGCAGGATGAGTGAAGAGTCTTTTATCGAATCTTTATCGTATCTTCGACGATGCTTATACTTCTACGGTTTAACCGCGATCGACGACTTGTTCTTTCCAGAGGGCGATAAGAATACGCGCGATGGATCGATGAATGTATCAATGAAAATCCGCGCATCTTCCTTTCATTTTCGATAGATGTTATTTATTCGAAACGTTAGACAAAGATCTTCTTCCAAAGTCTCGAATCGGCGAGTCGATTCGACGACGCCGTCGCGAGGAACATTAATTTAGAGATGTTCCTTCCGCGTCGTCGGAGACTACACTTTTCAGGGACATTCCAGCGTCGCGAACTAACAAGGAGACTCTACGACGTGATACCAATCAATTTCAACGAAACTTGTTGTAGCGATAGGTCATCATGTCAAGTAATATTGGGTAAAGGGATAAGATGTGCTTCTTAAGCGTTTGTGAGAAAATCGAAATTAAAAATTCCGAGCACCTTATGAGTAAATTGAATAGAACGTTTTTTCGAAAAATGCGTGGCGTAGCAGCAGCAACAAATAAATCTCTTTCTACCTGCTTCGAGATAATAATGTTCTAGAAACGTTAAATGAGAAAAAACGTTAAATGTGAAACATATTTTATGAAACAGTTTGAAAGAACGTATAACACATCCCCTTATAATGTCTGTCGAACGTTTCTAGAACGTTATTAAAAAAAAACATTCTATTCAATTTGCTCATAAGGCGCTCGGAATTTTTAATTTCGATTTTCCCGCAAATGCTTGAGAAGCGCATCTTATTCCTTTACCCAATATTACTTGACATAATGACCTATCGCTACAACAAGTTTCGTTGAAATCGATTGGTATTACGTCGTAGAGTCTCCTTGTAAGACGTCAGTTTCCAGGAAGGCGCACATTCGTTTGAATAAGCGAAGTGCGACATTTGCATAAAATGCGAGTCTGAATGGAACGCAGATACACGCGATGAGACACGTAATCGCGTCGAAGAAGCGATCATTAGAATATGAGTCGTTTGCACGGTAAGTTGTTGGAATGCCATTTGGAAATGGCAAAAGGATTATTTGCGCGCTAATATTGTGCACACATACACACATACACACACACACACACACACACAACAATAACACGATTGCCTCGACGTTTCTCATTGAAACAAGAGAGATCTGCGTTTAACGATCCTTTGCATTTTACGCAAGTCTGAAGATCGACTTCATCGAGCATCAACTTTAACGGTAATTTCAACAAGTGCGTCCTCCATCTACTTCTAGTTCTAGAAAAGCGAATTGTTTTTATTCGTATTTATGTACGTTGAGGAACGTTAAAAGCGCATCGCGATATCTTCATCCTTTTATCCGATCCTTTGTATCTTTTTTTTTTATATTTGCGTACGTCATTTTTTAGCGTTATTTTTTTTTTATGGAAATTAAAAAATCGCCATCCGATTTTCATTTATCGAACGCGCATGATGCATGTTCACCACTTGCGCTGATAAAATTGGTAATCGTTTAGATTCATCGCGTCGCGAGAAGACTCTCTGTTAACGGAGTGTGATGCTGATAAAAATAGACACTATTGTTGATGCATAGTTTTATAATGAAAGACCATACACAATTTTTCCTGCCTACAAGCTGACTTCTCTTAGTGTGCAGACAAGAAAAATCGTTGGACGGTTTATCAAATCATCATCCACTAGAGTCGACATTGATTGTATATATAAGCGTCCTACCAGCGAAGATTACAATAATGATGATGATGATGATGATGATGATGATGATGATAACCTTCCACACGATCTTCGAAACAAAGACTGCTCCCAATCGAGTGTCAGCGCGTTGCTGGATCGCAGCCGCCAAATCGATCCTCTTGCGAGAAGTGTCCTTTCGCGAGGGACACTCTCGACTAACTCCTTTCCGTTCGAGGCGTGCCCAACTGCCTTAATCAGCGAGTTCTGAGCGACCACTGCCACAACGCGCGCGTCGCGTTGGCGAACGCAATTTTACTCTAGAAAAAAAAAAGAAGAAAGAGCGCGCGCGGAGCTTCGCGTTTTTTTCGTGTAAAGGCGAAGCTTCGAGTCGCGGACGACCCGGAGTCGCAATCGTGCATTTCGTTCCCTAGTGTAAATAGATAAGTGGACAATTAAGGAACGTTTTCTTTCTCCTGTTTCTCCTCGATTATTAATACAATTTTATGCGTAGATTTTAATAATTTATTCTTTAGCTAGAACCTTTCTCGTATATATATATATATATACACACACACACACATACACACACACACACACACACACACACACACACACACACACACACACACACATATACATATACGTATATATATGTATATGTATATATATATATATGTATGTATGTATATATATATATATATATATAATATATTTTATATATTTTATATATATATATATATATATATATATATATGAAATATAATATTATATGTATGTCGCACGATCCAACTCTCGTATTAGCGCGAACACGCGTTTAGGGGATGATCGATATCTCGAATTTAGAGCGCGGATTAGGAAGAAGAGAGAAAGAGGGTGCCCTTCGAAGGGTGGCAGGATAGAAGGCCGTCACGGTAGTCGCGGCGACGGCGATCGACAATTTCGCAATTTCTCGTCTCGAAATTATTGTAAAAGCCGCAAGGGAACAAGCATTGTAAGAAGACTGTTTACGTCAATTTCAATAAGGATCATTAACTTAGGGAGAGTTACACGATCGCTTGAGTTTAATTCCTCAGCGTCACGTCTGTCTGTGAGCGAAGCAAATAAATTCGAATTTAATACCTCACAGCATCCGTTCTGGCACGCCTCTTTCGTTGGTTTCTAACATACCTCTCAGTGAAATCTCTGCGGTTCTGCGTTGGCTCTCGCCGTTTGCCAAGCGATATACAGATTTCTTTAAGTTTTATTCTCCAATCATTCTCGCATGTAATTCTGTAGCCGTTGCCGATGAAATCTGTAAAACATACTCTATTAGATGTGTTACGAGAATGTGTGTGATCGGAGTTTCAGCGTTAAATTATTAATATCGTATCTTTCTTTGACATTTTCATACGAATAAAGTGTTTAATCGAAGAACATCGCACGTCTTAAATTATCTCGTTACTAACCTTTTTCAATTTTCTTTTTCAAAGATTAAAGAAGCTTAACGTTCTTTCTCTATAATTCCATGTTATATCGATGCTGCACACTTTGGAAAGTGAAATGATTATAATGAATAACAGTGCCATAGAAATATATTTACGACGATTACTTTATTTCGTTCTATTAAAGTACGAAAATAGTTTTTACGAAAGTTGCATTTCTTTCTAGAGAGATAAAAAGAATTGCAACGATTAAAATCATTATAATTTTATACATTTCAGTTTATGATATATATTAACCTCGCGACTCCGTACTTTCCTAATATCTGCATAAAGTACGTACGTTTCATTTTATAATAACATTGAAATTGAGATAATGCTACTTAATAATTATTCTCGATACAATAAAAATTGATTAATAGATTATAAATAGAAGAAATATATTTGTCATATATTATGGAATATTAAATATCTGTGTTACAAGATGTCTATAAGTATCTAAGAAATATATAAAATTTCTTATAAAGAATTGCGCAAGTTTATGCAAATTAATAATTTAAACGCGCCGAAGATACGGCAATGGTGATTGATTATAGCAAATTATAATTCGCATAGATATGACCCCGTGATTATTTTAGAATTAAAATTACGGAGATTTAAACTTTTTCCTGATCCCTGCACTCTTTGACTCGTTGTTTTCACCGAAAGCCTGTTTTAGAAATCGTAATTCATTCGTTGTGCTACTTGTTGTTGGTTAGCTGTTCCAACTTGAGTTTCTTTCTTTAGATGATCAGGTAATTCATTCCATATGGATTGAGGCACAGTTTCTGAAAATGATATTGGTTTCTTATAAACATCAATTATAATTATTTTGAAACATTCTGCAATCTTTCGTGGCATTTATTTCTTATGTGCGTGCGTATGATGACTGTTACATCTCTATTATATTTACTATAATGACAAAAGAATATTTATTATATCTACTATAATAACCAAAAAACATTTTTAAAAATTTTCTTCAAATAATAAATTTCTAAAATTGCCGATTGCGATGTTTTATAGAAATTGTTCATTTTAGGATTGCTCGCTTTACCTGCACACTTGTACATTAAATCGGACCAGGTGATCTGCATCTGCGAGAAGCAGTAGACACCTAGTCTACCTCCCTGCAAGGTCGAGTCGAACAGATTTCCGGAATCGGATACCATCTGCGTGCCCTGATACAGCCAGAATCTGATCAGGCCGATCTTTGGCCTGTGTATCAAATGCCATCTGTACGATACTCTTTGCTGGTAGCCCATTTTCTTCGGATCTGTCCAGAGAATCTTCACCTGATTGGGCGTATCGTTCTTGTGCCAGAGACTGTTCCTGAGTATCTCGCCCGGTCCGGTTTCGGATTGAACGAGCTTCAATATAATCCCGGCATCGGCTTCGGCACGGAACGGAGTTGGCACCCAGTAGACCTGCGCGCTCTTCTTCCAGCAAACAATGTAGAAATGTCGATTATCCTGATAGGAAAAGACGAAGCCTACGAAATCGTCGTCGTAGTCTTTGTCATCGACGTAGAAGGTTCCTTCGAAGTCGACGCCGCTAAGCTCATCCGGCCCTTGACGTAGACAGAGAGATGGATGAAAAGAATTTACGAGAGCGCAGTAGTCTTTTGTAAAATTAATTAGTAATTAATTCGAAGCTTTATACGCTTTTCGCACATTCGTTGCATTTAAAAAAACAGTGTAAAGTTTGTCGGAAAAGGAAAATTTTTATGAAGTTTGCGAAATATACGAGTATCTATTTTTAGATATATTTTTATGACAAAAATAAACTTACCTATAGCGATCCCAGGATCGCTGTTGAGAAGCTGTCTAATCTCAGCCCCTTCATTATGAATTTCCCATAGAGGATCCTGCTGTGAGGTACCAAACGGATCGAGGGCAATGGTTGTGTATTTTCGGAAGTCCGTCGCCCATATTAAACTATTGTTCGGACAGTTGTCACGGGTGTTGATAATCGTGTCATTGTCATTGTCATTCCAACATGCATCGCCGATACCACCGTCTATGCATGCAAAATATAAGTAACATATTACAATGTCAATCATAACGTACTGTCTTAAACTGAATCAATAAAAATGTCATTGATTAAATCTGACAAGGTTTCATCGAAGATCAGTATTTCAGTGATCTTCGGTGCAAACATTCACACTTTGCTCTTTCGTCTTATGTTTCACTGCAGTGAAATGATTACGGCAGTAAGATTTCATTAACAAAAATTAATCACTAATTCTTCTCAATAAGATTTCACTGTGCTATACTTATAATTGAAGCTACTGCTTATCAGTAACAATACACTCCATTCCATTTATAAGAGAGTATAATTAGCTTCTTTTCATATCTCTTTTTCTTATAAATAATTATTGTATTATTTAAAATTGTGTATGTTGGATTCTTTTGTTTTTTTGTCAAATAATAATTGACAATTAATAATAATCGATTTCTTATACGATGGATATTATACATAATCATCATTGTATCAAAATTAAGAAAGAACTTTAAATATTGACTTTGGATATTTTTTTTACGTTTCAGATTGATATAATAAGTAAATATATTCATCCCCTTTCAGCGTAGTAAAATCATGTTACTATTTATAGCTGTTACAAGGAAAGACACTTTGTTGTACACTCACGATTGATGTCACGCTGATCCGGATTGTACACGTAAGGACAGTTATCGATCCCGTTGATTACATCATCGCCGTCGATGTCGTCGTCGCACTCGTTGCCGATGTTATCGTGGTCGATATCGTTCTGTCCGGGATTCGGCACGTCCGGACAATTATCCCTGTCATCCTGGACACCGTCCCTGTCGCGATCCGCGTTGGTATCGCAAATGTTCCCGACGCCGTCACCGTCAATGTCCGCCTGGTCAGGATTGCTGATGGTCGGACAATTGTCGCAGGCGTCGCCGATGCCATCCCCGTCGGTGTCGCGCTGATTAGGATTCTTTATCTTGGGACAATTGTCCCGGATATTTTCGAGACCTGAAGAATTAACAAGTATATAATGTGGCGCGCATCATTCGCGCGTTGCTTATCGATAATTATCCAGTCAGTAATCATCTCTCTCTCTCTCTCTTTAATCCACAGAAACTTGTAAAATTTTTTTAATGTCAAAAATGGAACATTGCGATAATTACCGTCGTTGTCCAAATCGGTATCGCACGCATCGCCTATGTTATCGCGATCGAGGTCTTCCTGATAATGATTATAATTCAACGGACAATTGTCGCACTCATCGCCGACTTTGTCCTTATCCGTGTCCAGCTGATTCGGATTATAACGATACACACAATTGTCGGGTTCATTCAATACGCCATCATTATCGACGTCGTCGTCGCAAGCATTGCCGATCCCGTCCTCGTCGATGTCCTCCTGTCCGCTGTTCGGCACCGTTGGACAATTGTCAGCACGACAGCGATGGTCGTGGCAGCGCAGACCCCTATCGGGAATACCGTCGCTATCGCTGTCAGGACCGCAGGTGTATCCATTTCCGGCCCAACCGACGCGACACTGCAAAGGGTGCATCAAAATATCTTAACGTTCTGTTTTAAAATTAGATAACGTGGAGAGAGAGAGAGAGAGAGAGAGAGAGAGAGAGAGAGAGAGAGAGAGAGAGAGAGAGATCCACGCAGCATCGGTCTTTTCTTAAATCTATAAAGTGAAATATAACTGTAAAAAAGAAATTGTGAAATTCTGCAGGTTTAGAAAGGAATTACAAGTATGAGAAATTTTCGAAAAAAAAGGATACATCTTTTAAAGCTAATTTAATCTTTTAAAATTAATTTTCCTATCTTTCGAGTTTGTTTTATTAAATATATACATTTTAATTATAAAAATTCTTTGTAAAATTCTACTACTTTCTCTCCTCTATTTGAATACAATTATTTCTAAAAGTTCATTTATACTATTCGTATAAATTTCCATCTGTCGTTACATAATTTTCTTTAGATGATACAGGAGCGACACTTACCTTGCACGAGTATTCGTTGGTATACACGGCGATGCAATAGGCATTGATGTCACAGACCGTTATCATATCCGGGCAGAGATCTTGCTGGAGATGACATCCCACTGTTTGATTACCAATGTAGCCGCTTCTACAGGGACCACATCTATAGGATCCCTTTAGGAATAACGAGCAACAGTTAGAATATATGACAAAAAAATAGAAATTTGGTTCTCTGCAAATCACAGGATTTAGGATCCTCGAAAATTTCTCACCTCCGTGTTGATACACTCCGAATAGGGATGGCATCCGCCGTTGTTGGTGTCGCATTCGTTTACATCCTGACAGATCTGTTTTCGCGTCCTGGCCATCTCGACACCGACACCTTCCGTCATCGGTCCGGTGTAACCTGTCGGACATCTGTCACATCTGTATCCGGGATGGAGATTGATGCATCGTACTCCGGGATGACAGGGTCGACTCAGCTCGCATTCGTTCGCGTCGAGGCAGACCGTGCCGTTACCCACATATCCCAAAGGACATGGACCGCATCTATATTATTGAAACTGATTAAAAAACATGAGGCGAGACGCATATTCAAATAGCTCTTTGTTCCTCGTTTAGTCGAAAAAATATTTAAAAAAATAAAAGAAAAAAAATAAAGAAAAAAATTGCTAAAAAGAGACGTGAGGATTTAATTATGTCATTTTTTATCATTTTTCTCCCTCCCTCCCTCCCTCCCTCTCTCTCTCTCTCTCTCTCTCTCTCTCTCTCTCTCTCTCTCTCTCTTTCTGTACGCGCTAAAAATTCATTAATTTGCATTTCAAAGATTCTTAAAATGAGCCTCTTCTGTGCTGCTTGTTGCTTCTTTCAAAAAGAATTTGAATAAATTGACATTAAGTAGGACTTCTCGAATAAGTATGCGCTGCGCCGCTGATGTTTACTTGAAATACGGCGGACTGTAAGTCGGATAGCACTTGACTTCCGGATGGCAGGGATGAGTTTCACAAGGGTTTCTATGCCTATCGCATCTTTCGCCATCGCCGATGTATCCACTTGGACATCTACCGCACCTGGAAACGAGAGTTATACTCGAATGTAACGTACGATCTTATGATATACATATATAATATTCATTATTACACAAGGAACATGTTATTGCAGATTTTTTTGGAAAGTCTCGCTTTTACATATTCTTATCTTATTTATTATACAGATTCGAGCAATATGTGCGATGATAATTTTACTTGTAACCGTCGCTGACATCGTAGCACCGCACTCCCTGGAAGCACGGCCGGTCGACGCAGGTGATGACGTTGATTTTGGAGCAGATCTGTCCGTTTCCGGTATAACCGCGGAGACAGGAGCCGCATTGGGGTCCCCTCGGTGTGTCGCGGCAATCGACGCCGGGGTAGCATGGTGAAGGATCGCACGTGAGCAGCGGCAGTGATGGCACTACGGGAATTACCGGGATCACGGCTCGAATGACGAATGAGTGAATTTGCCAATTTTTCGGAATATTTTCGGTCTCCGGTCTCCCATACACGCGTCCGTCGAGTGGGCCCGGCACGGGCCCCGGAAAATTATGCGACGCCCCAGCGTGTCGTACGTGCACGTGCAAATGGTGTATGTGTGTGGGTGTATTTAAACGTATTTCACGACGTCGACTCAGGGTCGACGTCGTGAATCTCTTGCGCATTCTCGATTTGCTTAGGGACATTGCGGAGACAACAAGGATGCGATTGTAAAGCTGTCTAATTTTAATTTAAATCCTGTCGATAGATAGTAGTCGAACAGATAGATATCGAGAAGCGAATATGTCATTTTTACGAGGGAGTAAGAATTTTCTATAATTGTATTGCAATAAGATTTTTTGTCACGAAAAAAAAAATTGCGCCGTATTGTATTGATTATATTGTTTTACGAATATAAGCATCGTGTTTTTTAAACGCATTAGCTCCCGCTAATTGCCCACACGTCGAAAGAGATATTAAAATAAAAATGTATGTTGTGGACTGCGCAACACAAGAACACAAGAGTCACAACAAAGTTGAATTTTTCTAACAACAGGCATTTATTGCGTTGTAAGATTCTTTAGTACAACTCGTTGCATATAAATAGATATTTCCGTTGACAACTGTCGCACGTACAGATTAAATTCGAGAGTGTCAAGGACGCGAGAGTGATAGACAGATAAAATCATTCAATTGACATTACGGTGCGATTTTTGGCTAGCTTCTAAGTTAAGAGAACTGTTATTTTCGAGCACGTGTCCTTTCAATACGACCGAACGTCACTCACCGATGGGTGTACGACACGCCGAGCCGTTTTCGATCAATTGACGAAGATGTTGGGTTTCCTGCCTCTGTAAAACAAGAAGACAACGAATCTCATAAGTTTTTTTAGTTTTGCAATTTTTTTTCCTTAAATAATGAATAATGAATAATGTTTCTATCGTGTTTCTATTTACAGAAAGTATCCTAATGATGAAACGTAAATTCGAAGTTCATATCGTAATACAAATACGAAATTTTTAGTTTCTATATTTATTCATTTAATATTATATTATTTTATATTATACTATACTATTTCATTTAAATTTAGTTTCTATAATTATTTTTTCAAAGCGAAATAATCGAGAGTGACATACAAGAGAGATGTTTGATTAATCTTATTTTAATATTATTATTATGAACGCGCATACAATACACGCATAGCAAAGATATTAATTAAAAATCTAAGGATTAATTGCTTTACTCACATTTAGTTCCAGTTCCCTCCAGAGTTGCCTGGTGACGTTGATTAATTCGTTCAAGGTTTTTACGATTCGATCATCGGTCTGGCAGACTAGAAAACATTTTTCATGAGAATGCGTTAAATTTCGAATAATGTAAATCAACTTAAGGTTCGCTTGTATCTCACTCACCTCTCTCATCCAGACTCTGGATTCCAATGTCGCCTCTTCTGGGCACTCTCTTGCTAGGTTCCGACATGTCGCTCTCATCCGGATAACTGTATCCGTCGGTTATTCCTGTACGATCTGGACTTCGACCAGGTCGGTTAAGTTTATCAGGAGATTCGAACCCACCAGACTCATTTGACGTTGGAAAAGGATTCTTGTTAGAACTATATGAATTCAATCCGTTGGGTTGTTTATTATTCGAGCCATCGGGTCTTGAACCTATTTGCGGTTTCTTAGGACGTTTAGTAGGGCGATGCCCTTTGTTAGAATATAGAGACTGCGAAGTTAACGGTGAAGAGTGAGACTCATCTGGATAGTCAAGATCGTCTATCTCGTCCGGACCCGATCGCTCATTGGGTCCATCCGTTCCTGATGGATGCGGTTTCTTCGGTTTAGTGGAGCGATGTTTCGTAGAATATGATTGCGAAGGGAACGGTGAAGAGGAAGATTCCAGATTGTCTATCTCACTCGATCGGTCAGGCTGTGAGAACGGATCGGAAGAGCCGTTTGGATCATATTTATCCGGTTTACTTCCTGGACGTCGCGGGTGATCATTCTTGTATCGGTCGCGATCGCTCGGACTATCACGGTGATCCTTCTTTTCGGAAGATTTCTTGTTATCCGGACGAGGGTTGGGACGTTTTGTGCCAGTGGATGGCGTAGAATCATTATCCTGATCCGATGTACCCGATCCGTCATTGATTCCTTCGCTATCGTCGGTTCCGTCAGATCGATCGGGGGGATGAATTTTATGATCTAACTGTTGTGCCTCGAATATCGAAGGCTGTTTCATTTCGATTAGATTATCGGGACACTCTTCCTTCTTCAGCGTCTCAATAATGCTGGACTGATACACTTTCGCCCGGCATTTTCGTTCTCTAAACTAAAAGAATTTTAGCGTGCTTATTAATGAATCAATATTAGTTTCAATCGAGTAAATTTCAACCACCATTTCAATTAAATGAATTGTCAGTTAAATAAGTGAGAATATATTTATGAATCAAAAATTTTATATGATACATATGTAATAGTATTTTTAATACCGTTAAATTAATATTTATTTTGAAATTTGTAAAAATATATAGAATTTTACTCAATAAATTGCGAAGAGAATTGAGAATGAGAAATCGTATAATGACAATGCATAAGTCGGAGTAACGCAAGTAATAGGGCGCGAATAATTCATTGAAACGAATTCAATTCATCCGAGTAGTCAGGGATAGTCGTTGTGTTTGGGTTGGGTAAACCTACCAGGTGCACATAACAGAAGCAGCAACTAGCTTAGACCTGGTCAACCATATTTGGAAAGACGTCGTCCCACGTTTGCGGACGTCATGGACAACACGTAAATAAGAAATCGTCGTGCGATCGTAAAAGCGGGGAAGGATAGCGACAGCGGGAAATAATACCGAACAGAACGGAAAGTAAAAAGTTCGAGAAAAGCGATTTCAAACAAATATATATTCACATTTGTATTATTTTAATTTCCTCGGCAAACATGAATAAAATGCGCAAATTAACGCGGTGTAGAAAAAATATATATATATATATATATCATATTACCTAAGAAAATATTAGTCTAAATATTTTAAACTCTTACCACTTCCACGGACGGGCTGTCCTCGGTCTCGGCTATGTCACGGAAAGTCTTCTTGAGCGGTATGGAGCCCTCGTAGACGCAATCGACGTACACGTCCACGCGGGGATTAAGTCGCACCTGGCGCACCAGGATAATCAGGCTCTTCAAAGGTGTATTCACCGCGAGGGAGTCTATCTTGATGTGCGCGGCGCTGCGTCGTCCGCTCTCGTCGAGACTCTCGAGTATAACTGGAACGACGAGTGTCAGCGTTTTGTGATGTATGTAAAATTAGGAGAATCGTGATCCGAAAGAATTTGTCGGCTCACCGCGTTTCGTTCTTCGATCGAGTATGAGTACCATTTTGGTTTGCGTCTGTCTATATTTTACGGCCAACAGAGTCTCGATCGAACTGCTCGCGCCGGATTTCTTCTTAACTTTTATGTTAGACAAGGCGATAATAAACTCATCTTCGTACCACGCATCTTGCAGCCTCGCAGTTAAGGCTGTCGAAGCAAAATAAAAAGATAGTGTAAGTACAATAATGTAAAAATAATATCATCGTTGAATAATGGATGTTACAGTTAATGAATTTAATATTGTAATTAATATTAATATTAATCAATAGAAGGACATCTCGCGCATTGTTGATACGGTATAAACAGAAGTTGAATGACCGTATTGGTCACCGATCTCGCGTTGCTACCAAGTTTCTTGTAGCATCGCACCGGGAATGGTCTTCGATGTGCAAACGCGTCTAAATCGAAGAAAAGTAGTAGTAATAGTAGTTGCGAATGGTTCTACAAGAAGACCTTATCGATATTTAGATTATTGGATAAATAATGAAAGAGAATATTATAGGAAAAATATTTCATTACTGCGAATGTATGTTAATTAACGAAAAAGGGGGCGAATGCGAATTTCGGAAGCGATACAAGACGCTTCGTTGACATTTAAACCCGAAGTAATATTTTCCACTTTTCCAGGGTAATCTCGAAATCCTTACCTTCGTCGGGTACCACGCTACCGTTGACAGCGCAGACAATTAGTAGCCCAAGGATCAGCACGGTCAGGACTCGCATCCTGACACGTTTCCGATTCACTCTGCGCGAGTGAATCAAACTTCCCGCGATGGAATTTTCAAGAAAGAAAAAGGAGACAAAATTCGATCGCGAAGAGAGCGTCTTCTCTCTAAATTGTAGCTTCGATTCGGTGATAACGTCGATCCGTTATGCGGGTTTTTTTCTTAACGAGATCCACTGTTCTTCTCGGTGTCTCGTCGTCTCGGGATCGAGATGCGAAGGATTCTGACGGATACGACGGTACGCGCGGATACAGAAGGCACGGCCGCCGACTGAAGCGCGGATACGTTCCGTCCGCGACTTTATACGTCGCCCACGAATACGACTTTACGAACGAGATTTCGTTCGGTGATACTTGCATCGATATATCGAGCAGAGAAAATATCAATGAATTAGGATTACTTGGATTTATCACGGTAAATCGTCTATACTGCATATTATGATTATCTTGAAAAGAAAGATGGAGTGAAAGCGCGAAAGGAAGGGAAACTGTTTGATATAAAACCAGTTTTATAAATAAAAGATAGAAATAGATAGAGGTAAATAAAAATTAATAGATAGAGGCTTTTTCGTGCGGATTAAAATTATGATAAAATTATGCGACACCAGTTTAGGATGAAAAATTTAATTTGTTAATTTTTTTAATAATTTTATTCTTAAAATGTTTATTTAATAAATTATATTTGTATGAAATTGGATACATTTAATTATACGATAAATCATTCATGTATAGTGGTTATAGAAATGGGTAATAGAGAGTAAGCAATATTATTGCCGCATGATCTGGCTGAATGATTAGTCCTGATGTCACTAATACATTACTCCTGTGACGATATTGTATGCACACGCCTACGAAGCTGTTTTTTTTTACGATATAAAATAGTCATAGCGGAAAGGCGCGCCGATTACAAATAGTCACAGCCGGCGCCAATATAAATTAATCACTTCCTTTTACGGTGACATGAGGAAACTTCTCAGCAGAGTCAATTAATACAATCATACGAGAGTATATATTAGCATATTATTTCGGATTACTCTTAATAAAACTGTCGCCACATTGTGCTGATATATATATATATATATATTTTTTTTTTTCAGAGGGGATAAACGGTTTTCCAATCTCAATGACAGTTTAGTTTGTCCCTTCGATGCGACAGACCTTGCAACAGGTATGTAACAATGTCGCTCGTGTGCCAGTTACGCGTGTGTGGGAAGTGGTCCCACCTACACATCCACACCAGTTTCAAACCGTAGACATGCTGCACAGCAAAGCCTAGTTTCCTCCGACAGTATATAAGGTGTCTTTAAAAAAATAGAAGACAATTTTATCTGAAATTCGATTACTAATTTTACTATAATCGAGCGCAATCTCTCTGAAATGACACGATAATTTGAGAAAATTTATCAAAGAGAGAGAAATTGATCGTATAATGTATACATACACATATTTATATAGAATTTTCCTAAACAAAATACGCAAGTTTCAAAAACTAGAGATCCGTGTGACTTTATTTAAAATAAATTTCTGTATGAATCCTTTTTTTTTTCAATTTGAGTCCATTGCTTGCCGGATCGATAATATTTCCAATATAAACGTAGATTAATTTCGTAAACTGTGTTCGCAAATTTTCATATTACGGGAGAAGGATAAACACATATTTCTCTCTTGGCTAATTATAACGTGACGAAGTGCTTCGTTCTTGCATTTCGATACGTTATGCCGCGTTTCTCGTCCACGCCGTACACATGCCGTTGCGAACACGCGGAACGAAAGGGATCGCTTCGACCCCGGGCCGTCAATTTCGTCTTCGTCATTAACTACGTTCTAGCCGTGTCGGATGCCGACCGAGACTTTGCAGTCCTGAATCATGTGATCAATTCTCCGTTCTTAATTAAGCAGCATTACGGATACAATGTGCGGTTGAATTTGATATATGTAACAGGCTCGTTACATACACCAGAGCCTCGGCACGGAGTCACGCAGATTTAACTCAATTGAGACTGAGCTGGCATGCCTACATTGATGCGTTCGATTCTGAGAAAAGCGTTTACAATGATTACTTTACCGAACCGAAATACATTATTACGTTATCCGATTGCCCGGGATGAATAACTTGTACACATTTTGCATGTGTCACATAAATTAATATTTTATTTCGTTTTTCATCTACAGAAATATGTACAAATAGAAACGATAAATCAATTTTGCAGGCATTAATTAAGGCTCTTAAGTGATGAGAGTAGGGTACGTAACGCGGACAAAACGCGAACATTTTCTTTATATCTTTTTCTCCGTTATTATAAAAATACAAAACTATAAACACGGAATTATAGCAGTGTATAAATAACTTACGTAACTTGTTTGTACAATCTCGCGTCGCGAAATTATAAAAAAAAAAAAACATACATACTTGACGAAGATGCACATTTGCATTTGAAACGCTACTTACATCTTAATACGTAATAAAAATTACTTAGTCGCTAATCTAGAGCTTAACTAACATCGAAAAATAAATATATCTAGAAATGAACGAATATAATTCACCGAGGAAAACTCGTCTCCTTGCGCATTGCATCAAGGATCCACTCGATCGCGATCACAGTTCATCGTTGTAGCCTAATCCTATTATATATTTGACAATATATGACTTTTTAATGGCTCTCTGTGTACACGATGCATAGGATTTGCATCGCGTATGGACGGTGTAGCGAAGATGAGTCGTTCAAGGCGCAGTTCATACGACTGCTCCTTTTCACAGAAAGATGCGAATGCACTGAGGCATCGATTCATTCTTCTAGACGCATCTGTTCGATCTGGCGAACGTCGCGTTCATCGTCAATCGAGAAGTCTGACCGACAGAGACAGCGGCGTGAGCCGGGTCTCGATGGTGGCTGCATGCGTCGGCGCCTAGAAATTAGAGAGCAGAAATTTTCGTGAGGAAGAGATTCGAAACTTTGATACTCGTTTAATTGACATTATATCTGAAAAGTTTAGATGTCTTTGCGCCGTCCTTTTGCAATTCGTCTTTCATAATTCTGCATTTCCTTTATTTTTTCTTTTTCCATGGAAAGAACAATGTAAGCATTTTTGTGTTAGATAAAGCAGAGTTTTTTTACTTGTCAATTTTAATAGCAAAGATAAAATGATAAATAAGGACGCACATAATTACCACGATCATGCGATGAGCGTCTGTTATATGAAGTCGAGGGGTTAAAGAGATTCGGCAAGGCAATTACAAAAATGGTGAAAATGGAATCTTTAGCGTATGCGACTACTGGAAGTTCCATAGTTGTGTTGATGGGCCTCAGAAGAGGATAGGATTGAATCTTTGTCTGGAAGTACAAGTAACAAGCAGCTTGAATATATCAGTAGAAAAGAGAAATAAATGTGTTAGATAAACGTATATATATACGTTTTAATAGAAAATTTAGTAATAGTTTTTAAAAATATTTTTTTCTTGCAAGTGCGAGTTTGCAATTGTAAGACGAAATTATGTGTTATAATTCACGGGTTAACAATATATAAGCGCAGATAATCGCGTTAATACAATGATTATATGAATCCGTCCTATATCGAGTTCTATTTCACGCTTAAACTGGCTATAAATTTTCTTAGAGTAAGATCGTTATGTATGTATATTGAATACTTGAAAATTTATTACGCAAATCTCTCTCTCTCTCTCTCTCTCTCTCTCTCTCTCTCGGCTGCATAATTTGAACGAATTTATAAAAATGTTGTCACACATTGAAATATTTGAATCAATGGATAAAATAAAATTATACAGTAATAATTTTAGAAAAAGTCTTTAAGAAGGAAATTTACGAGAGAGTTGATATTATATAAGCCATTCCAGATATATAATTAATACATACTTTGTTTCTCTGACGTATGTTGAAAATGCCGTAGATGATGGGATTCATGCTGGAATTGGTGCACGCGAAGAAGAAGAGGGCTCTCTGAATGCGTTCGTCGACTTTCTGGGCTGACGGTCGATCGAACCAGTACCTGTTTACATTCAACGATAATAATCGTGCAAATCAACAACAAATTTTTCAAGTAAGAAGTTTACAATCTGAGATATTATTATTATTATTATTATTATTCTTTTCTTTTAATAGAGCTGAATTTGCACAAGCCTATCTGTGGCCATGAACGTTGGTCGCGTCGAAAGTCAATATTTTTGCGTCTGCATAATCAACTAGGTCGATTTCGCTGATTTTGTTTTTCGCTTATTTTGCTATTAGTATTGCAAATATAATTTTTAGTTGGCGATAAAAAAATCCTGCGGGAATTGAGAAATAGTTGTCACTCACCAAACGCTCATCACATAGTAAGGACTCCAACAGATAATGAATACGGCGATAATGGTTATCGTCATTTTTAAAGTGCGTACCCGCGCTCGACTTAAGAAACCACTCGAGGAACGACGTATTTTATCTGCGAGAGAATGTCTGTTGATCAATCGCTTTACTTTGTTGCCGAGCATTAAATAACATGACACTCTAGGGGACTTATACGAATAAAATAAGAAATAGCGCGATATATGTATGTATAATGCAACACTGTGCGTATGTGTATGTGTGAGTGCGAGTGTGTGTTTGTGTGTGTAAAATATGTTTTCGAATAAATTCTCGTACATAGCGTGATAAATCATATCGGCCGTACCTTCGCTCTTCTCTTTGGATCTACGGCAGATCTCCATGAAAATACTGCTATAAGTGTAGAATATTACGATGAGTGGAAACCAATACATTATCAACATGCCGAACAATGTGTAGGAAACTTCGTGCACGTACGAAGGGAAGAAGTTGAAAGTTATACATTGGGTGTAACAAGTATAATTCGGATGCGTCTCGAGATGAAACACCAACATCTACGGAAAATAGAGAGCGTTATGTGCTTAAATTTATATTTATATGGATAACGCGAATGTGATTCCGTGCTGATTATGTGCAAGTTACCTGCGGTAAGGAGCATAGCACAGAACCAATCCACGCGAGCATCAGCATTATTTTTCCTCTCCTGTAAACGTCCAGTATCTGGAGAGGCCGCATCACAGCGTAATATCTGTAACGTTACACTACGCGTGAAAATATATTCCAAGTGCAATTATAAAATTCCAAACGCACCATAGATACCGCGTATGCATATACATCATTATTATATATAATATTACATGTGTCATTTATTTTAATATATCATGATATTCGAAGAAGTAAATAAAAGAAATTTGTTGCGTGCATATAGTATAAAATAATCGCGGTTTATCACAAAACTGTCATTATACGCGCTGACCTGTCTATACTTATGCAAACTATTACAAAGGATGAAAGATATAGGCCGAACATCCTGAAGAAAGCCATTATACGGCACATGGCGTCTCCGGCTTCCCACGATACCGTTATCGACCATCCGATTTCAAGCGGCATCATTAAGAACGTTACCTGGATAATAATTAAATTCGATAAAATTTCTCATTTCAATCTCCTGAATTTCAATCGTCGCGCTTTTATCAAATCGCAGCGACATGATTACTTATCGCAAGTTAATTGTGCGCTTCGAGTACGCGTTAATTATGTTTGAAATACTTACAAGGAGATCAGCGATCGACAAGTGCATTATGAGAGTTTGTATACGGGACTTTGACTTTCGCTTCTTTATTATAGTCATTATCAGCACGGTGATGTTCCCAGCGGCAGATATCACCATTAGGATGCTGTAAGTGACTATCGTCACGAGGTGACCGTCGTTGAAACGCATTTCGTTCGGCAATTCCGCCGTGTCGTTGCATTTGAGACTCTCTTCGCTCTCGGTTTCGCTTAACTGTATCACGTTCTCCATATCGTTGAGGATAAGCTTATCCATACTTTCTGCAATCATCGCGTTCGATTTTACGAAGACGGGGTATTTTTTTTGCAACGGCAAAATTATTGCCTCGCTCGAATTATATAGAATTAATTAAATTTTCTTTTCATTTTTTCGTCTAACATATTTAGAAAATGCCGAAGAAAATCTTGAAGAACGAGAGAGTAATACGTCCGATCGCACACGTGACGCGAATTCATTCGAGATACCTCACACTCGTACTTTTAGCTCGGAAAGTTTGGGAAACAAATAAACTAGATCGGGACAATGCGTCTAGTCTGTTTGCGAGGCATTCCAATGGAACAATTCGCGGAGAGATACGTCAAGTGTTTGCTAGTCTATGATTTATTTGTGGTAAGCGACTCGGCCTTTAAGCATAGCAGTCACGTTTAAAAGGTTGTGTTACACTGACAATGTGAGATACAACATCCGTCAGTTTGATGCGACAAGTGTTTACCAGGCTATGATTTATTTGTGGTTAACGACTCGGCCTTTAAACATAACGCGATCACGTTCAAATTCTCTCCAATCCGTAATCTCTGGTCAGAGGATGGTTATACTTAAATACGACTTTCGATTCAATTAGATGCGTGGATAATTCTAAACGTAATTAAAGCAAAAAAGTAACAAAACATGGAAAAATCTATAAATTATTATTTTTTAAATAAATTACCATTTTTTTTCTATTGATTGTTTCAAACTCGGAAAAAAGTAATTCGCTACAAGAATCTTTCAGTCTTTTAATTTTTACGTGTTTGTGTTTTGTTGTGCCTCTCTCAAGTAAAAAATATATAGCGTAAAGAAAATGTTAAAAAAAAAGAAAATACACATATAGAAAGATTCGAATATCAAAGCATTTATAAATTTAAAGCGTTTAAATTTGTTTATCTTACAGAACAAATTAAATTCTCTTCCGGAGGGTGGAGTCGCCTTTAGATTGCAGTTTAGAATGAGAACACTGTAAATGAACTGTACAGATCGCACCGAGGGTAAAATAATATGTATTTCAAGATGACCTCCGTCAATCGAGAGATCCGCTCGTAATCGCCTCGTCTCTGCGCACTATTGATGAACAACGAACCCTTGTCGTGCGGGGTGCGTTGTAATACTGATTCGGCTTACTTTCCGCTGACCTAGCGAAGCATGTTCAGCGCAGGTCCGAGCGTCTCGTAGGAGGTGTTGAGGCTCGAATTAGTCCGCAACTTTTTGTAACTGTGTATTACGAACTGTTCCGAAAAGTGACTGAAAAATGACAGTTTGTACGGCTGCTTTTTTGGCCGAGTGAAATGCAAAGAGAAAAACAAGAAATGTATGGCGAGGGATTACGAGAGGCATCCCTGTATCTCTCGTAATGTTACACGCTACTGTGCGAGAATATTCTTAATATTGAAATATCAATGTAGATTGCGTTCAAAGTACCAAATCCGCCTGACATCATGTGCTAAACATGCGCCAGAGACACGGAACTAAACTTCGGTCCCGAAGCGCAAAGTGCGTTATCGAGGGAACACGTTAAGATATCATATTAATGAGCTGTTTTTCTTCAATTAACTCGATTCCATCGTAGACGATTTTTCGGGATTTGAGCGATATAGATGCTTGTTTTGGCAGCATTAATTTATCAATACTATATTGCGAATAAATGCATGAAGGAAGATAGTTGCAAAAAATAGTATTAAGCGTAATATCATCCATTATTTTGGAGCAACAAACACAGAAGTTTGTATCATGATTATGCAGATTTTTTCCGCAGTGCGGAAGAAATTACTAAGAATCGAATAATTTAAAACGCAGAATGTCTTCTTTATATGTATAAAGGTCCGAGTAAAAAAGGTCCGATAAGAGATTTCAACATGTACGACAGGGGAAAATAATCTTCTTGAAGGGGCATCAATAATTGTCGCGATTCTTATCTAGATTCTCGTTATTTTCACAATATAATGCAGACGAATGCGCAGACAAAGTCGATACGACACTGATTTGTCTTATTTCGGTCAAACAATCGTTTACGCAATTATTTCGCAAAAAAACAAACTGTCATGTTTTCATCCAAAAACACGTTTAGATTAGATTAAAATCAAGAGCCTTGAGCACGAGATTATGTAATAATAATTCAAAAACGCATATTATAGTTTAATACATAATTCACGACAAAAGCAAAAAATATATATTAATTTGTACAGGATTCTCTATATGACGTAATATGTGCTCGCAGGATATGGCTCTATTAAATAGAATTGTTGATATGTGGTTCAATTAAGAATCCTCCCTCGCTTGTGGTCACATATTGACATATCGATATAATGCAATTTGTCGAACAATAAAACCTGATTAATGTTGTATGTATTTAGGATGTAATGACGCGTACGAGCAAAAAAAATATATAAATTTAGAAATTAGAAATATATTTATTCGTTGTAAGAATAGAAAATTTAAAGAGTCGATACGAGATTAATTTTTCAAAATCTTGAAATAAAAATTAAAAACATATATCTATGTAAATAACTCGCTGTTATTTATTTCGGCAAATAGTGAATAACTCTGATATGACAAAATGTCGATATCGACGACATCGACGGATTATTTTTGACGAGGGGATGATGCTAGATAACTCTCTTTATAATATATGCAACATACAATTTATGGGCGCTTTTTTCAATTTTCTTTAGAAATATTTTTAGCTTTTATTTCTAGCAAATAGAAAAGGAAAATTGTATAAAAAATTAAATCCTTATTTTTTGTTTGAAGTTGAAAGGTGAAAGAAAAATTGAAAGAAAAGTTGCACGTGCATAAATCGTAGATTCTTCCTCCGATAGAAAGAGAGAAAGAAAGGGAAATAATTAAAATAAATAATTTCTTACTCGATGCTCAATCTCGTAGTCGGAATCTCGATGTTTGGAGTACACTTATTCTTGATATCCACTAATTCTTGATGTTTTCCAAATATTAGATTGCAATATCTGCTACGATTTTTAACAATTAGAACTAGAAGTGGGTCGAGTCGTCAACATTAAATGAATGAACACGCGTCGTCGGCACAATATAATTCCGGGCGGATCTTGAACGAGAAAAAAACTGCGTGCTTTACACGTGAAAATGTGAACTTTAGTCACATAAACGTTTTCGCGAATGGATCCTTCCGCGCGTCACTTTGTGCGTGAATTCCTGGGGAGATTGCGAATTATCTCTGCATGTATGCCCTCAATCCGTTTTCTCATTGCGTATGCTGGCACATATCGCTCGACAAAACATGGAGGAAAAAATATCGTATCGCGGCGAGACACACAAAAAAAAAGCGAACTTATCTATCGTTCACCTTCTACGCGTGAACAGCACGAGTTTTGCGAAATGCAAAAAGGGGGAAGCGATCTACACGTGATCGGCGACGGAATTCGATGCGGCGCGAGTATAATTAAGCGTGCGATGAACAACGAGGGACTGCGGATTCCGCGGGACGTTGGTGATTTATCCGCCGACGAAGACACTCGGACATCGGCGTCAAGGGTCAAGTGTCAAATCGCCGCTGATAGGACTAACGTGTCGGGGACAGTGCCGTCGATCGAACAGACATCCGGAATGTAAGTGAAGATTACGGCGGAAGCCCAAATCAATGAATGGACTGCACGCGTACGAGAGCCTTGGATGTCTGTTTGGATAGACGGAAATATATGCGGATGTCATCATATTACAATTGAATTGATTCTCTGTCGCATTCTAAAGATTAAGCGAAAAGAAAAGAATCTCGGAAAAAATAGACTCGAATATTATACACAATAATTGGAGATGATTTAAAAAAGCATATAAAATTTGTATATGCAAATATCTCTTAAATTTATGCTTAAGTAACATGATTTACAAAAATACTATGTAAAGAATAAAGGTATGCATATATATATATAGTAAAACTGTAATATTAGAAGTGCGAGATTAACAATGTTATGTCGAAACTAATATATACATATATATATATATATATTATCAAGTTTTCATTTATCTTGTTCGACAATTACGAAAGAGTTGTTTGATTATTTGTTTCTTTTTATAAAACAATATTTTTATAACATAAAAAGGAAGAAATCAACAAAAATCTTCAAAGTCGCTAGTGGTAAATATAAATTGATAGACTTAAATTGCGACTTAACTAGCAAAAGTTTATTTAATCGAATTCACAACGTTTCGACCATTTGGTTGTGGTCCTTATCGAGTGAGATACACTAGAACAATGTGATTAACAAATAGAATTTTAACATTGTTTGATAGGCATATAAAAATAAAAATACAATTTAAAAAACGAACATACTTATCAAATAAACGATGTACATTATAATAAAATTGATGAGATATCCATGAATTTGCACATGAATTTGACTGGACTTCGCCGACCATCTTACATAATGAAAAACATATTAGAAAGAGAGAGATCGCTGAAATGTTCTTTATTAGGAAGCATGATAATACAATGAATCTTCAAAAAGATACAGAAAGTCTGACTAATATTTATGACAAAATAATAAAGGTCGTATAGACGTCTTTTTAACCGTTTTAACTAGTCGTTGACGGATCATCACATCGATGAGACGTGTTTCTTCGTTGTCCATATTTACATCCGTTCTCATGGATATCTCATCAATTTTATTATAATGTACATCGTTTATTTGATAAGTATGTTCGTTTTTTAAATTGTATTTTTATTTTTATATGCGTATCAAACAATGTTAAAATTCTATTTGTTAATCACATTGTTGTAGTGTATCTCACTCGATAAGGACCACAACCAAATGGTCGAAACGCTGTGAATTCGATTAAATAAACTTTTGCTAGTTAAGTCTAATTTAAGTCTATCAATTTATAAAAAGGAAGATATATAGATATACACTTGATTAAAATAGAAGAAATGATCCATAAAACGAGTTTCCTGTATTTTCTGTAATTTTCTGTAATATTTGAAATTTTGCACATGTGTATTTATTTAATTTCTCGTTCTTACGATATTATAATATATATACTAAGATATATATATAAATATATATCAAGATATCTTATCTTGTGGAAAGTATTTGCAAGAAGCAAAGCAATTTGTCCCCTTTATTTTATTCGAATTAGGCGCCGAGAAGGCGCTAAAGTTTTATTTCGATTTAAATAATCACTTAATAAACGGTGATATCTTGTTAAGATCAATAGTTGACCCTGTATATTTTTATTCTACTTGGAAATTGCAATGTCTCGTGGTCTTGCGCAACGAGCTCCTCAAAATCAATTTCATTCGCAATGATGAGTATCGTATTAATGATTGTGAAATTTGAATAATTGCATGCGGATATATGTATATCTCGCCGTGATTTCGAGATTAATCCCCTTAGTAGATTAGTGCTCTCATACAGGATGAAGATTTTCTTAAAATTACCAAAGAATATAATATAATAATCGCAAGCGGTTCTGATTGGATTGATAAATTAACCGTCAAATGAATGTGTCTAATTCGCTTTCGATTATATTTCGATTCTATTAGAAAACTTGAAAATTCCATTTTTTATACTTCTCTATTTTTGTATATCTATCTTCCTACCTCAGAACGCTGTACAAATGTTGGTAATAAAAATATTGGCAATCGCAGAGATTAGACATTAATTATTGACAAGAGATAAAGAATAATGCGAGAGAAAGAATTTTAAGTCCGCGAATTATATGACAGCGGCAAAATTTTAATTCTTTCGAATTAGAAGTCGAGTGTCTTTGCGCGCGGCATAATTAAATTTCAATGCTTCGCGTTGAAATTTAATTATGATCGCGCGCCCCATTATAGACTTTTAATTCCTTCGGAATTAAAAGTCGAGTGTCTTTGCGCGCGGCATAATTAAATTTCAATGCTTCGCGTTGAAATTTAATTATGATCGCGCGCCCCATTATAGACTTTTAATTCCTTCGGAATTAAAAGTCGAGTGTCTTTGCGCGCGGCATAATTAAATTTCAATGCTTCGCGTTGAAATTTAATTATGATCGCGCGCCCCATTATAGACTTTTAATTCCTTCGGAATTAAAAGTCGAGTGTCTTTGCGCGCGGCATAATTAAATTTCAATGCTTCGCGTTGAAATTTAATTATGATCGCGCGCCCCATTATAGACTTTTAATTCCTTCGGAATTAAAAGTCGAGTGTCTTTGCGCGCGGCATAATTAAATTTCAATGCTTCGCGTTGAAATTTAATTATGATCGCGCGCCCCATTATAGACTTTTAATTCCTTCGGAATTAAAAGTCGAGTGTCTTTGCGCGCGGCATAATTAAATTTCAATGCTTCGCGTTGAAATTTAATTATGATCGCGCGCCCCATTATAGACTTTTAATTCCTTCGGAATTAAAAGTCGAGTGTCTTTGCGCGCGGCATAATTAAATTTCAATGCTTCGCGTTGAAATTTAATTATGATCGCGCGCCCCATTATAGACTTTTAATTCCTTCGGAATTAAAAGTCGAGTGTCTTTGCGCGCGGCATAATTAAATTTCAATGCTTCGCGTTGAAATTTAATTATGATCGCGCGCCCCATTATAGACTTTTAATTCCTTCGGAATTAAAAGTCGAGTGTCTTTGCGCGCGGCATAATTAAATTTCAATGCTTCGCATTGAAATTTAATTATGATCGCGCGCCCCATTATAGACTTTTAATTCCTTCGGAATTAAAAGTCGAGTGTCTTTGCGCGCGGCATAATTAAATTTCAATGCTTCGCATTGAAATTTAATTATGATCGCGCGCCCCATTATAGACTTTTAATTCCTTCGGAATTAAAAGTCGAGTGTCTTTGCGCGCGGCATAATTAAATTTCAATGCTTCGCATTGAAATTTAATTATGATCGCGCGCCCCATTATAGACTTTTAATTCCTTCGGAATTAAAAGTCGAGTGTCTTTGCGCGCGGCATAATTAAATTTCAATGCTTCGCATTGAAATTTAATTATGATCGCGCGCCCCATTATAGACTTTTAATTCCTTCGGAATTAAAAGTCGAGTGTCTTTGCGCGCGGCATAATTAAATTTCAATGCTTCGCATTGAAATTTAATTATGATCGCGCGCCCCATTATAGACTTTTAATTCCTTCGGAATTAAAAGTCGAGTGTCTTTGCGCGCGGCATAATTAAATTTCAATGCTTCGCATTGAAATTTAATTATGATCGCGCGCCCCATTATAGACTTTTAATTCCTTCGGAATTAAAAGTCGAGTGTCTTTGCGCGCGGCATAATTAAATTTCAATGCTTCGCATTGAAATTTAATTATGATCGCGCGCCCCATTATAGACTTTTAATTCCTTCGGAATTAAAAGTCGAGTGTCTTTGCGCGCGGCATAATTAAATTTCAATGCTTCGCATTGAAATTTAATTATGATCGCGCGCCCCATTATAGACTTTTAATTCCTTCGGAATTAAAAGTCGAGTGTCTTTGCGCGCGGCATAATTAAATTTCAATGCTTCGCATTGAAATTTAATTATGATCGCGCGCCCCATTATAGACTTTTAATTCCTTCGGAATTAAAAGTCGAGTGTCTTTGCGCGCGGCATAATTAAATTTCAATGCTTCGCATTGAAATTTAATTATGATCGCGCGCCCCATTATAGACTTTTAATTCCTTCGGAATTAAAAGTCGAGTGTCTTTGCGCGCGGCATAATTAAATTTCAATGCTTCGCATTGAAATTTAATTATGATCGCGCGCCCCATTATAGACTTTTAATTCCTTCGGAATTAAAAGTCGAGTGTCTTTGCGCGCGGCATAATTAAATTTCAATGCTTCGCATTGAAATTTAATTATGATCGCGCGCCCCATTATAGACTTTTAATTCCTTCGGAATTAAAAGTCGAGTGTCTTTGCGCGCGGCATAATTAAATTTCAATGCTTCGCATTGAAATTTAATTATGATCGCGCGCCCCATTATAGACTTTTAATTCCTTCGGAATTAAAAGTCGAGTGTCTTTGCGCGCGGCATAATTAAATTTCAATGCTTCGCATTGAAATTTAATTATGATCGCGCGCCCCATTATAGACTTTTAATTCCTTCGGAATTAAAAGTCGAGTGTCTTTGCGCGCGGCATAATTAAATTTCAATGCTTCGCATTGAAATTTAATTATGATCGCGCGCCCCATTATAGACTTTTAATTCCTTCGGAATTAAAAGTCGAGTGTCTTTGCGCGCGGCATAATTAAATTTCAATGCTTCGCATTGAAATTTAATTATGATCGCGCGCCCCATTATAGACTTTTAATTCCTTCGGAATTAAAAGTCGAGTGTCTTTGCGCGCGGCATAATTAAATTTCAATGCTTCGCATTGAAATTTAATTATGATCGCGCGCCCCATTATAGACTTTTAATTCCTTCGGAATTAAAAGTCGAGTGTCTTTGCGCGCGGCATAATTAAATTTCAATGCTTCGCATTGAAATTTAATTATGATCGCGCGCCCCATTATAGACTTTTAATTCCTTCGGAATTAAAAGTCGAGTGTCTTTGCGCGCGGCATAATTAAATTTCAATGCTTCGCATTGAAATTTAATTATGATCGCGCGCCCCATTATAGACTTTTAATTCCTTCGGAATTAAAAGTCGAGTGTCTTTGCGCGCGGCATAATTAAATTTCAATGCTTCGCATTGAAATTTAATTATGATCGCGCGCCCCATTATAGACTTTTAATTCCTTCGGAATTAAAAGTCGAGTGTCTTTGCGCGCGGCATAATTAAATTTCAATGCTTCGCATTGAAATTTAATTATGATCGCGCGCCCCATTATAGACTTTTAATTCCTTCGGAATTAAAAGTCGAGTGTCTTTGCGCGCGGCATAATTAAATTTCAATGCTTCGCATTGAAATTTAATTATGATCGCGCGCCCCATTATAGACTTTTAATTCCTTCGGAATTAAAAGTCGAGTGTCTTTGCGCGCGGCATAATTAAATTTCAATGCTTCGCATTGAAATTTAATTATGATCGCGCGCCCCATTATAGACTTTTAATTCCTTCGGAATTAAAAGTCGAGTGTCTTTGCGCGCGGCATAATTAAATTTCAATGCTTCGCATTGAAATTTAATTATGATCGCGCGCCCCATTATAGACTTTTAATTCCTTCGGAATTAAAAGTCGAGTGTCTTTGCGCGCGGCATAATTAAATTTCAATGCTTCGCATTGAAATTTAATTATGATCGCGCGCCCCATTATAGACTTTTAATTCCTTCGGAATTAAAAGTCGAGTGTCTTTGCGCGCGGCATAATTAAATTTCAATGCTTCGCATTGAAATTTAATTATGATCGCGCGCCCCATTATAGACTTTTAATTCCTTCGGAATTAAAAGTCGAGTGTCTTTGCGCGCGGCATAATTAAATTTCAATGCTTCGCATTGAAATTTAATTATGATCGCGCGCCCCATTATAGACTTTTAATTCCTTCGGAATTAAAAGTCGAGTGTCTTTGCGCGCGGCATAATTAAATTTCAATGCTTCGCATTGAAATTTAATTATGATCGCGCGCCCCATTATAGACTTTTAATTCCTTCGGAATTAAAAGTCGAGTGTCTTTGCGCGCGGCATAATTAAATTTCAATGCTTCGCATTGAAATTTAATTATGATCGCGCGCCCCATTATAGACTTTTAATTCCTTCGGAATTAAAAGTCGAGTGTCTTTGCGCGCGGCATAATTAAATTTCAATGCTTCGCATTGAAATTTAATTATGATCGCGCGCCCCATTATAGACTTTTAATTCCTTCGGAATTAAAAGTCGAGTGTCTTTGCGCGCGGCATAATTAAATTTCAATGCTTCGCATTGAAATTTAATTATGATCGCGCGCCCCATTATAGACTTTTAATTCCTTCGGAATTAAAAGTCGAGTGTCTTTGCGCGCGGCATAATTAAATTTCAATGCTTCGCATTGAAATTTAATTATGATCGCGCGCCCCATTATAGACTTTTAATTCCTTCGGAATTAAAAGTCGAGTGTCTTTGCGCGCGGCATAATTAAATTTCAATGCTTCGCATTGAAATTTAATTATGATCGCGCGCCCCATTATAGACTTTTAATTCCTTCGGAATTAAAAGTCGAGTGTCTTTGCGCGCGGCATAATTAAATTTCAATGCTTCGCATTGAAATTTAATTATGATCGCGCGCCCCATTATAGACTTTTAATTCCTTCGGAATTAAAAGTCGAGTGTCTTTGCGCGCGGCATAATTAAATTTCAATGCTTCGCATTGAAATTTAATTATGATCGCGCGCCCCATTATAGACTTTTAATTCCTTCGGAATTAAAAGTCGAGTGTCTTTGCGCGCGGCATAATTAAATTTCAATGCTTCGCATTGAAATTTAATTATGATCGCGCGCCCCATTATAGACTTTTAATTCCTTCGGAATTAAAAGTCGAGTGTCTTTGCGCGCGGCATAATTAAATTTCAATGCTTCGCATTGAAATTTAATTATGATCGCGCGCCCCATTATAGACTTTTAATTCCTTCGGAATTAAAAGTCGAGTGTCTTTGCGCGCGGCATAATTAAATTTCAATGCTTCGCATTGAAATTTAATTATGATCGCGCGCCCCATTATAGACTTTTAATTCCTTCGGAATTAAAAGTCGAGTGTCTTTGCGCGCGGCATAATTAAATTTCAATGCTTCGCATTGAAATTTAATTATGATCGCGCGCCCCATTATAGACTTTTAATTCCTTCGGAATTAAAAGTCGAGTGTCTTTGCGCGCGGCATAATTAAATTTCAATGCTTCGCATTGAAATTTAATTATGATCGCGCGCCCCATTATAGACTTTTAATTCCTTCGGAATTAAAAGTCGAGTGTCTTTGCGCGCGGCATAATTAAATTTCAATGCTTCGCATTGAAATTTAATTATGATCGCGCGCCCCATTATAGACTTTTAATTCCTTCGGAATTAAAAGTCGAGTGTCTTTGCGCGCGGCATAATTAAATTTCAATGCTTCGCATTGAAATTTAATTATGATCGCGCGCCCCATTATAGACTTTTAATTCCTTCGGAATTAAAAGTCGAGTGTCTTTGCGCGCGGCATAATTAAATTTCAATGCTTCGCATTGAAATTTAATTATGATCGCGCGCCCCATTATAGACTTTTAATTCCTTCGGAATTAAAAGTCGAGTGTCTTTGCGCGCGGCATAATTAAATTTCAATGCTTCGCATTGAAATTTAATTATGATCGCGCGCCCCATTATAGACTTTTAATTCCTTCGGAATTAAAAGTCGAGTGTCTTTGCGCGCGGCATAATTAAATTTCAATGCTTCGCATTGAAATTTAATTATGATCGCGCGCCCCATTATAGACTTTTAATTCCTTCGGAATTAAAAGTCGAGTGTCTTTGCGCGCGGCATAATTAAATTTCAATGCTTCGCATTGAAATTTAATTATGATCGCGCGCCCCATTATAGACTTTTAATTCCTTCGGAATTAAAAGTCGAGTGTCTTTGCGCGCGGCATAATTAAATTTCAATGCTTCGCATTGAAATTTAATTATGATCGCGCGCCCCATTATAGACTTTTAATTCCTTCGGAATTAAAAGTCGAGTGTCTTTGCGCGCGGCATAATTAAATTTCAATGCTTCGCATTGAAATTTAATTATGATCGCGCGCCCCATTATAGACTTTTAATTCCTTCGGAATTAAAAGTCGAGTGTCTTTGCGCGCGGCATAATTAAATTTCAATGCTTCGCATTGAAATTTAATTATGATCGCGCGCCCCATTATAGACTTTTAATTCCTTCGGAATTAAAAGTCGAGTGTCTTTGCGCGCGGCATAATTAAATTTCAATGCTTCGCATTGAAATTTAATTATGATCGCGCGCCCCATTATAGACTTTTAATTCCTTCGGAATTAAAAGTCGAGTGTCTTTGCGCGCGGCATAATTAAATTTCAATGCTTCGCATTGAAATTTAATTATGATCGCGCGCCCCATTATAGACTTTTAATTCCTTCGGAATTAAAAGTCGAGTGTCTTTGCGCGCGGCATAATTAAATTTCAATGCTTCGCATTGAAATTTAATTATGATCGCGCGCCCCATTATAGACTTTTAATTCCTTCGGAATTAAAAGTCGAGTGTCTTTGCGCGCGGCATAATTAAATTTCAATGCTTCGCATTGAAATTTAATTATGATCGCGCGCCCCATTATAGACTTTTAATTCCTTCGGAATTAAAAGTCGAGTGTCTTTGCGCGCGGCATAATTAAATTTCAATGCTTCGCATTGAAATTTAATTATGATCGCGCGCCCCATTATAGACTTTTAATTCCTTCGGAATTAAAAGTCGAGTGTCTTTGCGCGCGGCATAATTAAATTTCAATGCTTCGCATTGAAATTTAATTATGATCGCGCGCCCCATTATAGACTTTTAATTCCTTCGGAATTAAAAGTCGAGTGTCTTTGCGCGCGGCATAATTAAATTTCAATGCTTCGCATTGAAATTTAATTATGATCGCGCGCCCCATTATAGACTTTTAATTCCTTCGGAATTAAAAGTCGAGTGTCTTTGCGCGCGGCATAATTAAATTTCAATGCTTCGCATTGAAATTTAATTATGATCGCGCGCCCCATTATAGACTTTTAATTCCTTCGGAATTAAAAGTCGAGTGTCTTTGCGCGCGGCATAATTAAATTTCAATGCTTCGCATTGAAATTTAATTATGATCGCGCGCCCCATTATAGACTTTTAATTCCTTCGGAATTAAAAGTCGAGTGTCTTTGCGCGCGGCATAATTAAATTTCAATGCTTCGCATTGAAATTTAATTATGATCGCGCGCCCCATTATAGACTTTTAATTCCTTCGGAATTAAAAGTCGAGTGTCTTTGCGCGCGGCATAATTAAATTTCAATGCTTCGCATTGAAATTTAATTATGATCGCGCGCCCCATTATAGACTTTTAATTCCTTCGGAATTAAAAGTCGAGTGTCTTTGCGCGCGGCATAATTAAATTTCAATGCTTCGCATTGAAATTTAATTATGATCGCGCGCCCCATTATAGACTTTTAATTCCTTCGGAATTAAAAGTCGAGTGTCTTTGCGCGCGGCATAATTAAATTTCAATGCTTCGCATTGAAATTTAATTATGATCGCGCGCCCCATTATAGACTTTTAATTCCTTCGGAATTAAAAGTCGAGTGTCTTTGCGCGCGGCATAATTAAATTTCAATGCTTCGCATTGAAATTTAATTATGATCGCGCGCCCCATTATAGACTTTTAATTCCTTCGGAATTAAAAGTCGAGTGTCTTTGCGCGCGGCATAATTAAATTTCAATGCTTCGCATTGAAATTTAATTATGATCGCGCGCCCCATTATAGACTTTTAATTCCTTCGGAATTAAAAGTCGAGTGTCTTTGCGCGCGGCATAATTAAATTTCAATGCTTCGCATTGAAATTTAATTATGATCGCGCGCCCCATTATAGACTTTTAATTCCTTCGGAATTAAAAGTCGAGTGTCTTTGCGCGCGGCATAATTAAATTTCAATGCTTCGCATTGAAATTTAATTATGATCGCGCGCCCCATTATAGACTTTTAATTCCTTCGGAATTAAAAGTCGAGTGTCTTTGCGCGCGGCATAATTAAATTTCAATGCTTCGCATTGAAATTTAATTATGATCGCGCGCCCCATTATAGACTTTTAATTCCTTCGGAATTAAAAGTCGAGTGTCTTTGCGCGCGGCATAATTAAATTTCAATGCTTCGCATTGAAATTTAATTATGATCGCGCGCCCCATTATAGACTTTTAATTCCTTCGGAATTAAAAGTCGAGTGTCTTTGCGCGCGGCATAATTAAATTTCAATGCTTCGCATTGAAATTTAATTATGATCGCGCGCCCCATTATAGACTTTTAATTCCTTCGGAATTAAAAGTCGAGTGTCTTTGCGCGCGGCATAATTAAATTTCAATGCTTCGCATTGAAATTTAATTATGATCGCGCGCCCCATTATAGACTTTTAATTCCTTCGGAATTAAAAGTCGAGTGTCTTTGCGCGCGGCATAATTAAATTTCAATGCTTCGCATTGAAATTTAATTATGATCGCGCGCCCCATTATAGACTTTTAATTCCTTCGGAATTAAAAGTCGAGTGTCTTTGCGCGCGGCATAATTAAATTTCAATGCTTCGCATTGAAATTTAATTATGATCGCGCGCCCCATTATAGACTTTTAATTCCTTCGGAATTAAAAGTCGAGTGTCTTTGCGCGCGGCATAATTAAATTTCAATGCTTCGCATTGAAATTTAATTATGATCGCGCGCCCCATTATAGACTTTTAATTCCTTCGGAATTAAAAGTCGAGTGTCTTTGCGCGCGGCATAATTAAATTTCAATGCTTCGCATTGAAATTTAATTATGATCGCGCGCCCCATTATAGACTTTTAATTCCTTCGGAATTAAAAGTCGAGTGTCTTTGCGCGCGGCATAATTAAATTTCAATGCTTCGCATTGAAATTTAATTATGATCGCGCGCCCCATTATAGACTTTTAATTCCTTCGGAATTAAAAGTCGAGTGTCTTTGCGCGCGGCATAATTAAATTTCAATGCTTCGCATTGAAATTTAATTATGATCGCGCGCCCCATTATAGACTTTTAATTCCTTCGGAATTAAAAGTCGAGTGTCTTTGCGCGCGGCATAATTAAATTTCAATGCTTCGCATTGAAATTTAATTATGATCGCGCGCCCCATTATAGACTTTTAATTCCTTCGGAATTAAAAGTCGAGTGTCTTTGCGCGCGGCATAATTAAATTTCAATGCTTCGCATTGAAATTTAATTATGATCGCGCGCCCCATTATAGACTTTTAATTCCTTCGGAATTAAAAGTCGAGTGTCTTTGCGCGCGGCATAATTAAATTTCAATGCTTCGCATTGAAATTTAATTATGATCGCGCGCCCCATTATAGACTTTTAATTCCTTCGGAATTAAAAGTCGAGTGTCTTTGCGCGCGGCATAATTAAATTTCAATGCTTCGCATTGAAATTTAATTATGATCGCGCGCCCCATTATAGACTTTTAATTCCTTCGGAATTAAAAGTCGAGTGTCTTTGCGCGCGGCATAATTAAATTTCAATGCTTCGCATTGAAATTTAATTATGATCGCGCGCCCCATTATAGACTTTTAATTCCTAAGGAATTAAAAGTCGAGTGTCTTTGCGCGCGGCATAATTAAATTTCAATGCGAAGCATTGAAATTTAATTATGATCGCGCGCCCCATTATAGACTTTTAATTCCGAAGGAATTAAAAGTCGAGTGTCTTTGCGCGCGGCATAATTAAATTTCAATGCGAAGCATTGAAATTTAATTATGATCGCGCGCCCCATTATAGACTTTTAATTCCGAAGGAATTAAAAGTCGAGTGTCTTTGCGCGCGGCATAATTAAATTTCAATGCGAAGCATTGAAATTTAATTATGATCGCGCGCCCCATTATAGACTTTTAATTCCGAAGGAATTAAAAGTCGAGTGTCTTTGCGCGCGGCATAATTAAATTTCAATGCGAAGCATTGAAATTTAATTATGATCGCGCGCCCCATTATAGACTTTTAATTCCGAAGGAATTAAAAGTCGAGTGTCTTTGCGCGCGGCATAATTAAATTTCAATGCGAAGCATTGAAATTTAATTATGATCGCGCGCCCCATTATAGACTTTTAATTCCGAAGGAATTAAAAGTCGAGTGTCTTTGCGCGCGGCATAATTAAATTTCAATGCGAAGCATTGAAATTTAATTATGATCGCGCGCCCCATTATAGACTTTTAATTCCGAAGGAATTAAAAGTCGAGTGTCTTTGCGCGCGGCATAATTAAATTTCAATGCGAAGCATTGAAATTTAATTATGATCGCGCGCCCCATTATAGACTTTTAATTCCGAAGGAATTAAAAGTCGAGTGTCTTTGCGCGCGGCATAATTAAATTTCAATGCGAAGCATTGAAATTTAATTATGATCGCGCGCCCCATTATAGACTTTTAATTCCGAAGGAATTAAAAGTCGAGTGTCTTTGCGCGCGGCATAATTAAATTTCAATGCGAAGCATTGAAATTTAATTATGATCGCGCGCCCCATTATAGACTTTTAATTCCGAAGGAATTAAAAGTCGAGTGTCTTTGCGCGCGGCATAATTAAATTTCAATGCGAAGCATTGAAATTTAATTATGATCGCGCGCCCCATTATAGACTTTTAATTCCGAAGGAATTAAAAGTCGAGTGTCTTTGCGCGCGGCATAATTAAATTTCAATGCGAAGCATTGAAATTTAATTATGATCGCGCGCCCCATTATAGACTTTTAATTCCGAAGGAATTAAAAGTCGAGTGTCTTTGCGCGCGGCATAATTAAATTTCAATGCGAAGCATTGAAATTTAATTATGATCGCGCGCCCCATTATAGACTTTTAATTCCGAAGGAATTAAAAGTCGAGTGTCTTTGCGCGCGGCATAATTAAATTTCAATGCGAAGCATTGAAATTTAATTATGATCGCGCGCCCCATTATAGACTTTTAATTCCGAAGGAATTAAAAGTCGAGTGTCTTTGCGCGCGGCATAATTAAATTTCAATGCGAAGCATTGAAATTTAATTATGATCGCGCGCCCCATTATAGACTTTTAATTCCGAAGGAATTAAAAGTCGAGTGTCTTTGCGCGCGGCATAATTAAATTTCAATGCGAAGCATTGAAATTTAATTATGATCGCGCGCCCCATTATAGACTTTTAATTCCGAAGGAATTAAAAGTCGAGTGTCTTTGCGCGCGGCATAATTAAATTTCAATGCGAAGCATTGAAATTTAATTATGATCGCGCGCCCCATTATAGACTTTTAATTCCGAAGGAATTAAAAGTCGAGTGTCTTTGCGCGCGGCATAATTAAATTTCAATGCGAAGCATTGAAATTTAATTATGATCGCGCGCCCCATTATAGACTTTTAATTCCGAAGGAATTAAAAGTCGAGTGTCTTTGCGCGCGGCATAATTAAATTTCAATGCGAAGCATTGAAATTTAATTATGATCGCGCGCCCCATTATAGACTTTTAATTCCGAAGGAATTAAAAGTCGAGTGTCTTTGCGCGCGGCATAATTAAATTTCAATGCGAAGCATTGAAATTTAATTATGATCGCGCGCCCCATTATAGACTTTTAATTCCGAAGGAATTAAAAGTCGAGTGTCTTTGCGCGCGGCATAATTAAATTTCAATGCGAAGCATTGAAATTTAATTATGATCGCGCGCCCCATTATAGACTTTTAATTCCGAAGGAATTAAAAGTCGAGTGTCTTTGCGCGCGGCATAATTAAATTTCAATGCGAAGCATTGAAATTTAATTATGATCGCGCGCCCCATTATAGACTTTTAATTCCGAAGGAATTAAAAGTCGAGTGTCTTTGCGCGCGGCATAATTAAATTTCAATGCGAAGCATTGAAATTTAATTATGATCGCGCGCCCCATTATAGACTTTTAATTCCGAAGGAATTAAAAGTCGAGTGTCTTTGCGCGCGGCATAATTAAATTTCAATGCGAAGCATTGAAATTTAATTATGATCGCGCGCCCCATTATAGACTTTTAATTCCGAAGGAATTAAAAGTCGAGTGTCTTTGCGCGCGGCATAATCAAATTTCAATGCGAAGCATTGAAATTTAATTATGATCGCGCGCCCCAGTATAGACTTTTAATTCCGAAGGAATTAAAAGTCAAGTGTCTTTGCGCGCGGCATAATCAAATTTCAATGCGAAGCATTGAAATTTAATTATGATCGCGCGCCCCAGTATAGACTTTTAATTCCGAAGGAATTAAAAGTCAAGTGTCTTTGCGCGCGGCATAATCAAATTTCAATGCGAAGCATTGAAATTTAATTATGATCGCGCGCCCCAGTATAGACTTTTAATTCCGAAGGAATTAAAAGTCAAGTGTCTTTGCGCGCGGCATAATCAAATTTCAATGCGAAGCATTGAAATTTAATTATGATCGCGCGCCCCAGTATAGACTTTTAATTCCGAAGGAATTAAAAGTCAAGTGTCTTTGCGCGCGGCATAATCAAATTTCAATGCGAAGCATTGAAATTTAATTATGATCGCGCGCCCCAGTATAGACTTTTAATTCCGAAGGAATTAAAAGTCAAGTGTCTTTGCGCGCGGCATAATCAAATTTCAATGCGAAGCATTGAAATTTAATTATGATCGCGCGCCCCAGTATAGACTTTTAATTCCGAAGGAATTAAAAGTCAAGTGTCTTTGCGCGCGGCATAATCAAATTTCAATGCGAAGCATTGAAATTTAATTATGATCGCGCGCCCCAGTATAGACTTTTAATTCCGAAGGAATTAAAAGTCAAGTGTCTTTGCGCGCGGCATAATCAAATTTCAATGCGAAGCATTGAAATTTAATTATGATCGCGCGCCCCAGTATAGACTTTTAATTCCGAAGGAATTAAAAGTCAAGTGTCTTTGCGCGCGGCATAATCAAATTTCAATGCGAAGCATTGAAATTTAATTATGATCGCGCGCCCCAGTATAGACTTTTAATTCCGAAGGAATTAAAAGTCAAGTGTCTTTGCGCGCGGCATAATCAAATTTCAATGCGAAGCATTGAAATTTAATTATGATCGCGCGCCCCAGTATAGACTTTTAATTCCGAAGGAATTAAAAGTCAAGTGTCTTTGCGCGCGGCATAATCAAATTTCAATGCGAAGCATTGAAATTTAATTATGATCGCGCGCCCCAGTATAGACTTTTAATTCCGAAGGAATTAAAAGTCAAGTGTCTTTGCGCGCGGCATAATCAAATTTCAATGCGAAGCATTGAAATTTAATTATGATCGCGCGCCCCAGTATAGACTTTTAATTCCGAAGGAATTAAAAGTCAAGTGTCTTTGCGCGCGGCATAATCAAATTTCAATGCGAAGCATTGAAATTTAATTATGATCGCGCGCCCCAGTATAGACTTTTAATTCCGAAGGAATTAAAAGTCAAGTGTCTTTGCGCGCGGCATAATCAAATTTCAATGCGAAGCATTGAAATTTAATTATGATCGCGCGCCCCAGTATAGACTTTTAATTCCGAAGGAATTAAAAGTCAAGTGTCTTTGCGCGCGGCATAATCAAATTTCAATGCGAAGCATTGAAATTTAATTATGATCGCGCGCCCCAGTATAGACTTTTAATTCCGAAGGAATTAAAAGTCAAGTGTCTTTGCGCGCGGCATAATCAAATTTCAATGCGAAGCATTGAAATTTAATTATGATCGCGCGCCCCAGTATAGACTTTTAATTCCGAAGGAATTAAAAGTCAAGTGTCTTTGCGCGCGGCATAATCAAATTTCAATGCGAAGCATTGAAATTTAATTATGATCGCGCGCCCCAGTATAGACTTTTAATTCCGAAGGAATTAAAAGTCAAGTGTCTTTGCGCGCGGCATAATCAAATTTCAATGCGAAGCATTGAAATTTAATTATGATCGCGCGCCCCAGTATAGACTTTTAATTCCGAAGGAATTAAAAGTCAAGTGTCTTTGCGCGCGGCATAATCAAATTTCAATGCGAAGCATTGAAATTTAATTATGATCGCGCGCCCCAGTATAGACTTTTAATTCCGAAGGAATTAAAAGTCAAGTGTCTTTGCGCGCGGCATAATCAAATTTCAATGCGAAGCATTGAAATTTAATTATGATCGCGCGCCCCAGTATAGACTTTTAATTCCGAAGGAATTAAAAGTCAAGTGTCTTTGCGCGCGGCATAATCAAATTTCAATGCGAAGCATTGAAATTTAATTATGATCGCGCGCCCCAGTATAGACTTTTAATTCCGAAGGAATTAAAAGTCAAGTGTCTTTGCGCGCGGCATAATCAAATTTCAATGCGAAGCATTGAAATTTAATTATGATCGCGCGCCCCAGTATAGACTTTTAATTCCGAAGGAATTAAAAGTCAAGTGTCTTTGCGCGCGGCATAATCAAATTTCAATGCGAAGCATTGAAATTTAATTATGATCGCGCGCCCCAGTATAGACTTTTAATTCCGAAGGAATTAAAAGTCAAGTGTCTTTGCGCGCGGCATAATCAAATTTCAATGCGAAGCATTGAAATTTAATTATGATCGCGCGCCCCAGTATAGACTTTTAATTCCGAAGGAATTAAAAGTCAAGTGTCTTTGCGCGCGGCATAATCAAATTTCAATGCGAAGCATTGAAATTTAATTATGATCGCGCGCCCCAGTATAGACTTTTAATTCCGAAGGAATTAAAAGTCAAGTGTCTTTGCGCGCGGCATAATCAAATTTCAATGCGAAGCATTGAAATTTAATTATGATCGCGCGCCCCAGTATAGACTTTTAATTCCGAAGGAATTAAAAGTCAAGTGTCTTTGCGCGCGGCATAATCAAATTTCAATGCGAAGCATTGAAATTTAATTATGATCGCGCGCCCCAGTATAGACTTTTAATTCCGAAGGAATTAAAAGTCAAGTGTCTTTGCGCGCGGCATAATCAAATTTCAATGCGAAGCATTGAAATTTAATTATGATCGCGCGCCCCAGTATAGACTTTTAATTCCGAAGGAATTAAAAGTCAAGTGTCTTTGCGCGCGGCATAATCAAATTTCAATGCGAAGCATTGAAATTTAATTATGATCGCGCGCCCCAGTATAGACTTTTAATTCCGAAGGAATTAAAAGTCAAGTGTCTTTGCGCGCGGCATAATCAAATTTCAATGCGAAGCATTGAAATTTAATTATGATCGCGCGCCCCAGTATAGACTTTTAATTCCGAAGGAATTAAAAGTCAAGTGTCTTTGCGCGCGGCATAATCAAATTTCAATGCGAAGCATTGAAATTTAATTATGATCGCGCGCCCCAGTATAGACTTTTAATTCCGAAGGAATTAAAAGTCAAGTGTCTTTGCGCGCGGCATAATCAAATTTCAATGCGAAGCATTGAAATTTAATTATGATCGCGCGCCCCAGTATAGACTTTTAATTCCGAAGGAATTAAAAGTCAAGTGTCTTTGCGCGCGGCATAATCAAATTTCAATGCGAAGCATTGAAATTTAATTATGATCGCGCGCCCCAGTATAGACTTTTAATTCCGAAGGAATTAAAAGTCAAGTGTCTTTGCGCGCGGCATAATCAAATTTCAATGCGAAGCATTGAAATTTAATTATGATCGCGCGCCCCAGTATAGACTTTTAATTCCGAAGGAATTAAAAGTCAAGTGTCTTTGCGCGCGGCATAATCAAATTTCAATGCGAAGCATTGAAATTTAATTATGATCGCGCGCCCCAGTATAGACTTTTAATTCCGAAGGAATTAAAAGTCAAGTGTCTTTGCGCGCGGCATAATCAAATTTCAATGCGAAGCATTGAAATTTAATTATGATCGCGCGCCCCAGTATAGACTTTTAATTCCGAAGGAATTAAAAGTCAAGTGTCTTTGCGCGCGGCATAATCAAATTTCAATGCGAAGCATTGAAATTTAATTATGATCGCGCGCCCCAGTATAGACTTTTAATTCCGAAGGAATTAAAAGTCAAGTGTCTTTGCGCGCGGCATAATCAAATTTCAATGCGAAGCATTGAAATTTAATTATGATCGCGCGCCCCAGTATAGACTTTTAATTCCGAAGGAATTAAAAGTCAAGTGTCTTTGCGCGCGGCATAATCAAATTTCAATGCGAAGCATTGAAATTTAATTATGATCGCGCGCCCCAGTATAGACTTTTAATTCCGAAGGAATTAAAAGTCAAGTGTCTTTGCGCGCGGCATAATCAAATTTCAATGCGAAGCATTGAAATTTAATTATGATCGCGCGCCCCAGTATAGACTTTTAATTCCGAAGGAATTAAAAGTCAAGTGTCTTTGCGCGCGGCATAATCAAATTTCAATGCGAAGCATTGAAATTTAATTATGATCGCGCGCCCCAGTATAGACTTTTAATTCCGAAGGAATTAAAAGTCAAGTGTCTTTGCGCGCGGCATAATCAAATTTCAATGCGAAGCATTGAAATTTAATTATGATCGCGCGCCCCAGTATAGACTTTTAATTCCGAAGGAATTAAAAGTCAAGTGTCTTTGCGCGCGGCATAATCAAATTTCAATGCGAAGCATTGAAATTTAATTATGATCGCGCGCCCCAGTATAGACTTTTAATTCCGAAGGAATTAAAAGTCAAGTGTCTTTGCGCGCGGCATAATCAAATTTCAATGCGAAGCATTGAAATTTAATTATGATCGCGCGCCCCAGTATAGACTTTTAATTCCGAAGGAATTAAAAGTCAAGTGTCTTTGCGCGCGGCATAATCAAATTTCAATGCGAAGCATTGAAATTTAATTATGATCGCGCGCCCCAGTATAGACTTTTAATTCCGAAGGAATTAAAAGTCAAGTGTCTTTGCGCGCGGCATAATCAAATTTCAATGCGAAGCATTGAAATTTAATTATGATCGCGCGCCCCAGTATAGACTTTTAATTCCGAAGGAATTAAAAGTCAAGTGTCTTTGCGCGCGGCATAATCAAATTTCAATGCGAAGCATTGAAATTTAATTATGATCGCGCGCCCCAGTATAGACTTTTAATTCCGAAGGAATTAAAAGTCAAGTGTCTTTGCGCGCGGCATAATCAAATTTCAATGCGAAGCATTGAAATTTAATTATGATCGCGCGCCCCAGTATAGACTTTTAATTCCGAAGGAATTAAAAGTCAAGTGTCTTTGCGCGCGGCATAATCAAATTTCAATGCGAAGCATTGAAATTTAATTATGATCGCGCGCCCCAGTATAGACTTTTAATTCCGAAGGAATTAAAAGTCAAGTGTCTTTGCGCGCGGCATAATCAAATTTCAATGCGAAGCATTGAAATTTAATTATGATCGCGCGCCCCAGTATAGACTTTTAATTCCGAAGGAATTAAAAGTCAAGTGTCTTTGCGCGCGGCATAATCAAATTTCAATGCGAAGCATTGAAATTTAATTATGATCGCGCGCCCCAGTATAGACTTTTAATTCCGAAGGAATTAAAAGTCAAGTGTCTTTGCGCGCGGCATAATCAAATTTCAATGCGAAGCATTGAAATTTAATTATGATCGCGCGCCCCAGTATAGACTTTTAATTCCGAAGGAATTAAAAGTCAAGTGTCTTTGCGCGCGGCATAATCAAATTTCAATGCGAAGCATTGAAATTTAATTATGATCGCGCGCCCCAGTATAGACTTTTAATTCCGAAGGAATTAAAAGTCAAGTGTCTTTGCGCGCGGCATAATCAAATTTCAATGCGAAGCATTGAAATTTAATTATGATCGCGCGCCCCAGTATAGACTTTTAATTCCGAAGGAATTAAAAGTCAAGTGTCTTTGCGCGCGGCATAATCAAATTTCAATGCGAAGCATTGAAATTTAATTATGATCGCGCGCCCCAGTATAGACTTTTAATTCCGAAGGAATTAAAAGTCAAGTGTCTTTGCGCGCGGCATAATCAAATTTCAATGCGAAGCATTGAAATTTAATTATGATCGCGCGCCCCAGTATAGACTTTTAATTCCGAAGGAATTAAAAGTCAAGTGTCTTTGCGCGCGGCATAATCAAATTTCAATGCGAAGCATTGAAATTTAATTATGATCGCGCGCCCCAGTATAGACTTTTAATTCCGAAGGAATTAAAAGTCAAGTGTCTTTGCGCGCGGCATAATCAAATTTCAATGCGAAGCATTGAAATTTAATTATGATCGCGCGCCCCAGTATAGACTTTTAATTCCGAAGGAATTAAAAGTCAAGTGTCTTTGCGCGCGGCATAATCAAATTTCAATGCGAAGCATTGAAATTTAATTATGATCGCGCGCCCCAGTATAGACTTTTAATTCCGAAGGAATTAAAAGTCAAGTGTCTTTGCGCGCGGCATAATCAAATTTCAATGCGAAGCATTGAAATTTAATTATGATCGCGCGCCCCAGTATAGACTTTTAATTCCGAAGGAATTAAAAGTCAAGTGTCTTTGCGCGCGGCATAATCAAATTTCAATGCGAAGCATTGAAATTTAATTATGATCGCGCGCCCCAGTATAGACTTTTAATTCCGAAGGAATTAAAAGTCAAGTGTCTTTGCGCGCGGCATAATCAAATTTCAATGCGAAGCATTGAAATTTAATTATGATCGCGCGCCCCAGTATAGACTTTTAATTCCGAAGGAATTAAAAGTCAAGTGTCTTTGCGCGCGGCATAATCAAATTTCAATGCGAAGCATTGAAATTTAATTATGATCGCGCGCCCCAGTATAGACTTTTAATTCCGAAGGAATTAAAAGTCAAGTGTCTTTGCGCGCGGCATAATCAAATTTCAATGCGAAGCATTGAAATTTAATTATGATCGCGCGCCCCAGTATAGACTTTTAATTCCGAAGGAATTAAAAGTCAAGTGTCTTTGCGCGCGGCATAATCAAATTTCAATGCGAAGCATTGAAATTTAATTATGATCGCGCGCCCCAGTATAGACTTTTAATTCCGAAGGAATTAAAAGTCAAGTGTCTTTGCGCGCGGCATAATCAAATTTCAATGCGAAGCATTGAAATTTAATTATGATCGCGCGCCCCAGTATAGACTTTTAATTCCGAAGGAATTAAAAGTCAAGTGTCTTTGCGCGCGGCATAATCAAATTTCAATGCGAAGCATTGAAATTTAATTATGATCGCGCGCCCCAGTATAGACTTTTAATTCCGAAGGAATTAAAAGTCAAGTGTCTTTGCGCGCGGCATAATCAAATTTCAATGCGAAGCATTGAAATTTAATTATGATCGCGCGCCCCAGTATAGACTTTTAATTCCGAAGGAATTAAAAGTCAAGTGTCTTTGCGCGCGGCATAATCAAATTTCAATGCGAAGCATTGAAATTTAATTATGATCGCGCGCCCCAGTATAGACTTTTAATTCCGAAGGAATTAAAAGTCAAGTGTCTTTGCGCGCGGCATAATCAAATTTCAATGCGAAGCATTGAAATTTAATTATGATCGCGCGCCCCAGTATAGACTTTTAATTCCGAAGGAATTAAAAGTCAAGTGTCTTTGCGCGCGGCATAATCAAATTTCAATGCGAAGCATTGAAATTTAATTATGATCGCGCGCCCCAGTATAGACTTTTAATTCCGAAGGAATTAAAAGTCAAGTGTCTTTGCGCGCGGCATAATCAAATTTCAATGCGAAGCATTGAAATTTAATTATGATCGCGCGCCCCAGTATAGACTTTTAATTCCGAAGGAATTAAAAGTCAAGTGTCTTTGCGCGCGGCATAATCAAATTTCAATGCGAAGCATTGAAATTTAATTATGATCGCGCGCCCCAGTATAGACTTTTAATTCCGAAGGAATTAAAAGTCAAGTGTCTTTGCGCGCGGCATAATCAAATTTCAATGCGAAGCATTGAAATTTAATTATGATCGCGCGCCCCAGTATAGACTTTTAATTCCGAAGGAATTAAAAGTCAAGTGTCTTTGCGCGCGGCATAATCAAATTTCAATGCGAAGCATTGAAATTTAATTATGATCGCGCGCCCCAGTATAGACTTTTAATTCCGAAGGAATTAAAAGTCAAGTGTCTTTGCGCGCGGCATAATCAAATTTCAATGCGAAGCATTGAAATTTAATTATGATCGCGCGCCCCAGTATAGACTTTTAATTCCGAAGGAATTAAAAGTCAAGTGTCTTTGCGCGCGGCATAATCAAATTTCAATGCGAAGCATTGAAATTTAATTATGATCGCGCGCCCCAGTATAGACTTTTAATTCCGAAGGAATTAAAAGTCAAGTGTCTTTGCGCGCGGCATAATCAAATTTCAATGCGAAGCATTGAAATTTAATTATGATCGCGCGCCCCAGTATAGACTTTTAATTCCGAAGGAATTAAAAGTCAAGTGTCTTTGCGCGCGGCATAATCAAATTTCAATGCGAAGCATTGAAATTTAATTATGATCGCGCGCCCCAGTATAGACTTTTAATTCCGAAGGAATTAAAAGTCAAGTGTCTTTGCGCGCGGCATAATCAAATTTCAATGCGAAGCATTGAAATTTAATTATGATCGCGCGCCCCAGTATAGACTTTTAATTCCGAAGGAATTAAAAGTCAAGTGTCTTTGCGCGCGGCATAATCAAATTTCAATGCGAAGCATTGAAATTTAATTATGATCGCGCGCCCCAGTATAGACTTTTAATTCCGAAGGAATTAAAAGTCAAGTGTCTTTGCGCGCGGCATAATCAAATTTCAATGCGAAGCATTGAAATTTAATTATGATCGCGCGCCCCAGTATAGACTTTTAATTCCGAAGGAATTAAAAGTCAAGTGTCTTTGCGCGCGGCATAATCAAATTTCAATGCGAAGCATTGAAATTTAATTATGATCGCGCGCCCCAGTATAGACTTTTAATTCCGAAGGAATTAAAAGTCAAGTGTCTTTGCGCGCGGCATAATCAAATTTCAATGCGAAGCATTGAAATTTAATTATGATCGCGCGCCCCAGTATAGACTTTTAATTCCGAAGGAATTAAAAGTCAAGTGTCTTTGCGCGCGGCATAATCAAATTTCAATGCGAAGCATTGAAATTTAATTATGATCGCGCGCCCCAGTATAGACTTTTAATTCCGAAGGAATTAAAAGTCAAGTGTCTTTGCGCGCGGCATAATCAAATTTCAATGCGAAGCATTGAAATTTAATTATGATCGCGCGCCCCAGTATAGACTTTTAATTCCGAAGGAATTAAAAGTCAAGTGTCTTTGCGCGCGGCATAATCAAATTTCAATGCGAAGCATTGAAATTTAATTATGATCGCGCGCCCCAGTATAGACTTTTAATTCCGAAGGAATTAAAAGTCAAGTGTCTTTGCGCGCGGCATAATCAAATTTCAATGCGAAGCATTGAAATTTAATTATGATCGCGCGCCCCAGTATAGACTTTTAATTCCGAAGGAATTAAAAGTCAAGTGTCTTTGCGCGCGGCATAATCAAATTTCAATGCGAAGCATTGAAATTTAATTATGATCGCGCGCCCCAGTATAGACTTTTAATTCCGAAGGAATTAAAAGTCAAGTGTCTTTGCGCGCGGCATAATCAAATTTCAATGCGAAGCATTGAAATTTAATTATGATCGCGCGCCCCAGTATAGACTTTTAATTCCGAAGGAATTAAAAGTCAAGTGTCTTTGCGCGCGGCATAATCAAATTTCAATGCGAAGCATTGAAATTTAATTATGATCGCGCGCCCCAGTATAGACTTTTAATTCCGAAGGAATTAAAAGTCAAGTGTCTTTGCGCGCGGCATAATCAAATTTCAATGCGAAGCATTGAAATTTAATTATGATCGCGCGCCCCAGTATAGACTTCTAATTCCGAAGGAATTAAAAGTCAAGTTTGTCTTGCGCCCGCAAGATGCGTGCAAATGCTCCGCATCGAATTTAATTATGCGCGCACAAGACACTTTTAATTCCGAAAAATTAAAAGACTGTAGCGCGCATCATTATTAAATTCAATGCGAAGCACATTAAAGTTTCTAGAATTGTTTACAATTTTTATTTTTCCGCAGTAACTCTTTTCCTAAATATATCCTTCTATGCGTATCTTTTTCGAAAACTTGAATTTTCGCCTCTTTAAATATACAGACTTGAAAAAGATTTTAGTAATTTTTGGAATCGCATGATTCTTGAAACTTTAATTAGTGCTATTTCTTTGCTAATTATAATTTGCTCATACTTTATAATTTTTTCCAATTTTAAATTATAGGCTTTTAATTCTAGGAATTCTTTAAATCGTAATTCTTGAAATTTTAATATATGTTACCTTTTTGTGCGGTGATTACATTCTTCTATTTTGATTGTGATATTTTTCAGTTAAAATTTTTTCTCATTCTTCAAATTAGAATTGCAATTCTTGAAATTTTAGTTTATGAACCAACTTTTGCTTAAATATATTCTTCTAATATTTATATATATTTTTTGCGGAAACGTTTTTCATAGAGTTGTAGGATTTTTTTCATAAAGTTCTTAAGAACGTGAATCGGTATGATGCATCTAGGATAAGATAGATTAAAGTTAATCTTTTATGTAAAGCAATTGTATATTATATTAAATAATTTGGATATCTACCAAGTCAGTATAATAGGTACAATATAATCTTATATAGTATATACCTCATTTTTTGTTATAGGAACTTTATGTGCTGTGCTAATTAACATTTGTATAAATTATATAAACTATTCTGTGGTATATACAATATTTATAAAACTATACAAAGATATCAAATATTAAATTATATTTTAATATATATAATTTTAATATATAATATTAATATGTAATATTAATATATACTATATAATTATAATATAAAAATTGCATTCTCTCTTATTTTAGTTTTATTAATTGCAATTAAAATTTCCTATTGATTAAGTAATCAGAATTTAATATTAGTGAAACCGAAATAGAAATTCTGTAATCATAAGGAAATCGATTCACGAAATCAATAATATAATCGATAAAATTTATTTTATAATAAACGAATCTAATAAACTATTAATAATTCGAAATATACTCATTTTTATCAATTTACCGCTCGTTCCTTCGTATATACTCCTATTTATTAAACAAGTGTATAAAGATATCATATCGATGATAACAGAATGCATTTTTGTATTAAAAAATATCAATTACATTATTTCGATTACATCACGGCAACAGATAGATCGGGAAATCTACGTGTCGATATATACATCATATATAAATTCTTTTATATTACAAAGGTAAAACTGCGGCTTAATAATTCACATTTACATAATTACTGCTTTATTTGTTCTTCCGTCGATTTTATCTTACCGAACAATGAATTGTACAGTTCGTTCTTTGCACTATCCGTCCATGTGTCGTACACTGTGATAGGCGCCATAAAATTGACTAATTTATTGTGAACATTGTATCGCACTCTCCGGCCCTTGGTCGCACGAGTATCGATTTTCATCTTCATCTTTCTACGCATGTTTTGCAATTGGATCCACTGTTTGCTGAGTTGTACAGGATCCGTTACGTCCGACGATTTATACTCTATCAGGTCCCTTAACAGCTGATGATAGAAATCATCGTCATCATAAATTTCCGGATCGTACTCCTGGATTCTTCTACCGTCGTTATCTTCATTTGACAAAGATTTACCAACAATGTTATACTCGGAGCGCTTCAGCTGAGTTTTCTTCCGTAACTTGTTTATGTCACTCATGGCAAATTCAATTTGTTTCAACGTAGTCTGACCTGAGCCTTTACTCAGCGAACCTGTAGCAATCCGCGTCTTGTCGTTCCACTTCTTTATAACAGAATCTCTATATTCTTTATAGGAATCATGATTTTCTTGCAAAACTTTTTCGTAATCATTGTATTTCAGACGTTTTCGGGGCACTGATTCTTCAGCCGGTTCCATGTCTTCATCGATAGACGATTCTTTTCCATTTTCTAATGCGTCCTCAATGTCGGAAGGTATTTCTTCATCCACTTCATCATTCGTGTTTGTATTCTCGTCTTTGTCGGCTTTTCTTTTCTTCCAACTGGCACATAAATTTTTCGTTTCAGGATACTGTTTTAACAAGAGATCTCTCAGTTGCAACATGTTATCTAAGATCAGTATCAGTTTTGTTTTAGTCTCATTCATCTTCTTCGCAAAGTCCGTATCTGACCCAAGTTCTTTATGTATGTCATACTGTGGCATTTCATTACTAGTTATAACACACTTTTGCAGCTTTATTCGCATCTCCAACAAATTTTCCCAAAACTTGAGCTGGTTCCTAATGCAATTGCCTTTCTCTACCTCTGCCCCAACATTTGTTTCAGACATGGTTTTAATGATAGAATCTCCTTGTTTGTAAAGCGGATTGTTTATATCCGTATTATAATCATCTTGCTCAGTATCAGACATACTCTCAGCATCTTGAGACTCCTGTTGAGAATCTACTTCTTCATCGCTGTCTAATTCATCCTCACTTTGTTCCAATGTACTTTCTATCTTTTCATCTTCTTCATCTTCTTCATCTTCTACATCTTCCACATCTTCCTCAGAGCTTTCGCTCTCTAGATCTTCACTCGCATCATCTTCATCGCTGTAAATATCTTTCCTCGAAACCTTTTTACCGGCGTATCTGTTTCGATAACAAAGCAACAGTGTAAATAAATCATATAACGTTCCATCGGTCAAAATTTCGTCTAGATTAATCTTGTAAACAAACGCAAATATAAAAACACGTTACCTTTCATCCACTTCGTCCAAGGTATCGATATTTTGTCTGCGAATTTTAGATTGTCGGAACTCGTCCTCCGAGACATCGTTCTCATCGTAATATTCCACTACCTTCGCCTTCGTTTCCTCCGGTTCTTCATCCGAGCCAAAATCCGGTTTTGCCGTAATCAAGGCATTTATTTTGTCAGCTAAACTCTTCCCAGCCATTTTTTTCCTACGTCGCAAGACGACTCCGTCCAAGCGTCCAACGTCCAACGTCCAACACGTGTACATACGAGTGAACATAACCTTCCGCGTTTCTCGTGCAACTTTGTTGCATATACGCGCCATCTATTATGAATCGTTAAAAATTAAGTCCAGCTTGAGACTTTGTTTTCAACGATTCATACTAGATGGCGCGTATATAGCAATCAGGTGCGAAGGCAGTAAAGAGATTTGGAGGCATTTTTTGCTTAACCCAATATTCAACGTCAATACACGTTTTATATATAAATATTATGAAAAGTTTTGGACGGCAAATATATATTAACATTAAAGGGCATCCGGAAAAAGTTTACACGCTGCGTCAGTTTTAATAAAATTTTATTTGCCCTAAAATGGTGAGAACAGAGCTGTCTTATTTATTATATGTATTTATTATATGTTTCTTTCTCTTTTTCTTTATTTTGTTCTTGTTTTTTCAGTATTCTTTAACTCACAAAACAGAAAATGCACACGAGGATAGTATATGGACTTGCGCATGGGGTTGTCCGAAGAGAAAGAAGGACATTCAACCAGATAATGAAGATTCACGGTATAATCAAAGTATTATCTTAATTTCTTGTTGGATGAAAGAACTATATTTTTTTAACTTATTATGTTACTTGATAGAGATTCTATACGATCCAATGAAGAAGAGACTGCGGAATATCTAGTAACAGGTTCTGTAGATGATGCAGTAAAGGTATGGGAACTGAGAGATGGTGCTTTAAAGATAAAGCACAAGTTAACTGGGCATTCCTTAGGAGTAGTGTCCATAGCTGTCAGCTCGGATGGATCAAGTAAACGAATGAAATTATTATCTTGAAGTATGTTATAATTCTTAGATCTAAATTTTGCTGTAAATTTGCAGAATGTGCCTCTAGTTCCCTTGACTCAAGTTTAAAATTGTGGGACTTACAATCTGGAGACAAGTTATCGAGCATTGAAGTTGGTCCAGTGGATATTTGGACAGTTGTCTTTTCTCCGGATGATAAATTTATTGTTTCTGGCAGTCACGCTGGTAAAATACATTTATATGGAACTGAAAGTGGTAAACAGGAGCAAACATTAGATACAAGAGGTGGAAAATTTACACTGAGTGTTGCTTATGTAAGTCATTTAAATAAAAATTTAAATTACGCGTCATGCAACTTTTGTACATGGAATTGCATTTCAGAGTCCTGATGGTAAATATATTGCAAGCGGCGCAATAGACGGGATTATTAATATCTTTGATGTTGCCTACGGAAAAGTTTTGCGTACATTAGAAGGTAGATAAAAAAAATTCAAATGTATTACAAAGATTATTACCAAGATATAGAATATTCTCTCGTCAAATTTTTATATTATTCAGGTCACGCAATGCCTATCAGGTCTCTGTGTTTCTCACCAGATTCTCAGCTGCTCCTTACAGCATCCGATGATGGACATATGAAGTTGTACGATGTGTAAGGAGATTAGAGATCCATAACATAAATACTAGCTTTATATATTAAAATTAATTCATTATTAATGTTTCATATTTGTTATTTTTATTTAGCAAGGATGCAAATCTAGCAGGAACAATGTCGGGTCATGCTTCTTGGGTGCTCGGCGTGGCTTTCTCACCAGATGGTCAGCATTTTGCGTCAAGCAGTTCTGATCATACAGTCAAGATCTGGGAATTAGCACAAAGACAGTGTCTGCATACATTTGATGAACATAAAGATCAGGTATATGTCTTTTAAACTTGAAATAATTTTCAGACGAAATGTATGTTTAGTGTCAATTTTTTAAGATTTTAATACAGATACAGATAATTTTTTTTTTTATGGATATATTATAGGTATGGGCAGTAAAATATAATCCACAACGAAATAACGTGATCGCGTCAGTGTCTGAAGATAAATCCATTAATTTGTACGAATGTCCAATATATGATAAGTAATATTGTAAGGATTAATAAATATTTTTTATTTGCGCTATATCATTTATTCTTTAATAGTTGCAGGCAATCGATGACACATCTCTTTAGAGTTTACGATAAAAAAGGGGGCTATTCTTAGCTATAAATTTTATTGTACTGCAAGTAATAATGTACAAACTATAAAGATATCTGGCGAATTTAAAGCGCGAAATTTAACGAAAGTTATTCTTAAAACCTAGTGCAGAAATAATGTTACAAAAAAATAATTACAATAATCTCGTGATGTACAGACCAAATATATTTTAAGAAACAACGCAAAGATACCCTGATATGGTTCCAAGTTTGCGGGGTTAAATCTAATTAACTCGAACTGGAACAGGGCAAAACGGCTTATAAGAAATCTCTTAATTAAAAACTCAATATATAATAAATTCTGATTCACGTGTCAAATAATCTCTCCTTCCGGTAAGAATTCGACAACGATTCGATTCCCACAGAAGGAAAATTGACACGATAAAAGAAAATTTAAAAAAAAAATTAATTTTTTTTGCACGTCTCTGTCAAAGTCTCCGAATAAAAGACAAAACAACATTAAATAAAGGTATAGTATTTTGATTTCAGAGACCTATGAGTAATCTAATTGCATATATGTGTGTGTGTGTGTGTGTGTGAGATCTGTACACCCTTTTAATAATATATTTACCTCCGAAGGAGAAACAGTGTGTCAATTTAATAGACGCCACTCAAAAGCGAAACGAATATCCGCGATACATATGTAGTATATGTGACGAAAATAGAATGTATATTACTTGTAGACTAGAAACTTAAGATAATGCTTATAAAATTTTTTGTCCCGTTATTATAATCCCAGTTTTAGCGAACTACTTTAGACCGCTCTACGTTCACACAGTCGATACGAAACGGTATTACCTCGTTACGATTAATCCTCGGTCGAAGATGCTCGAGCTTATTCCAGATCTTCATCGCCCTACTTATCAGTCTTCAAAAAGTAATTAGACTTTGTATCCGTTTGAGAGAGAAAGATGGTACGAAGTCGGTTAAATACGATGGGAACAAAATTACAGATCGCCGGATCTTCTTCCCTCGCGCGCGCTCTTCTCTCATTCATCGCGTACAAAGATGTACGGCGATGTATCACCAGCGCATGTGTGTGTTACACATCTCATACATAAGTTTTAAACACGTACTACTAAAACTTTCTACATTCTTCGCTCACGTTCTTTTCGATATATATATATACAAAATTGAATAAATAACCGATCCAGAATCACCGCTACGCACTATGGATTTTTTTTCGACTGTGGCTCTCTTCTTTCAAACTCGGAAAATTATGCTATATTATCATGTATATATACAACAGATAAAATGGACACAGGAATGATCTTAAGATTTCCCGCTTAATATTTCACACGGTTTTTTTTGCCGGTATCGAAGAAATTGGCATCGCGATGCTTATGCGTACAATATATATCATGGGTATATATCATCATACATGACTATTTTTTTTATTCCGCGTAAAATGTACGAAGGATCTGTACGCGTCTCGACGCCGTACAAACGAGACAGCAAAAGGAAATGATTAAAATTATCTACTCGTAATATGTATCACATGTGACGAATGTACGTGGGCGAACATAGAGAAGCAAGCGAATGTACAATGACTAGCTTGGAACGAAGGGGAGGCGATTATTACAGAACTTATGCGCTTCTTCGCTTTTGGGAATCGTCCCGGCTCCCCTATACTGTCGTCACCCTGGCGGATCCCGTGACCATCTCCGCGTGGCAATCCGTCGCCTCGAATTTACCCTGACCCTCGTCCGACTTAGGTTTGGCCGCTTGCGACGAAACGTCCGGCTTCGGATTGTAGTTGAAGGGCGGCACGATCGCCGAGGCCGGCGTCCGCACGCCGTTCTCCGCTGCCGTCGCCGGATCTACTCGGATGAAGGAGCCGAGCCTGGATATCCTCTTGGCGGGATCCGTCTCCGCTCCGAGCTCGGCGCTCTGTTGCTGCTTCCTCATGATCACCAAGCTGTCGCCCAGCTGCGTCGTCTCGCGCTTGTACGACTCGGACGATTTCACCGGGATCTTGCAAGGTGCCTCGTTGGCGTTCATGCCCGTCAAGTCGCAGGAGTTTCTGTACTTCGGACCGGCGGGCCCGATCTGCGCACCTAAAACCGGTGGTCTGGATTTGGACTTGTAGGGCGACGTCTCACCGCTGCTGCTGTCCTCCTGGGAGATTCCCTCGAAGGTGGAACTGCGAAACAATCTGTAAGCCGGCGGCTTATTGAACGCAGCGGCGACGGGTGCAGCGTCCACCTCGGTAGTACTATTGGCCGGCCTTATCCATTGCCTGGTGTCTGGTTTCTCGAAACGCTGCTTGCTCTTGTTCTCTTCGACTTTCTTCCAGAGACTTGCAATCTTGCTCGTCGCCTCCTTCGTCGCCAGCTTACGATTTTGCACGCCCATAGACGAATTGGAGACTATGTTGGAGTTGCTGTTGGATCGTTGCCCGAGAGAATCGACCTTCCGGAAGATCTTGTCGTTCTGGGATGCGTTGCCATTGAGTACTTTCGGCGGCGTAATCATCTTTCCGGAAGACACCTTTTTCGGCGCCATCAACAGGCCTTTAGGCGGTTGCATCTTTTCGGAACTGTTGGCCGTCATTTTCGGCTGATACGCTTGATGCGTTTTCACGGAGATCTTGGATTTTCCCACCGCCGGATATATCTTTGACGAAACGCCTTTAATCGGTTTGGCGATCCTCGTCTTTACCGGGGAAGCGGACGCGGAATGCACCTCCGGCGCGTTCTCCACCTCCGGTTCGTCCTTCGTAAAGGTTCCTTGACGCTCCAACGGCTTGATCGGAACCTCTGGTAATCTACTGTCGCTTTGGTAATTTGATGAGCAGGCCGGAGGTGTGCTGTGACGCTTAGTGGATTTTGTGAAGGTCAACGAGGATCCCTTCTGAGGTACGGAGGCCCTCTTGGACACGGTCGCCAGGTTTCGCGTCTTTTTCTCCGCGTCCGCGACAGATGGGGTTCTTTTTGGACTCGTGTTGGATTTCGGAGAGTCTTTTGCAGCAGCCGTCGAACTATTGTTGTTCTGTCGCAAAGTGGTGGCTCTAGTAGCTCTGACAATGGGCGATGTGTTGCTGCGACCTATGGGTATCCCGCTGATGAGGTTTACTTGCTTCAACGGCGACGATTGCGGCGTCGGTTTTCGCGTTATCGGATTCGAATAAAGCGCCTTCCTTCGTCCTCGAATCGCCTTCGGGCTTTCCGGCTCGGATTTATCCGTCGCGTTGGAATCCGCGCTCGGATCCCGACCCGGCATTCCCGGCTTAATTATTCGCGGCCTCTTTGTCTCTCTCGGTTCCTGTTCCTCGTCGGCGTAGTTGGACTCCTCATCGCTGCCCGATTCAATCGGATTCGCCGAGCCCAGGTCCTCGTGAGCAATTTCCACGTACTCAGCTTCTGCTTCTTTATGATCGATATTCATTGCAAGAGTTTGTGCGTTGTCAACATGTTGGGTGCTCATCAATTTCTTCGAAAGCCCGTTTACAAAGCGCATTCTTAGGCTGCGATCCAACTCGGAATCATGCGACGTCAAAGTGACGGTCTCACAACGCAAAATATCATCTCCGTTAGCTTTATTCGATTCGTTCAGAGTGTTCAACACGATGGTGGCATTTTGCTCCAATATGATTTGAATTTCCTCGCGGGCGTATCCTTGCGCGTTTATTTGCCCTTCTTCCGTCGCGCTGATGCTCGAAACGGGATTACGCTCGATCTCTTTGAACACGGTTTCCGAGTCGTTCAACGTCCTTGTGCGATACCGCTCTTTGTTCTCTTGGGAATCCCCGCGTTTCCTCCTCAACGCTTTACACACGGGTAACTTTGTGAGTGTAGGAATCGAGGACTTGTTGGGAGACGTGGATTCTTGCTTCTCGACGAAATTTCTAGGGGAAACTAATTCTTGCACTTCCTTGGTTTGAGCCAGGTTCATATCCGGGAAGGGATTCTCCAGTACCTGTGTCTGGAATCTCGCTCTATTTTCTTGCCTGCGTTGCTTTGGCGTTAGTTTCGAGAAGGGAGAGTACTTTCCGCATGGAATTTTATCACCCTCCTCGTTGCTACAGGTACCACCATCCTGCTTCCGGCGTTCTTCCTGTTCCTTTTTAACGATCTCTGCGGCGATGGTGTATGTCTTATATCTCTCCTTCGTCAAGTTCCGTTTCTGCTTCGGCGTCAAGTGAGTCTTCAGATGCGGTCGCCGTTTCGGCGTCGATTCCGCCGAGCTGCTGACGCAGTATTCGGACGAGATTGGAGTGACCGCCTCGTCGGTGTCGTTCTCTGCCTCGTCGATCACCTCCGCCACGATCGAATGCACCGCTTCGTCGGTGTGCAATTCCGTTTCTATGCACAGAGTGTCGCTGCACAGGGTATTGATAGTTGCCTCCATCGTAGATTCGTCCATCTCGCTCACTTCGTTAAATAAGGACGGTGGATTGATGTTCTCCAGACATTCACTCAAACTGTTGTTCGCGCTGCTCTGCATGCCCTCGGCGTAACGCATGCACGTCATGGATAATACATTGGCGACCGGCTTTAGCATCTCGAATACCGCCGAGTCGCTGCCGGTCAGACTGTGCGAATCCTGCTCCTTCGAGTCTGCGATCTCCGAGGTGATGCTGGCCACACTGAGCATGCTGTTCTCCATATCGCCCACGTCTGGCAATTCATCCATCATGGATGGCGGCTTGACATTCTCCAGATGCGAGCTGGTGCACTCGTTCAGCAGATTCTCCAGACTGGACGTGTGACTCTGGCTCTGGCCTAGCGCTCGTTTGGCCACCACGCCGAGCGGCAAAGACTTTTTCCGTACGTTGCGAGGATCGGCGGAATATCTCGTTGACACTGGTGGCAGAGACGTGGAGTAACACCTCTCCCGGTTGACGAACGTTTCACTGTTGTCAGCGGGGCCGGCGTAGCTCGCGGTCAACGACAGCAAACTTCCCATCGAGGACGGCGGTTTGATCGCCTCAAGATCGATAGACGTCAAACTCGTCGTCTCGAGCTCGTTCTGATTGTTCGCCTCGGCGTCCACAGCTTCCGCCAGTTTGATGGCCTCGCGTTGAATGATCTTCGATTCCGTCATACCTGTCTGTTCGTTATTCTCGACTTGCGCATTGTTCTCCAACACGTTGGTGCGCTGATCTTCCTGCGCATCACTGTTGAACGAAGCGACCAGCGGTGCGCTTATGCTAATGCTGGGAAAGGAAACGTCGTTGGGAGAATCCTCATTCCATGTGTCGCATGTCAAGCTCTGTTTCATCGTGCCGGAATCTCGTTCGCGTATGGCTTCAGTTTGTTGAACTAACGTTGCCGTCAATCGATCCAACGAAGCGATCATAGCGTCGGGATCTCTCTGTCGTCTGTACGTCTCCTCTTTTATATACTTCTCCGCGCTTTCGCGATGCAAAACGTCCGAGGTTCTCACAATTTCGAATGGTGCATCCGGTTTTCCACCCGCGTTGCTGTCAATCTCGGATAGTTCCTCGGAAATATTTTTTTCTTTTATGAAGTCTATTTGTTTATTATATAACTCTAGCTGCGTCTTAATGTAATCTGAATTGCTTTGATTGATGGCGATGTTACTTTCGGATTTTATACTAGGTTGGATACACAGTTCCAGAAGAGCATGCTCGGATTGCTCGACGGAATCAATCGATTCGCTACTTTCGGAATCTTTCGTAAATGATTGCTTCATCGATGGAATGTCTGTTATCTGATCATCGGTCGTTGCCTCGTCTAGCCGTGTAATGAATTCATTTTGAACTGTATCGCGTTCGTCATTTACAGTAAAGTTATTGGATACGTTCTTATTTAAGAACATGTCAGGTTTCTGTAATACAGTTACCGCTGAGAAATTATTATCAAGATTATCATCATTTACTGCTGTCATGGTTGAAGCATTTGATTCCTCTATATGGTGCATGTATTCGTTATTTATGTTTGCCATCACCTAGAAAAAAAGAGATATCACAATTTAGAATATAATTAAAATAAAAACCGATATAAAAAATTTTAATAGCAGAAAGTCTGAAAAAACATCTTACTGTAGCTGCTTCCAATTGAATGTTTTTTTCGTAATTATCCTTCTTGTTTTCTCTGTTTTTCTCTGATAAATCACTTTCAGTTGTGATTCCACGAGATTCCGCATATTTTATATTAAATGACGAATTATCAGACTCTACAGTTCCATGTTCGACTTGATCTAGAGCGAGACTAGTTTGATATCGAGTCAGATTATTTTCTGATCGAGGAAGTTTTTCAAGATTATTTCCTATGAAGGAATGCCTGTGCCTAAAAAAGTACATCAAATTTATCAAATAATAATACAATTATTGTACTAATAATCTTTTTTAATAATCATTAATATTTTATAATTTTACCTATTATTTTGCATTCCAATATTAATGCAAGCGGCTAGTAGATCCTCGTCATCCTCGTCTCCGTCACTGACTTGATCTGGATATATTCGGAAAGAAATTTTCACGTTTATTGAATCGTCACAGATTATTTTTTTCAGTTTCGCGAGATTAGATTACTTACATCCCGAGTCGTTATTAGAAGTCCTTAAACCAGTATTATTGCCGGATGAGAATTCAATGTCACTCGATGGTAGATTTTTATTTATTTTGCAATTATTTGGTTTGGAATCTGTAAATTTGTATTGTTTGTGAAAAACAAAAATATCTAATTTAGAGAGAAAAATATTTAGGGGTCAAACTAAATATTTTAAATTACCTAAACTAATAATCCTAGAGCTGGATTCCGCATCGTGATCATCATTATATTCAGAGCTTCCTAATACCATCGAAATCGGCGTCGTTCTTACACTACGCAAATATTAACGCAAAACAATCGTATTAAAAAAATTCTAATTTGATATATAACAATTCAAGCTTATAATTAAAATAGATTATTTGAATATAGTTACATTCCATATACATATAAATATGAAATATAGTAGATAATTATTTAAAAAGTGTATCAATATATATAATATATATACATATATATATATATATATATATATATATATATACACATATATGTATATATATACACACACACACACACACACTATCTCATACTCATATTATATATACCTTGAATGGTTTTGGATGGACGCGTCTTCTTGAACCACTTTGAGCTTCCCCAAATCTTCCTCAAGGTAGAGTAACGAATGATTTGCGCTCTCGTCATCCGTAAGATGCGTCGCGCCTCGCAAATTCAACTGCGTCTCCGATTCGGCAAAGTCGTTCAATTTCGGCACGTCCGTCAAGGACGACGCTTTGCATTCACCGTGGTCCTCGGCGTGCCTCGCCTTGTATCGCTCCGGTAATTTTTTCGACAAGCTCCTCATACGACTATCGTCCTGCAGATCGGAGGCGGAAGTAGCCCTGGACGAATTCAAGGACGTCTCGCGCGGTGTTCCCTCCGTATAGTAAGTTTTAACCGTGTCTTCGTGCAGGAGTCCCTGATCGTTGCTCGTGATCGTTGCGAAGAAGCCGGAGTGTTGCTTCTCGTCGTCTATAGTTTGCTCGCCATAGCGCAGACTGTAGTCGGTCGGCTGATCCAAGTCCGTTTCGGCGTAATCACCGAACAGGTTACCATCCGGATCGATCGTAGGCGATATCGCTTTCTGAATGCTGTTCAGGGTGTCGTGCTGACGCAACAGAGCCTTCTCCGCGTAGACGTTAAAATTTGCGTTTTCCTTCATGGGAGAAATATCACGCAGATAAGAGACCGGTTTCGAGCTGTCGACGACCGTTTTCGCAGTTGCTCGTCGATAATCCGACTTAGCGCAGATAGTTGCTTCGACTTCCTCGGAAACGCTGAACTGGCTACCGGCCTTGGACGAAGACGACACGCTCTGATCGATCAGAGACATATTGTTCTCGATGGAGGAGTGTAATGAGATCTGAGACGATTCTTGATTGGGCACTGTGGCCCACGATATAGTAGAATTCGTGCATCTCAGCTCGTTCACGTCGAAGCCGTCTGATGGTTTCAGTCGTTCAGGTATAGCATTCTTGTAACGCAAGGTGTACTTCCTCTCGGAGGAAGTGGCTTTCGTGTGAGTGTCGCCGCATGCGCCATCGAATCCGACAGCGGAATGAAGCGACGAAGATTGCTGCTTGATCTGCGGATCAGTAGGCGATGAGCCGTTCAGAATGTGACGATTTACTCTCTCGAACATGGTGTCGGAGTGTGTGCTCGTCACTGAACGCATGGAATCTCTACTCTCGCTCCTGGCAACTCCGTTACACTTGGCGGTGGACGTGCTGGGCTGACTGTGCAAGTGATAAGTGCGCAGACCGTGGGCGTTGATGCTGAAGAAACTGTGATCGAGCTTGAACGTGAACTTGTCATCCTTGTTGATCGGCGACGTACTTGGTTCGATGTTGTCGCACGTCTCAGCCAGATTCTGATCGATTTCTTGCTCCAGAGCCCGTTGCCTGCGAGCAGCCAGACTCGGCAAGGTCGATAATCCGAGTCCGCGCGCGGTGGAATCCAAATGAACGAGGTTATTGCAGCCGGGTCTGGCACTCAACAGATTTTTCAAGGCCGCGCTGGAGCCCATCGAGATCATCTTGTGCTTGGAATGAACAAGACTGCGCAACATCGGCACAGCTCCCAGATCCCAGAGGAGACGCTGATCCTGAGGACACCTCGCGGACAAGTTCCAGAGCGCTCCGCAGGCATTGCTGACCACGGTCAAACTGGGCGATCTCAGCTGTTGCAGGAGAACTTGCAGGCAGCCTCTCTCCCTCACGATGGTTCGATAGTCTTCTCGCACCGCCACATGGCTCGACACGTTTCTAAGGATTCCACCGGCGTTCTCGACTATCGCGAGCGTCTTAGACGGCGCCTTGTAGCTCAGCATGTCGACGAGGAAAGCTAGTGCGCCGTCCACGGCGCAGATATCCACTTTATTTGTGCTGCAGTGAGCTGATAGATTCCATAGAGCGGATAGTATAGATTTCAGAGTGGACTCCTTGCGACCTTCCATGGCGGCTTTCATCAGACCCGTCACCGCTCCCACTTCCCTTAGGGTTTGCTTGCTGCTGCTGTCGGCGCGCCAGGACAAGTTTCTCAGAACGCTCGCGGTCACCTGTCTAAGATCGTCGCTGGGACTTCTCAGCTGCGAGACCAAGGCCTTCATGAATTCCTTGAAAGAGCAGAGTAGCGCCTTGTTGTTGCCGTCGCCGAAAGTCAGGTTGGTCAACGCCATTCCCGCGTATCGTCGCAACGTGATGCAATTCTGGTCATCGCTCTCGCTGCCATGCGCCAAGTGATCCATCTCGATGAGTTCCGCGACCGCGTGAAGACCACCTAGTTGGCACATGGCGTGACGGTGAGCCTCGTCGAAGGACAGTTTCATGAGCGCGGCTATCGTCGCCGCGGGATGTCCTCTCTCGAGATCGACTGCGGTCCTGTCCCTTTCCAGGGACATCCTCAGGTTCTGGCAATAGTCGCGCAGCTGTTCGAGGAATCGGAGCACCCGCGCCTCCCGACGACCGGCCCTCTCGTCGCTCTTGGCGTGTATCACGTTGTGCAACGCTTGCATTGCCCTGTCTCGGGTATCCGGATCCTGTCTGGGCGCGTGAATCAGCTGCACGAGCAGCGGCAGGCATCCGGATTGCCTCATCACCAGGCAGCTATCTAGAGAGGTGCTCATGGAGAGCAGAGTGGTGCTCATGTCATCCCGGCCGTTCTTCTCTAGCATGCCCAACAGATTGTATACCACGTCCACCTTGGCGCCCAGTCTCCGATGACCTTGCAATTCCGTGGAATGGCTCTCGAGACCCGCGGAGTTCGATGACGAGAAACTTATCACGCTGGCCACGTCCTGCTCGATACATATTTCGTGTTGCGTTTACACTCTCTCAGATAACACAAGTATCTAATTGACGTTCTCTGTGCCATCTCTCAGACGCCCCTTATAGACGGTAATTTTTATATCTTTTGGGATCTATATACAGGATGTTTGAGAACCACCGATTTCTGTCCTTTTAACCACGTCGGAACGCCGCAAAAGGACACGAAATGGTTTCACGACACCCTGTATATGCGAGAGATGGCAAACCCGACACAATACACCGTTATAATCGTTCAACTTACATTGTGCGCAACGAGTGATGTGCTCTGCTGAGCCGGAAAGCCAATCTGCTGATTAGCCCATACGTCTCTTCTGATGGGCCACGTTCCGCGATACGAAGACGATAGCCTGTGGCCGGACAACGAGATGCTATCCTGCTTAGTTTCCTCTTCGCTACTGCCATCCTCGTTGTAACGTTTACTTCTCCTCAAGTAGAACTGTAACGCGAAAGATTTCTTCCTCGATTTGCGCGTCTTCATATTCGATATACAGTAAATTTCTCGGGATTTTATCGGCGAAAAATGTTTTCTTCCGCAACAATTTGTATCTTCAGGATCAATAAATAATGTTACATAGTTATTTTACCCGCTAACCGATTCGATGGTAGTCTTTTAAAAACGTTTAGCGATACGTATGTATATGAGAGAAGCATCTTTTATCGGTTTCAACAAAAATGCGGTTTTATTTGTCGATATCGTTAGCTTCACTTGAACGATTAACGTTCGAACAAGCTTTACATCTGTAAAAATCATCAATTCCGTCTGTATCGAGTAGCGTGTACAAGAGGAACGTGCCGTGCATCGTGGAGCTTGAAATTTTCAACACGTGCGCAATGAACAGGGATCCTCGGAACGGGATGCCGCACAGCGCAGAGGGTGACGACTTAAAGGGCAGACCCAAGCGAAAGAGAAAGGACGAAGCGATAGACTTGGGGGAGAAAGGAAATGCATGTATACGTGCGGGAGAACGAGTGAGACGAGAATGGCGGGTGGAGAGAGAGAGAGAGAGAGAGAGAGAGAGAGAGAGAGAGAGAGAGAGAGAGAGAGAGAGAGAGAGAGAGAGAGAGAGAGTGAGAGAGTGAGAGACAGAGACGAAAGGTTAGGGCTCCGTAAAATCAATACGGGATACGTTAGTGAAGGTGTATACATTCGTGCGCCACGAGCACTAGGCAATTCGTGTATTAAGGCAGTGGTTTTCAACCTTTTGTCCCTTTTTCACAGAAGTAAACTCGTAACAAAATCATCTCGAGATGAATGACATTGCGATCTAACGTAAGCGCATAATTCCTGTGTCAGTGAAATTATATTTGTGTGTCTGTATTAAATATATGTACGAGAAAAATTCATAATTGAAAGATTACGATTTTTTTAAATATAATCCTTGTCAAATTGACAACTCTAATAATATCACTAATAATATCTTTTGCAATTTTTTGCTACGCTTCTCTCTTATTTTGAAGACGTTTTACGCCAGCAATTTTCTGTAATTTTCAAATATTAACATAGATTTTATTAAGCTCTCAAAATTGACATGACTCCAGCAGTTTAAATAGAACGACATGCGTCGATATTAATATCGACGCAAACAAACAATATATATCACACAAACCGTCCTAGCTAAACAATCAGAATTGATCCGCAACAAATACTAGCATCAAGTCGCGTCGCATCGCGTATGTAAAGCGACGAGTTTCAACCTTAAAGAACACGTATCTACTAGTGAATCCAAGATCCAAGATCTATACTGTACGAGGTAATAAATACTCCTAAAATATATTTTTCGCGCTGTGTCAACGAATTTTCCCTACATCCACATACAAACGGAAAATAGCCAAGGAGAAAAAAAAAAGAACGCTACCTCGGGACTCGGCGTCGACGAGTGTCGCTCGTCCTCCTCCTTGGTCTCCGGCTCCATGGCATCTTCCTTGCTGGTCTCAGCGACGAGAAGATGAGGACCCGGGTAGATCCGCGGCGGTCTCGGCGCGACGGCATCGACGGCGCTCCTCTTCGCAGCGACGCATCTCTGCGTGGTGGCAACGACGGGGTTGAACGACGCCGCTGCTGCTGCTGCTGCTGCTGCGATGGTGGTGGCGGCGTCAGCGGCTGACTCCAGCCTGCGCGATGCCAGGGGCGGCGGCGGCGACTGCCGTCTTTGGGCACCCCACGCGCTGGCGACGCCTTTCACCCCGACGCTCGCCGCCGAACCGCACGGCACGCGGCCCTCCGTCGCGCGCAATCTGTCCCGGCGGGTATCCGCGTTCTCCTGGAAAGAGAGGAAAAAAAAAGAAGAAGGATGCACACGTTAGTGTCCTGTGAAAATCGTGCCGAGCGAGAATAATGAGCTTGCGAGAGCACGTTTGAAAGATTTCTCCCGACGAACTCATAAAATTCAAAAGAGTTCGTAAAAATGTAAAGTAGCTCTGTGAGCGCTCTGTTCCGATAGGCATCAGCATCTTCCTCGAGGAGGGAGAAAAAAAAGGAAGGGTACGTGGAAATCGTACCGCAAGAAAATAATAAGTTTGTAATAACAGTTAGGAGGATTCTTTGGATAAACTGTTATGAAATTCATGAATTTGAGACTTGGGAAGAAATATAAAATAATTTGGTTAAAGTCTTCCGATAAAATAATATATATATATATTTTTTTCTGAACACAGACGAAAACAAATTCGCGACTAAAATTTAATTCGTAAATTAAAAAAAAAAAAAAAGATTTATATGACATGCTTATTTACCGATTTGATTTATAAATATTGTCAATCTGATTTTTTTAACGAGACTGTCAATCAATAAGCTTATAGCTGATAGGAAAAAAGATTAATACGCTGCATATATAAATCTGCATTATTTCTTGCAATTCATTATTCAATAAGAATAGCAAACGTGTGGGTAGAAATGAAAGAAGATTAGTGAGATTGATTATCATATCTAAGCCGTTATGCGCGATGGAATCAAATGCATCCGGTGCACTCGTAATTAAGTGACTTGGTCTCGACAGGTTTATTCGCAAATAAATCGCTTGACCATTTCTGATTGCTTCGTGTCACTTGCACCAAAGACGTAATATTATTTTCATCTGTTAGTGAAAGCGCAATAATGATTAGAGTCATTATTTAGAAACTTGAAAGTATATAGAAGTGCTATAATGTGTATTTAAAAATCTTAAGGTCAAGGTTTAAAGATGCAGGTATAAATATCGCTGTAACAATATTATCATAATAATAAAGAGAATTCTAAAGTGTAACTCTTATTATTAGAACAACCTTCATATAAATAAGAAATCGTGAAACGGCAACGAAGTGCGATATGTATCAATTAGAATTGCAATTAGAATTGCAGTCGCACTGTGTGCATCGCACCGTTAATTAGCGCGCTACTTGCGATATGATTGCTTGCGCAATTATGCGAAGGCAGGGCATCGCATTTTATCGCATCGCAGTCGTATATTTCATGCCAGTTTGTAGAAATGTTTCAATACACGCGGAGAAACCTTGGATTCTCACGGAGATATAGATTATAAATAAACGCAAGACATAAACAATCGAAATATAAGAGACACGTGCTAATATACAATGATATACGATCGGAAAATCATTAAAAAATTATTGACAAATTAAATGTTTTTTAGATTCTATATAATTTACGCGTTATATTGTATTATAAAAATCATAAAAACTGAATTCTGATCAGAGATATTAATATCGAAACCTAAGACTACTGATAATATACCACGTGTTATCGTGTCTAAAGAAACTTCAGCTTGCTATCTAGACTCAGACTAGACTGATGATGCCTGCGCTAATATTTATCTAATTTTCCCAACCTTCTAAGAAAGCTAGATAATAAATATATAAAAACGAAAATCTGTATCTCCTTTTGCGCGAGTGGTTAAAAGTGCGTTGAACTCCACGAATAAGCAAAAGCGTGCGCGCATCTCTCCGCTATTCGCAATAAATACTTTCATTGTTTTCTCCGGCATTCAGAGAAAATCGCACGCAATTTTCCGAAATGGCATACAGATTTGAGATAACTAAATTAGATTGACGAGACTGTCAATATAGCGATTAGAAGCATGAATTAGATGAATCTATATATGTGTAGCTCTCTCGACACTTCTTCGTCTGTCAAACTTGCCACACGTGGTTTCGCACGTGATATGCCCTTCGCATTTTAAAGCGACAGTCCTTACTCTGAGACAAATCGGACGCGACTGGATCGAACGACCTGTTAAATCGCAAAGACGGAAACTTAATAAGACAAAGTAAGAATCCATTTAAGCTTTCACCGCGGCATCGTCCGTTTCCTTTCTCCTGCGAGCTCATTAACCGGCGATCGTAAACTTGGCGATTCGCGATCGGAAAGATACGCACGTCTTTATGTAAATAAAAATTCGCGAGGCGTGTCCACGAAGCTGACAGATAACGAAATGAACCGCTTATCGTTGCGATTTGCTGTAAGCGCCGTCAGATCAGGTAAGCGAAATTCGACTCATTGAAACGAGCACCGGCAAGCGGAGCAATGTCGATGATGCATCGAGATAAGAGGGATCCCTTTTAAGAGGAACGGATCCGACAGTTTAATGAGTTCGTAATTGGCGAAATGACTCACTCAATTGCGATCGCGGCGGATAGATAGCCGCATTTGCGATGATGCCGCGCTGTATTATTTATTTTCCTCTGTATTATTTATTTTATCCGACGAAAATAATTATCGTTATTACATTACGTTATATGCGACCATGATGTATCATTATTAAATGCCCAGAAAAAGTACTGCGTCATTATTGGAAATGATAACAATTCTCCGAAAGATATCCATTATTTTGAAGAAGATAATGACTCAAGGAAAGACATTAAGATGGTGATAATTTTTATGACATAATTTTTTTCTTGAAATAACGGTGATTATATCGCTTACATCGGACGATGTTACAGTACGGAAAACGGTTTCGTAGACCATAAAATTTTATTTCCGACACTCGATGAAGTCGAGTCTATTCCGGTCAATCGAAGAAGTGTATTTTGATCACGGAGTTTGTGCGATGTCTCACGAACGACGTCTTCCACGCTCGAAGATATCCTTTTGTCATTGTACACGTTATCTAAGACGGCGTTAAATAAGCGCTTCCGTTCGAGAAATCTAGACTGCGACAAGTGTTACGTGTTTTTCGCAGGCGCAGTCGCGCCGCATTGTTTCCCCTCGCCTCGGTTTCGACCTTAATTACGGAAAATCGACTGACAAAGTGAATCACACGCGTTATGCCGCCGATTGCAGCCATCGAAGAAAATATATATTGTATAAAATTAAAATTTATACATGAATTTTTAGCTTAAATTAAAGTCCTAATTTTAATTAAAATATAAAAAGTCTTAATTGTAAAGATAAAAATTTGGGAAATTAAAGTAATTTCGAATGTTATGCTATATATATATATATATATATATATATATATATATTATATTTAATATATTATATTTATATTTATATTATATTTTATACAATATATATTTTCTTCGATGGCTGCAATCGGCGGCATAACGCGTGTGATTCACTTTGTCAGTCGATTTTCCGTCATTGCTAACGCGCAACTAACTAAAAAATATAATTAACATAGTCGTAAACTCTTCTATATATATATATATATATAGAAGAGTTTACGACTATGTTAATTATATTTTTTAGCTAGTTGCGCGTTAGCGACGCAATTTAAACCGGCAAGATATATACTCGAGAGTTAGAGAAAAGTCTGAATTATTAAACGAACGTTTTGGGAAGGCAATCTAGAGAGTTCGATATCGAAAGGCAAATAGAAAACAGAGCGTGCCGATCGGTGATGCGAGAACGATGAAAGTAAATTTCCGGTTGCTGCGGGAGGTGACGCGATGCGCCCTGTTTGGAAGGAAATCTATGCTCGTTCAAATTATCCTAATTGCTCGAATGTCCGGAGAGTTTGAGGCAAGTGCGCGTGTTGTATGAATCTCAATATCGCTCTAGCGAGAAAAGCATTGTTCAATTTTAAACAGCCAATTTAAAGCCGGAATACTCTTAGAGAATGGATGAAAAACTACCTTTCACATATATATATTATTAAAATAATAATTTTTTATATAGCGGAGTATATATCAACTCGTCGTTTCCGTCAATGGATCCTTATTCTAATTTTACGTAATATTGTGTGCGTCATTGCTATTATTTTCCACATTAAATCGATAATCTTGAAAATAATAAATAAATGAATAATAAAGATATCTCAAATATTTATCAATCTTTTTCCATATTATTAAAAAGATATATCTCTCGAAATAAATACTATGTAGCAAAATAAAAAAAAAGGGCCATACGTCATTGGTACAGCTATTGTTTAAGAGTTTAACATTTCAACGACCTAGTTAACATTCCCTCGGTCGAGAAACATTTGGCTTATAATTTAATCACCTTTCCCTTCCGATACGAATCGCCGGATTCCTCACTGATAGTCGAACAGTTGGCGGCCGACACTTGCCAATTATTCTGCGACACTTGCTCCTTCTCCTCCTCCTCTTGCATGCCGATCCTCCGCTCCTTGTCGACGGTCCCGCGGCTCTCCATGATGAGTCTCAGCCGATTTTTCTCCGTCTTGACGATCTTCTGATTCTGCGAGGCGGCCGCGAACTGGCCGGTGCGCGGAAGCGGGATCATCGTTGTGGTTAGTCCTCGATTACGAGGATCCGGCTCGCCGCTGTCACTCCTAGAGGACTCCCTGCGTCCTCCCGGTACGTTTCCTTCTCCGCCTCTCGCCAGCTGGTCGCGATTTTCACCCGGCATCTCTCGCCGCGTCGTCGCGAATTCAGTCTCATGGAACATTCACTCGTTCAGAGATCGTCCGTCTCTGCCAGTCTCGATATTCGCATGAAACGCGCATTGAAAATTGTCGCAGCGATCGAACACCTCAGGCAAACACTTTCTCTCTCTCTCTCTCTCTCTCTCTCTCTCTCTCTCTCTCTCTCTCTCTCTCTCTCTCTCTCTCCCTCTCCCTCTTTCTATACCGGGTGGCGCTTCTCTTTCCGGAAAGATCTCTCTCGCTATCGATCGTATCGAAACGAGAGCAGACGATTGTCTGTTTCGTGAGAGGACAACCAACGACGTGCACTCACGACTGCTACGCACTGATTATTCGTCGATTCGATGAGCACCGAGAATTCGAGGATCCACGACTCCCGGCGTCCCGTTGGAGATGCGTAGTTTCTTCTCGGCGCGGATCGTTTCTTCTAGTAGCAGCGGCTCAGAGACGACGATGGGGTCCATCGCGCTCCATCGGAGGCTGAGTGCACGCATGCGTCGAACCAAAGATTTTCAAAATGTCCCTCTGGCATTTCAGCCACCGCCGCCACAACTGCTATTGCGGTCCACGAGTACCCTTGACGCGGCGCGCTCTTCTCCCTACTACTTAACTATGTATTTTGCAAGTGCAATTAGTCGTGCATCTAATCACATGGATTATATTTCATCCTGTCGTCACGGATGCATCCCTCCAAGCTCCTTTCATCCGCGAGACAGGTATAACCGATGGCTCAGATAGACCGCGAGAATCGGTGTTTCGTGGAGAACGAATGTAGGATATTTTTATGATAGAAGGATAATTCAAATCTGTCAGTAGTGAAGAGTACCCATTTTCGCCGTAACTGTTAATATTAATTCTCGAGATGCGCCGAACAATAGTTCGTGAAATTAGAGATCACGTGAAGAATAGATGCTGCTGTTGCTTTCGTATTTGGAATTACAATTTTTGTAATTCAAAAGGCAATCTTCCAGTCTGCAGCAAAATGTATTTACTTTTTTTATCACAATTTTTAATATAGCTCCTTCATCTCTTTTTATAAAAAATGTACACGTAATAAGTATTATTTTTAATTATCTCGACATTGTATTTTTATCAGACACTTTGGTGTTTATAATTTAAAAAAAAATAAGAAATACGAATAGACGAGACTCTAACGAGTGTGCTATTCAATTTCAGCGTTATCAACGCGCATTCAGTTAACAGGAGACATTCAAGGAGAAGACCGAGATCTAATCTGATTTTCTCATCCGACCAAGTTACCGTGCACGGGATTTCAATAGAGGCGACAGACGTCGTTCTATTTAAAGTAAAGATACAGATGAAGTGCGAATCATTTCGATAGTCCCCCCCCCCTCCCCTCCCCTCCCTCGTCTTCGATCTACCTCTCCGTGATACACGGTGTCAATGCCTCGCTTTTGCGCATGCCATTTATAGTTATATGCAGCTGCCAGTTCGCGACCCACGCGCGAACGTGCATTTCGCAAACGCACCGGCGCCGCAATACAATGCACGTGCGTGTCACGTAAGAGCGATAGTATTCGTGTGTCACACTTCTTTACATAAGGTTTCTCTGGAAAGTCGGATATCGCGCGTCTCCTCGACGACGACGATAATTATTCGATCAGTCAGCTAATCGCTAGATCAACTGATGCGACACCGCATCCTTCCGTTTCCTTTTTGCCCGGTGACGAAATACTTTAACCGGCACCTTAACCGGAATAAACGTATTCAATCGATTCTCTGTCTCGATCGCTTCGCAAAGTATGAATGGCATTCCTTATTGATTCATCGTTTCTTCTCCTACAGAGGAAGCATTGGCAGGAAAATGAAAAACACACGGCAGGAAATAGTTATATATGTCTATAAATTTTCGCTTCTATCTTTCAACAGAATTATAATTCAGGTTGAATTAATTAAGTCAGATTGTCAATCAAATTCAGATCCATCTCTAAATAATTTTTATTAAATGTAAAAATGTATTCAAAATCTCTTAATACAAAATGACGCAACTGTCAACATGTTTATGATTGAATGTACAGTTAAAGAGACGAATCTAAACGATTCTTCTTGGCCGTCTTTTAGTAATGGATTGACAAGAGGCAAATAACACCGCGAATGTCAGAGTGAGCGAAGCCTATGATCGAAGACGCGTATGTGAATGTCGCATCGCGCAATTAAAGGGAAATCGGCGACGATGGAAGATTCCGTGTCGGTAATTCCCGGGAAAGGGGACAAAGAAAACGAAGGCGACTCTGAAAGCCGGAGCGAACGATTAGCGAGAGGAGAACGCGCCACCGGCTCCGATAAATAATCGGACCGACCTGACGCACTTACACGCACGCATATAGACGCACAATCGACGAACAGCTGGCGTGTATCACGACTCGCAGACGTCAAGATAATATATCGGGAACTGGTCGTACCGCGACCGACTCGTGAATGAAGCGACGACTCTCCCTCGTCGTAGATTTTTCCGTCATCGCTGCGTCGAGAGACGATGACGGAAACGCGTAAGAAGTTTCAGGAGCCACGCCACGTTAATGAGGCTGCGCTGCCTCGTAGGTTTACGGACCACGAGCGGCAGAGACCGCGTAGTGTTAGTGGCTGAAATAAACTGGCGTAAGTTAGGGGATCCGAGGAACAGCTGGGCTCGGCCTGGGCTGCTGCTGCACGCCATCACTGACTCACTCGATCTATCCCCTCTTCCCCCCTTAGTCTCTCCGGTTCTCTCCCTCCTGCTTCCGTCTCTTCGAGGTCGATTTCGTTGTTCTTCGACAATCGCTCCTACGTTCCTCTCTTTCTCTTTCCTTTTCTCTGATTTACGACGAGTTTCTCCTTTTCTCCGTTTAATTAGGAGATGCCTGTCTCTGCCGCAGTCTCTCCTTCGTGGAAAGGAAATATACTTTCCTACTCTTGAGGTGTCTCTTGAGGTTGGTTCAGGTTAAATGACAAATTGCTTATTAGCGATGACTCGAAGGAATACAACGAGACGCTATGATGTCTGTGCGAAATGCAAATCTGTGATTTATGCCTGTTATTATGTCTTTTCCTGTCTGAGGAATATTCTCTTTCGTGACTCAAGCTTCGCCGCAATTTAATGAGAAATTATTTGCAATGACTTGGAACAGTATTCTCGAAAGATGTGCACTCTGTGATAGCATCTCATATATTCTGTACAGATTGCATTGCTTCTCTGTAGATTTCTCAGAAGTTTACATTCGAAAGAATACGGTCCGCAAATCGATTGTCTCGCGAGTAAAATTACAAAAGTATAATTAATTTTAATACATCTTAATACATTTCGTATTAAAATAATGAAAGAGCGAATTTCCTGAAAAAATTTCTTTTTCCCGAGTTTGACTAATCCTGTGGCGCCAAAGTATCGATTAATTTAATTAATAGCCTCGTAATTGCAAAGATCCAGTTTCCTTGTACAGAGATACAGAGATACTTTAATAAATTGTCGAGAAATGATGATTATCCGGCCGACTGCGCCTCCGCGTATTTTACTCAGTTCTGTAACAAATTGCCGTGTTCTGTTCTTCGTGAGAGATTATCAGGAGCTTTCCTTCGATGTATCTAATCGACAGAGTCTTTCCTTTCACTGCTTCTTGGCGGTCTATCTCTCACCGAACGATCGTCGAGAGGCTCTTCTCGTGTCTATCTAATCAGGAAGCCGCGGCATCCCGCGTCTCCTCTTCAGCAATCACGCGTTTCATTAACCGAATGGATCTTTATTACTATTAGGCGGATAACAATCTCATTCGACGAGGAAATTTCTAATTGATGCAAGAGGAGGGTCAGCCGCGAGAGAGTGGTTCTGGTACCGTGGAGCAGAATTAATGAAATTCATGTTTGATTAATACAATACATCGCATTTCTCTGCGAAGAGCATTTCATGCGAGTTGATGAAACGTCGGTGAACAACTTGGTATTTCGCTCAATTGCAAAAACTGCTGCACAATATCGCGTGCACGAGAACACAAGGAGCATATATTTGAAACTGTGCAGGATATACAGGACTTCGT
>OX424449.1:14264707-14554707 GCA_949152495.1 Lasius fuliginosus | reverse complement strand
TTAAACATTGCTACCACCTGCCGAACAGGTGCCGTGCACAGATTCGCGTCGATCAGATGGTGGTGGCTGTCGCTTACCTGCAACACTATCGGATGACGGTCGTGACTTCGCCAGGTCAAAAGTCGGCTGGTCAGCTCGCCCGATCGAGTGCTCTCGGAGGATTCCAAATCGTGACAGTATCGCGGTCGTAATCTCAAATTGCTGCAACAATGCGATAACGTTGTCGATGTTAGTTATCGTATTTTACGATAGATGTTATTCGCGGAATAGCGTCTATTAATAAGTGTCAAATGAAAAAGGTATGCCTGTAAGTGGCTGAACAGATTTCAGGACAATCAGTTATGTCACTCCGTAAAGTGATGTGGTGTATGTATAGAGTGTACATCAGAAGATAAGATCAATTGACAAGAAAGTGGCAAAAGATATTGTTTAAACGAGATGAAATTTTAATTATAAAATTTACATCTGTATAAATTCTCAAGATTTAAAATAATAAAACGAGTCTTCCTTCTTTCTGATTTCGCGTTGAGTTTTGCTATACATCTTGTGTAACAAAAGTGTACGTATGTGTGTACCGCATGTGATTTACCGCGACTCATTCGTGAAATGCAAGTCGGCAATTCTAGTCGGGCAAAGATAAAAGGGAATGATGTCACGTGCGCTTACACGTTCCGCAGATGGAATTCCTTTTACAAGCACGATGCTTTTCCCAGTGCTTCCGCGATAGTTTTTTTGAGTCGCAAATCTCTTTGAAAGAATATTACAAAAGCTATGGATCTTGTCGTCAAAAAAATGGAGAAAAATATATGCGGAATTTTGTGTACACGATTCATCTTGACGCGTTAGAAACAATTCTTCTGCATAGAATTTTTTTTAAATGCCATGTATACAATTTACGCCACGCGTTCTATGGAAAAATAAAAGAAGCGATGATTCAAAGCGATACTCACTTGCATTCAGCAACGGGCTTCTGTTCTATCTCGATTTCCCGGGTTTTATCGCAATGTCGTATCACGTTATCTGTCAGGAGCTTCCCTGCAACACGAGATCGTATCGTGAGGATGACGCATGCCGAGTTTATTCTTTACGTGAGTTCAATCTGTCGATCGTTTTTCAAAAGAACATATTTAATTTAAAAAAAAAAAAAAAATTTTTTTTTAGCGAGGCGATAGTTTGTTCGGATCGCGCCCACTTCTTAAAGTAAAGAAAACGTAGAAGCTGAAAAGAAAAGATTGACGGTTGAATTTTGAAGAGTCCCAGTTTCTCATCGCTGCGTCGTAGCTCTCTCTTTGGTGACTTTCTCAAAAATAGCCGTATGTCAGCGGGAGAAAAGTAAACCGTGAAGAAACGGAGTACGTACATACAAAGTGCAGTCATTCAGTCTCTAGTAACACCGGTGGGAAAAAACCTGATAAAATACCGGGTACAGAAAACGACTTATCGTTGGCTTTCTTTTTCCGGTTGAACTGGAATTCCATATGCATTTCCATGATAGCGGAATATGTACACTGAAAAAAAAATTTGGTTGAAAAAGGCAAAATTTGTTTTGCCCAACTAAATTATTTAGTCCGATACGTTCAAATAAATATAACTAAAATATTACGAAATAATTTGTTGATGTAAACAAAGCATTGTTCAACCATCAAAACAGAGAGTTCAGTACAATGATGTACAGTTACTACAACAGAATATTTTTTTGAACGTATTCAACTAAATTTTTTTTTCAGTGTTCTGTGCCAAACTGTTTGTCGCGATATAATAGATTATTAAAATTTCTACAAAAACCGAAAGATATATTTGGTATTTTGAGACAAAAGAATTCACGAGAAAATATTTTATTAAAATATTTAATTTTTTAAATATTTAAATATTTTATTAAAATATTTAATTAAAAAATTTTATAATTAAATATATCTAAAATAATTAAAACAATTTTTTAATTTTTTAGGTTTTCTAGACTAGTTAAAAAGAATTGTTAAGAATTTATGACATATACATATACCCTAAAAATATCTATTAGAATTCAGAATTGCAAAATTTAAACAGAATGCTTAAAAAAATATATTGTTGGAGAGTTTGATAACTCTAATATATATAAAATAGAAACGTGTAGCAATTAATATTCTTAATTAAATTTATCCTCGCCTTATTACAGTTATTATCGTCATGCATTGTATGTAAAACTCGATGGAATATTTACGCTACAGATTAGTGACGAAAGCACGTAAATATGCAATGTACATGCCGCGTGATTGAGTTGAATGAAAATGGGCTAAACAAAATTAACTATTCAAAGGAAGCGATAATTGACGATAAGTCTCTGACTTTGAGAGTAATTTGACTGACACGTTAGAATGTCACGTCAAAAGGGCGAGAGAGAAATTCAGTCTGTCATAATAACAGTCTTCATGAATGATACTTACTCAGAAAGTCCATCATGCACTTTCTTAGAGACCCTTGATGCGTTCAATAAGAAAAAATGATAAGAATATTCCGAATAACCTCATCGATTACTTCAATCAATCATTTTACAATTAGAATATACAAATAAACTAAAATATACAAATAAACAAGTCGACGTTTCGCGACTTTGTGCGGAATTTCCCGCTAAAACAACTCGAGCGCTTACACACGAATCCTTGGAGATCTATCGCGCACTGAATTTATTTTGAATTTTGATAGATCGCCGTTATTTCGCAACTGTTCCTCGCGTGCAAGCATATGGAGGAGTAAAACGTTGCGCAACGAGTTGAAGTTTGTTGAGCAAAACACCGTTCGCCGAAGCTTGAAATAAGCTCGCAAGCGTGCGAAGATATTCACGTATGATATTTATTTATAGATGTAATAAACATTAATGTCAAATATATGTGTTAAATAAACTTCAAACTTTGCGCAATATCGCTATTACAATTTCAAATTTCATTATTCGTTAATTTTATATAAGTCATTATCATGTATCAATTTCTTTATTTAATTGTTTTTATAAATTGAATTTGTATTTGTCACATTTTAATTACGCACGTGTACTTTTATGTTATAAAAATAATGTTAAAGAAACGTTGTTTAAAATATCGCCGACAAAGTAAATAATATGATTGCATTAATTTCCGTTCTGCAAAATGCAAAAGGGATAACGATTAACGGCATTGCAAAGCAGAAACGCGAACGCGGGCGAGTTCGCTCGAGGCGAACGAGACGGAATTGGCCGTGACAGTTTGAACAACGTTGGAAAGAGAGCCGGTCGTTTCGAAGTGTCACGGCCCTTTTACTCTTGTTTCCCGACGGTCTTCTCTAGCTTGTCGTATTTCCCTTCGGCCCGCCTTGTTCTACGTCGTGAAGTGCTTTGGCATCTAAATGGCATCGGTCCAACCGTTGCCTGCCTTACGAAGACCACCACCAGACGCCACTTACCAGACATAGCATCGGCGGGGCCAGAATCGTCCGTGAAAGCTTAAATCGGATCGTGCTGATGATCCGTTCGTCTAGCATCGATAACACCGTCGAGGAAAACGAGAGTGAATGCGGGTTATCTGGGATTTTCGAAAATAAACCTATCTGCTTTCATAGAGAGAGTGTATGTCTAAATATTTAGATGATTTAGCTCTTAAATGTATATTTGATAGGATATATGCGATTTTTCGATATTTTTTTTTTTTTTTTTTACTTAAGTGATTGAATCTCCACACGCATATCTATAAGTGCATTAATAATATTGTAAATCTTTTACGACATAAATAAAATATGAATAATGCAGCGAGCACGAATTCGTATTATATCGCTTATGTAGCTTTTTGCCAGGCGCTCATTTGCATCTTTGCACTTAAGGCTATTGGCGCGAGGTTCAACGAGAGTTCAATGCACCAGTTGCGATGTCATATATTAGTATAGTTACCTCGAGACCGCGGACTAAGAAGTATAGTACTAGTAAAGATCGATTCGTATCGCCAACGAAACGAGATACTAGCTATACGATTAATCGGCGAAACCTTCGCATTCCGTATGTATGGCATTTTTATTTTTATATATTATTTAAAGACAATAATCCAAGGATGCTAAATTTCTCAAGACGTTTGCTTATTTTTCTTATTAATTAAAAAATTAAGATTATAAAGATTAAATATCTCGCCTTACCTTTTTCATAATTCTTCTGAGCGAAGGAGAAATTGTGATTCACGTCCGGCGGATCGACGTTGTCGAAGAGATCGGAGGACAATTGACGTTGCAGGAGAATCGTCTCGTGAGTGAGCTCACGAACTTGGATGAGAAGTTCCTCATAGCTCGAAACTGGAAGCGTCATCGCTGTGCTTTCCGTGCTTCACCGCGCCCCTGCGCACGAGTCTTGCCAGCACAGCCATCCGACTTTAATTCTGCAACACACAAGTGAAATATTCACATGGCCGGGTGCTGGCAGATAGGATGCAAGATTGATCGGATCGGGGGCCGCTTGTATCTCGCATTCGCACGAGAAATACTTGTTGAAAGAATGAGAGAAATATATTTCAATTAACGCAAGAGCATCATAATTAACTAATATATCTTCTAGCAATGCGAATAATTTATCAATTAATATATTAATTCAGATAGATTGATATATTAAAATTTTAATGTATTAAGATAGATGTGTAGAAGACAAAAAAATAATCGCGGTGCGAAAAATTATGAATTATAACGTCGTATTAGACAATACGCGGATGCTTTCCAGACGCTCGGGATAAAAACCGGAGCACAGCGCGTTTTTAATCTCATGTGTGGTTTCTCGCAACATTGCTACGCTGAAGAAAGATGTTTTATTACGTCAGCAAACAAACGCTCTCGCTGCAACCTCGCGGTTAAAATCATTCTCACGATAAGATAAAAATTCCCAAGAAGCTGCGAAGCGTTGCGCGAAATGAAATATCCCAAGATTTTTTAGATAAATGCGAATAGGGTTTAGAAAATTTACGTATGTAGAATACATAGAATGTCGAGCAGCTTTATTCTTTGATTATTAATAACGCTTTTCTTTTTAAGCTGAGAAATAAAAAAAAACAAGAAAAAGTAATTGTAACTAGCTTACATAGCAGAATGCAACGTTATCGAGATACGCTATATAAATCTATCAGAATCGCAATAGCGGAGATAAAAATCTGAGCTTTTGAGCGCGACGCGATTCCCCTAAATTTACGCTGCGAATTCATGCATATGCAACGTGAAGAGTATTGCACTCTCTCCGGCATCTAAAGGAGTTTTTGTTGGATGCAACGGGAGGAAACATTGCGCTCGTTCTCCCTTGAGGCACTCGTGTCCCTTTCATCAAGTACTCGCGCGATAGCATACGATAGCTCGAAAGTGCATATGAATACATGCAGAGTTAACGCCGTACATCGTCTGGCACGAGAGTGCATATCATGAGTACGACAATACACAGTAGAGCGGGTCGATCGATTGTGCGAGAACCAAAGTGTGCACCAAAGTATACACGGTTGACGTGTATGTATTGTGTCGTCCGTTATGTACACCGGGTATCTCAAAATAGCGGAGCAATTCAGAAAAAATATGGAGCTTGCAACGTAAATCGATATTAATGTATATATTTTTCTAAATCTATATCAAATTGTGTACACATCTGAAAAGAAAAATGTTATAAATAAGTATGTTAAATAAATAATATGTTTAATCGAAAATAAAATTCGGCTAACGAATAATTCTTTAACAAAGAATCATGTTTCCAAAAATTTTATTAGCATGTATACGAGGTCTATTTAATTTTCTCAAAAATTAATAAAATACGAAATTTTTACAACACCCTGTATATCCGGATGAAAGAAAGCATACACCTATACGTACAGGCAAGTATGGTGTTTGTGTAGTAATCGTGTAAGGAAGAGTACAAGCGAGGGTGAAGCTAAGGTCGCCGGCAGGAACAACGAGAACGGGGGTGCGACAAGGGGATTTTCGCCTTTACCGTGTTTCATGGCCAGCGTAATCCGGTTCCGACATTGTGTCGTCGCTACGTGAGTCATGAGCGCAAACATCAAAATCCTTCGCGGCTAAAATTGAGCGATCCGATATAATATCGGCAATTTTTCAACGCGTTAATCCCACGTAAGCACGACGAAGCTATTTGGAGGCACGTATCGCAAAGGATCGATAGCGAAAAGTAAATAGTATCTTATATTAGATCGGAATACTCCTTAAATCAATTAATACTATTATCATGGCATTCCTAATTTGGCTTCAATATATTTCGCGAAATTGCGAAACAAATTGCAAATCATTAATTCGGATTATTTAAGACTAGCATCTTTATCTTCATAGTTTTAATCGAATATTTTATAGTAATAATATTTAATTTTCTTTTAACATAGCGTGTAGCAGAACTAAGTAGCACTTTAATTGAATAATAGATTTGATCTAATTTCTTTCCTCGTTTTTATAGGTACCTTTACTTGCAGTCTTTTAATGAGCGCAATTTTATAATCTTTTTTAGATTTCTCGAGATCTTTGATATCCATTTTTTCCCCGTAATATCTTTCTATAAAGTATCACAAATTATGTAACAGTACTGTAGCGAGATATTAATCAGCGCCAAGGTGCTAATTATGCATTATCACGCGAAAGCGTAGATTTAAATAAAACGTCTATTTAGTAGAGAGAGATTGCAAAAATAATAGCAACGTTTCAAATTCTAAATAAAGCAGTTAAATTTTTCGAGGCAAAAGGGATTATTATCCTTTATTTTTATACTATTATTCTTATGTGTGCTACATATTTATACTATTATATACTGTTATTTTATACTATTTTCAGGCTATTATTCCTTATTTTCGCAGGCAAGGTACTTCGATCATATTTGGACTTGCCGCGAATGGGATACATTTCCTTGAGAATCCATAAGAAGAAAATAACAATTTGGTACCGAGTCACAAGTTAATTATAACCACGGAGGTTTCGGCCAAAGATGGAAAAGCCTTGAAGAGAGAATGCCGACTGGTTGTTCAGAACACCATAAAAATGCAAAGTCTGATATGCGACTTGCATCTGATCGGCCGTGAAGGGAAATTGAGTGTGTTTACGGAATAATCCCGCTGCATCCGCGAGAATCATGAAGCCGCGAACAATGCACTTTTTACTTAACGCATGCAACACAACAATATAATGATATTGTATTTTATTAGAACAAAAATTTTCATAAAATTTTTCTATTATTAAAATACAAAATAATCTTATCACATGAATCTTTAATAGAGCGTTTTATTTTCCGATATTTTCTGTTGGAGCATAAAATACAGGAAAATATATCATAATTTTATAGGCTTCGGCAAAAATACGAAAGAGTGCTATTACTGTAGGAGTCACTCGCAGGACTTAACGGTCCATAATCTTACATTCGCATCTAGCTTGCGTGTGTCTTGATTCGCCGGCAGCTTCTTCCGCTTTTGCGAACACGGAAGTGCTCTGCCAACGCGACGCATATATATATACATATATATATGTATATGCGTCGCGTCTCGCTCGACGATGATTCCAGAAAACAGGAATCCAATACGTGGTAATCTCAACCGAGTGATGCCCGATACTTTACTCTGAGACTTGAGAATCGTTTACTTGAGTGAGCGACAAGATGCGATCGCAACTGAATGGTATAGACAACTGAAATGGAGACACTTACACAACGAAAGAATAATACGGAATTAACTGGCGATCTACTAGGCGTGTTTTTTAAGTAAGGTTCGTTTTGAAATTAGAAAAAAACCATGAAAGATAAAAATGATTTATTATAGCCAAAATAAAGCTACACATTTACGTTATTTTTCCACATAGTCACCATTAACTTCCACATATTTTTGATATCGTTTCACCAGTTTCCTTATTTCATTGTCAAAAAAGTCCGCCACCAGTGTCCTAAATAATTCATTAACGCCGTTCGAATATATTTTCATAATTCGAAATAATGATGAACTGAAGAACGGCATTAATGAATTCAAGACACTGGCGGTGGATTTTTTTGACAATGGAATAAGGAAACTGGTAAAATGATATCAAAAATATGTGGAAGTTCAATGGTGACTATGTGGAAAAATAACGTAAGTGTATAGCTTTATTTTGGCTATAATAAATTATTTTTATCTTTCATGGTTTTTTTCTAACTTAAAAACAGACCTTACTTAAAAAACACGCCTCGTAGATTCTCTCTTTCTCTATGATATCGTCTATGACATCTATATCTGTCATAGTTGCCCATTAGGTTTCTCCTCTCAAGACAGTTTTTGTTCCTCGACATTCTACTTTATTCTACTTTTCCGTTACACACATATGATGACCTGGCAATCATTCTGACGAATACACGACTTTCTTTTCGTAAATTACAGCGCATAGGATCTACGTGTTTAAAAGTTGCATTAACTCTTTCACGAAATGTTTGAGTATTTTATTATCATAACGAGAAGAAGAGGCTTTTCTCTTTTAATCTGTATATCTCTATAAAACTTTGTCTTCTTATGCATTTATTTCTTCAATGTCTGATGTGTTAAGTCCGGTAAATAAAATGTGAAAGAAAGTAAAATAAAAAAATTAATACAGTTATTTTAAAATATATATAATTCTTAAAGCATATTTATTTTCATCAGTCGCTTATAGATTTCACCGTCGCATTTTAGATAGCGCGCAATCATTATTGTTCTGATTCTAAAGGCTACCTACTTTCACGAAATTCTATAGACATTAGTATGCAAACCAATTATGGGATAATCGCAACGTTCTCATTTCCTCTGAAAGATAATTCGCATTACACGTGTATTATTAAAGAATGAAATGCGGAAAGTTCATGACGCACGTAATATAAACGTATTTTATAATTAATTTCCGACACCGGGATTTTCCCCAAATATAAATAATAAACACACATAGTCTGATTATTAATTATGCATTATTAATATTGTGCGCGAGTAGAGAACAATGAAATTACTAATTATCTAATAATAAAATGTCGACATCTGCGCGAGCATTATTTAGTTATCACGTGCGAACGAATCCTGGATGACGATTTTATACCTCGATCTGTGCGAATTTATTCGCGCAATTACTCGCAATTATTTCGCGTATAATAATTAACCTTTGCATGGCGTATTATCCGAGTGATAAATAAAACGAATAAATTATCTCTAAAAGTCTCTCTTTCATCACGACCCTCTCTCATCTCGACTCACATCCTACACGGAAGAGCAACCGTCGCTAAAAGTTATCTAAAGGAAATAAAACGACCACGATGTCTCTGTCTCTTCATCGAAGCATTCACGCGAGAATCTCCGCTCCAGCAGCATCCGCGAAAGACACACCGCGTTCTCTTACAATTTTACGACGAGTCGTTTCCTGTCGCGCCTTTCGCGAGCCGCAATTTCGCCGTTTAACGAATTCACCGACGATGCCGGTTAACCGACCGGCCGAGCTCGTTATCGTCGCGGCTTTAATTACGCGCGCTTTCATGACCGCGGCGGATTGCGGGATACAAATCTCGCATCTTCTTGCCGAAGAGGGAGAGAGAGAGAAAGAAGCGCGCTTCTCTATGATAATGTGCGCGGGGAATGGAAGCGTGGCGGCTCCGCGCTGGGAAACGCGCCCGCCTCGCTTCGTGGTCCATGACCGGAACCAGTCCGGACCGCGAAGAAGAAACAGGTGGGTGCGCGCGCTAGCGAGAAGATCTGGACTTGTTCTCTTTCTCTCAAAAGAAGCACGAGAGATTCCTCTTATTTCCGCCGTCGGAGAAACCGTCGAGAAAAAAGGCGACCGCGAACTCTCGCTGCCTGCGTCGTCCGCTGAGATTATACGTTGCGGTGCTCCTTTCTTGGCACACACGTTTGAGTACGATTCCAGAAATTTGCGTTTCGGATAACTCCTTTGGGATTCTATTCAAAGGTATTATATTGTATACTTAAGTCGATTTTAATCGAACAGGATGTCTACTAAAATCTTGTAAAAAATTCCATGAGACTTCCTTAATTTTCGTTTAAAATTCAGAGTAGATGCAGCTTTTTAAAATAAGTTTCTTTATTGTATGCGCTTTCTAATGTTCTCCATTCATACGATTACAAAGAAAGTTACTAAGAATGCAGTTTGTCTAGCATTTAATATTGATTTATTAATCGTAAAATTAATTTGGATAATAAAGTACAATATATATCACTATATTTAAACGCTAAAGATATATGCAAAAATATAAAAAAATATATAAAAAATAATTTATTGTAAACGTTTTAAGGAGTACTAATTTATTTAAATATTATTAAAAAATTGAGTAATTTTCTATGAAACTTACATAAGACCTTGATAAAAAGAGATCGTCAATAAAATGACCAAAGGCACAATTTTTGAAAAAATTCCCTTAGTCTCAATAAAATTCCATGAGAATTCCAGGATTTTACAAAGTAAAAAAAAATCCCTGACAATTCCCGGTTTTTCCAGGGAGTAGACACCCTGTCGAAATAAAAGAAGAAAGTTGTTACCAATTTTTTTTTCGTATAACGAAAACGTGAAATATCAGCATCTTGTCCCTCAATTTTTTTTCTATTCAATCGCTGGAGGTCTTTTTAAAACAATTTAGAAACTCCAGAATATCTTGGGGAAGAGCCAGGATTCCCTATTAATTAAATCGAAACTTTCGGAAAACGGGCTACTAACTTCGCGAAAGTATACTGAGCCAACAATTATGCGCCGGGTCGCTGACCCGATTCGACGACGATGTCGTCGTATCCCGGTGGTGGCTAAATCGTCGGACGTTAAGATCGATCACGTATGTGCCGGTTCACATGAGCGGCGAAGGCAGACAGCAAGAGTCGGCGGCCCGGCTCGGCGATGCTTCTCTTTATGCCAGAAGCACACATGCGCCAAGAATATCCAATTCTGTTGCCCGGTGTTGTCCTCTTTGGTGTGTATTATGTAAAATTTATTAATACGACGGACATTTACTTACGGCCGGCTTGAAGCGCCCGATAACAGCCGCCTCCACCGCGAACTCGCGAACTCTCTCTCTCTCTCTCTCTCTCTCTCTCTCTCTCTCTCTCTCTCTCTCTCTCTCTCTCTCTCTCTCTCTCTCTCTCCCCTCTCTCTCTCTTCGCGGACTTTCTCTAATTTTAGGTTTCCCGATGCGCCCGCGGCATTTTATTTCGATATCTCATGTTTATTATTACGAACGGTCTTTTTCCGGTTGAGCCAAAAGTCATCTCACGAGAAGAAATTGACACAATTCATAGCTTGAAATATATATAGTTTGTAAATAAGAAAGACTTTACGTATTCCGTGCGCACAAATAGACAGTATTTTTTTTTTTTAGTAAATCCTTTTATATCTTCTCTTATTTTTTATCTCTCCTGGTCAATGACTTTCGACTCCGGTCCGAATATAGCGAATATCTCTCAACGAATGTTTCTCGGCGCCAAATTAATTAATTCACCGAGAATTCATTCCCGGCCAGAAATATCCCCCTGCTCTATTTACATTTATCTCCCTCATTTACATTTCTCTTCTATTTTCACATCTCTCACCTAACGTCTCTCTAGTTTTTGCTTTAATAAGCGCGAAGTCTGACGGCGATATTTGCATGCGCTAATCTCGGACATTTCGCGTGTCCTTGAGCGAGATGCTCGATGACGGTTAACAACCGCGACGGAACGCATCGGCAGACACGTGTTTCTTTCTTTTTTTTTTTAACAGCGTTTACGGCCCATTTTCCAGAGGCATCTCTTCTTCGCGGGCAGCGATGCAACACGGACCGAGCGAATTACAGTGGTCGAATAATGATCGGCAAATCGTTCGATCCTACGTTACGTCTTGCCGCATTTATCGCGTCGTTTGCTCACATCGTGCGTACCGTTACGTTTCGTTTGAGGGAAAAGTGCATTGCCCGGCGATTTCGAGGGCGGTTGTTTCGCGTAAAACAAGTACGGACGGTGCAAAACGATATTCTATTTTTTTTTGTGAGATCGTCAAATAAAATTTTATCGACAAGATTGCGCCGAAAAATAGCAACGAGTGAAAAAATGTTTTCGTTTCAGTTTCACTTGCAGCGTTTTGTTTTCTTCCTCTCTCTCTCTCTCTCTCTCTCTCTCTCTCTCTCTCTCTCTCTCTCTCTCTCCACAAAGTGAAATAGTCTAAATATACATCTATTTTATTCTGTACGCGAAAATACGAGGAAGGATAACTAAAATGGACAGAGAGACGTGACAGTTCGCGGTGGACAAGATGCAACTGTTGCGATGCATAAAAGCGCGCTCATTGAGACGTTACATAAAGCGGAATTATTGAAATATATCCGCTAGAGTTACATGTTGACGCATGCAATTTGTTTTCTACCGGTTTCATCGTGAATAATCACGGATTCGCGAATAATTGCTGTATGTACTTAAGCTTCGTGCAAATTTAATTAAAGAAATATAAAGCAGAAGAGAGATAAACACCGTTATAAAATATACACAATTCATATACATATCAAAATTGCATCTATTTACGATTATTTAAAATATTTATCAAATGTCATGCGCGCACAAGCACGCGATATAAAGCCTGCGTTTTTTTAAATCTTCATTCGCGCGGGATTATAAAGAAGCAAGAAGCCAACAAAGGGAAACTCGAACACCTAAAAGGCGATCCAATAATGACGGTAAAGTTCACGGAAAGTTTGATTTAGGTCAACACGATTATAAAATATCAACAGAGTCTGGGAAGAGCGCCAATAATTTAAAGCGTCCAGCTTTAATGTTTCTCTCAATTTTTCGTTCTTACGATCTTTCTCTCATGCGACTTATAAATAATATAGAAGAATTAATTGAGAGACATGAAATAGATATTTTCTCTTCTTCTGTTTTATTTATAAAACGGTTATCTCAACGTTATATGCGAATTTCAAGGTTATGTTTATAGCTGTACTTTCCACACATCTTCCTAATAGAATCTTTTCTTTCCTCTGACAATGAGATCGTTACATTTATCTCGTTTAAGAAAGTGTGTGCAATCGAGATTAGAGATCTCGAATCCATAAAGAAATCTTTACTAAACCGACTAAAATGTATACTACGATTTTTCGAACTGCTCTTAAAGAGTATAGAACCATTTAAATTACCACACAACAAAGAGTCTTCAATTTCGGATATTGACCAGACTTTTTGCGAGATACTCTGTATCGCTCACACACACATCATACACTTTTCGCTTTTCGGGGGATAAGTTACCTTACAGGTGTCCGCGGTGGCCATGAGGGTCACGGACAGGTAACGCACACTGTGTCACGGTATCTTGGAGGGCACGAAGAAGACGACGCGGAGAAACATGCCACTCGATCACTCGCGCGACAGACGCGCACAATACAAGTTTACGCACGATCGCTAATCGAGATGCGAGAATCACTCGCGCGATAAATAGCGTCTCGCGAGGAAAAAAAAAAAAGAAAAGAAAAGAACGGACGCGTCGAAAACACGACGAGAGAGGAGAGCTCCGAAGAAGAGACCTGTCTCGCGCCGCTGCCGTCCGAAAACTCGTGGCGCGGCGCACTTCATGCAGCCGTCACGATCTGCTCCCCACCCCCCTTTCTGCTCCCCCTTCCCCACCATTCCGCCGTCGCAGTTGCCCCCGTCACCGCGCCCCCTCCCGCTGCCGCGCAGCAAGTTAATCTTCGCGGAGGAGAAACCCTTCGGGGTGTCGTGTTACTACCTTCGGACTCCGCATCGGCTGGCGCCGCGCACGTCTCGTGATCGGATCGAGAGCCTTATTATAAATGCATTGTTTAGGGATTATGACAAAGAAAGAAAAACTCTCGACCATCTGCCCACGCGTTGCAATGATATCCTATCGTTCCTTAGTTCGATTCCTTCTTTCTAAGCTTTTCAATCCTTAACTAAATTTCCATGTCTCCTTCATGTATGATAATATAAGTCTGAAGGCAAATATATTATATTACACACGTTGCATTCTTTGTATAAAAAACAGGAAAATATGATAAATTACGTGTATACTCTATGCATGCGATTAATTGTCCATTTTTTAAGAATATACTTTTTTTTGCGAATAGTATATGAGATCAATGGTTTCGATTACGTTACATGATTACGCGTGCTTGTTAAATAGAACTTGCATCTTCGACGAACTCGCAACTCGTTCGCCGACGATGCGACCGTGATACTTATTTCGCACGCGCGTGTTACGCGTGTCGCATTATAAAGTACACAGAAGGTCCATTCAGCTTTATGTAGTGTATTACATGTACATTACGCATTACGCGCGTATTAATTTAAGGCAACACCAACGGAGCGCCGGTCGCGCTTGCATTCCAGCCGCAATGAGAGGGGCCCTTTCAAAAGAAGGAATCCTCTCTTTTTTTCTCGAGCACCTCCCCCGCGCTCTCGTCCTTAGACACGCACCTTCGTCGAGACATGATGCACGAGGCGCGACTGCGACGAGACCGATGGGCGGCTCCGAAGGGCGCCTTACAACCACAGAAACAAATAAACGTGCGTTGTATGTATGTACAAACATACATACCTCGAACTGATGCCGGTATATTTGTCACTGCATTCTACAGGGTGTTCCACAACTTGCGATCTTGACAAGTATCAACGACGAATTTTCCAATTGATTCTCGATCCATCTTTCTTGAGTAAAAGTATCCAGGTATTTTCCAAAATTTCTAGCATTATATATCTCTACACTTGCGAGCCTCAAATTGCAATTCTATGGAAAGTCTTCTTTCTGAAATTAAAAAGAAGAATGTGATTTGAATGCGACGTACAGTTTTTGTAAGTCGAGACTATTTACAGTAAAAAAAAAGCGACGGTGTCCGCGTGCTTTCTCGGCCTGCTATAAACAGTCTCTTCTAGACGCTAAGCATTAAACCTTTGTGGTAACGTAAGAAGGAGAGGCATGTATTAAAGCAGACAGGAAGGTAATTTCATCGCATATTCTCTCGTGCGTCTTCCTGCTTTAATACACGTGCGTTTCCTTCCTGCGTTACCACGAAGATTTAATATTTAGCAAATTGCGCGGGACCCCGTGACACACGAGGAAGGAAGCTAGTACTTTGTATTCTCGTCAATAATTAAATATATAGCTGCTAGTACATGCGGCGAAAAACGTGACAGAAATTCCCGATTACTATATGGCAATACATATCTCTCTCTCTCTCTCTCTCTCTCTCTCTCTCTCTCTCTCTCTCTCTCTCTCTCTCTCTCTCTCTCTCTCTCTCTCTCTCTCGCTCGCTCGCTCTCTCTCTCTCTCTCTCTCTCTCTCTCTCTCTCTCTCTCTCTCTCTCTCTCTCTCTCTCTCTCTCTCTCTCTCTCTCTCTCTCTCTCTCTCTCTCGCAACGCAACATACACATTTCGCAAGCTTCTCCAATCATTCGTTATGATACTACTGTACTTGCCGAGGCTTATTTGAAACAATAGCGAGCCGGAAGTAAAAATGCCGATGTATTTTGATAGCCGACAAAACCGTTTACAAAGAAAACTATTATCCAGCGAAAATTGAATACAGATGTTTGAAGAGTCCGTTGTCTTCTCTTATTTTTGTTGTACCATAAACTTGTTACTTAAATATAGAAAATTACGATCTGATTATATTATGTGATTATTCGTACTATCATCATATTATTCATAGTTTTTTCATTAGCATAATTTCGTGAAAAATGAGCATCAACAATTTAGTAGAATGTATATTGAGCAGAAGAGATATTTAAATAATGTATCCTCAAGCATTTTTATCTAACCTTATCTGTCTGACGTTTAATTACATCGTATATACATCGCAATATATATATACCACTATATTTCGATTATTTTAATAGAATATATGTAGCTGGATTTATGTGAGGGATATATTATTTCTAAAATTCAATACGCACACATACATACACAGAAAAAGACGCTGTATCTATAAAATGGACTCAAGTGAGAACTGAAAGTTTTTATGATCTTTTGATCAAAAATGTTCATAACCACGAGTCATGAGAAACTATTGCTTACTTGCTATTAATTAATAAACTATTACCTGCAATTACCCGGGTGAATCTGATTCGAATGATCTATATATTCGATTCGATTTAAACTGTCTACATTCTTAGCGAAATTCTTCTATCAAACTTCGATTATTGATGGGTCAAGAGAGGTTAAACGCGTTCTCGGTTCTCGTATCTACGCGCCTACGACGTGAGCGCAGCCACTTCCGCAGCTGCGCGTTGCGCGCTGTTAACGTCGCGCGTCGCTATCGACATCCGGCCACGTTAAAATAGCTTGTTTGCGGAAGAAACCTTCGCCGGATCCCGGATCTCTCGTAGCCGACGTCGTAAAAGGCTAAAAGGTGGTGAGTGCGTTTCTCGCTCATCTCTTCAGTCTCGGAGAAATCTTAAATGCGCGCGGATCAGCTGTGACACGACAGCCGCGAGAGCGAACTGACTGACTAAGGATGGATTGCTGGTGGTCGGCCTGGTTGTTGCTCGTCTCCTTGCTCAGCACACTCCTGCTCACGGGCGGCGTCGAGTTAACCTTCGAGCTGGCCGACAACGCCAAGGAGTGCTTCTACCAAGAGATCGAGAAGAACGTCTCGTCCACGTTGGAGTTTCAGGTGCGCACGCTGTCAAGCTGATCGCTGTCAATCATTATATATTTATGTCATGATGACACGTCGCTATTATCGGCGGTCAGATCGGGCTATCGGAGGCCAGAGTTCGCGGCGCAATACTCACGACACTTGTCTGCGTGGCTGCAAATTGAATGAACGAATGAGAAATAATGCGAATATATAAATAATGTGTATGTGTGTGTGTGTATATATATTAATATAATAACGAATAAAATTTTATTCCAGTAAAAATTTATTCGAATCAATGATCAATTCTGGCTTTGACATAAGTCTGTTCGTATTAGCTGCATTTTCTTTGTATGTTTAAAGATAGAAGATAAAAAGAAACACAGTGTTGCAAAACAAATAGACCTTATGTGAATGTTCTCGGTAGAAATTAAAGGAAGATTTTATATGTCAATGAGAAGCGATAGCAATTTTATTGAAACCACAACTTCTCTCTCTATTAGATGTTGTACAATTAGTTTGGATAATAAGCTATAATTCTCTGAATTTTGTAAAATAATTTGCATTGTTTATAATAAGTATTGCTTTTGTATTTTTTAGGTGGTTACAGGTGGCCAATATGATGTAGATGTAACTTTAGAGGCTCCAAATAAAGAGATTATCTATAGTCAAGTGAAGACACAATTTGATTCGCACGTCTTTATACCAACTATGTCGGGAGTGTATAAGGCCTGCTTCAGCAATGAGTTCTCTACATATTCGCATAAGCTTGTATATATGGATTTCCAAGTCGGTGACGAGATGCCGCTTCCCGGCCTTGGAGAACATGTTACAGTAATGACTCAGGTAAATTATTTTTGGCACAGACCCTTTTATAGTATGTATCAATGAGGAACAACATCTCACATCAGTATTCTTATAGATGGAGTCTTCCGCACAGGAAGTGCACAAGAATCTAATCAGCATCCTAGACTATCAGACGCATCATCGTCTGCGCGAAGCGCAAGGTCGCAAACGTGCGGAGGAACTCAATGAACGAGTGCTTTGGTGGTCGGTAATGGAGACAGTTTGCATTCTGTTCATCTCCGTGGGGCAGGTATTCATTTTGAAGAACTTCTTTACGGATCGAAGTCCTCAAAGTTATTAGTGTGATTGCGAAGTAACGGAAAAGGAGAAACTCGTTCACGATCGAGGTAGATGATCACCGATCGAGTCGTCCTCGTGATGTTTTTTCATGACCGGTCAAAGTGCCATCGTAATGTCCGCCGGTAATATGTCAAACCTGCATGTTCTCTCAGCAGAACATTTAACTGCGAACCTTCTCTGCAGTTTTCTCAGAATCTTTCGCTGAGAGAACTTCGCGATCAGAATCCAAAGAACCGGTGAGCACAGAAGGTGATCTACATCCTCACGCGTATCGTGAACATATGCATCGTTTATGGATACTAATTTATGCCGAGGCCAAGGACATTTGCAACACGGGTGCTGACAACTCGGAGCGATCAGAAGGGATAAGTGCGAGCAATAGAAATCTTACACATTCCCCTTCTGATGAACACTCTCAAGTTGTACTTATATTGGCACAGAGACAGTATAAATGCATACTGAAGAGGACATGGACATCATGTTTTTCTTACTGTGAATGTGTAACATAATAAATTAAAAGATACTTGTGTGTATTACCGCCCAGCGATCTGATTAATTCCCGTCTTTCGTTACTCTTGTCGCGCCTTCTATTATTTATCTTAAGCATCAGTTGAGATAGAAGTTACTTAAATAAATACATTGATTATAATTTGTTTCTCTTGATTTAAAGCGATGATTCTATTCATTCAGAAGGTTGTTTTCTTATTTTCGTTGTTACTTATACGTATAAGCACAAATGCCAGACTGCAATTACAGGCGCTCTTTTTTCATATGTGGCAGGTGTCGTGTATGTTTTCCGCTGTGTGTGCGTTATTTGATAACCGCGTCCACGAGTATGGAAAGCAGAACAAGTGAGATCATTAACAGTCTGAATTATTTTTAAATGTATTCTCCGAAAGTTTTTAGGCACATTATCTATATCTATTAATTATAGCTCGTTTTAATATTGACTTTAGAATCATTCTTACAACTCTGTTAAATGGTTTACAGGATTCTTTATTTATATAAGCATTTTTGTAAAAAATTAATGAAATTTGTAGCATATTGCGATGTACAACGCGTTCTCAAACCGTCAACATTCTTTGAGAATTATAAAAATCGTGAAATTCTTGCTACAAAATTACAATGTACAAAAATAATAAATATTTGATTATATTATTTCAATTATTTATTTAAATATTATTTATATATAAATTAGTCTCGTCTTACAATGATTTTTTTATATCTCTATCTTTTTTTCGTGAAAAAAATTTTATCTTGATTTTTATATTTGGGGAGGGGGGCTCAATTCTTTTAATTTTATATTATCTAATCTAATAGTTTGTGTCTAATATACCGTGTTAAAATTTTTATTACTACGTGTCATTTCTGTCAAGGAGACAGCCGGTGCTGCAGACAATCGAGTCCATCACTACTATCATGTTGACACGCTGAAAGAAAAACAGCTGTTATAACCTGTAATTCCGATTAGTGAAAGATTTACGATTTCTGAAAGAAAGAAGCTCATCAGATTTAGTAATATGCAGGTAAGCAATGTTGTATTGTTTGAAAATAATTATTTCATCGTAAAAACAACATATCTTAAATATAAGAGATATTAAATCATATATAAACATGTGATGCAGTTCTGAAGTAAACATCTCGTTGGATTAACGATTTATAGCTGTTTTAATATTTTTATTGTATTATCTGCTAATTTAGCTTGTGAATAATTCTTACGTGAAATAATATTCTAGGAACAAGATATTCCAATCGACATTAATACTGGAAAGTTATTGGACTGGTTGATTAATCGGAGGCACTGCAAAAAAGACTGGCATACGAACGTCTTGACCATCAGGGAGAAAATTAATAATGCGATACAGAATATGCCTGCTCATGATGGCATTGCATTGTTGTTATCTGGCGCTTGTAATTTTTTTTAATTTAAAGCATTATCTTCTACAAGCATATGGCTGTAGACTGCTGTATCTTCAACTTGTGCCTTTTTACAGATATAAATTATTTTTATTGCGTCAAAATAGTGGAAATTTTGAAAGAAACAGAAGCAGACACGAAAAATTTATTTGGACGTTATGGCTCACAAAGAATGAAGGATTGGCAAGAGATTTTACGATTGTACGAAAGAGATAATGTATATCTTGCCGAAGCTGCACAAATGCTCATGAGAAATGTCAATTATGAAGTCCCTAATATTAAGAAACAGATACAAAAGTTGGAGCAATCTCTGACTGTAAATATATATATTTATGTAACGTGTAATATTAGTATTCATTTATTATCATTGTATAAATGTTGTGCATAAAATGGTATTTGCAGGATTTGGAAAAGAAGGAAGTAGAGTATAAAAAATCAGAAAATATTGCACATACAGAATATAATACATTGTGCAAACAATTAGGTATAACTGGTTACAGCACAGTTAGACGTGAATTGATGGAAAAAGTCAAGGAATTGCCAGAAATTTACCAGAGAGTAGCAGAGAAAACAAAGAGTTTAAATAAGGTTGTCGAGTTTTATAGTTCATTTGTAGAATTTACTTTTGGCCAGCAGTACGACAGTAATTGTGTGTCTGTAATTAAATATGTAATCGGTATGTTTCAAAATCATTATTTTAAGAATGTATTAATGTTATTCAAGTAAAAAGTAAAAGCGTAGATATGATTGTTAAACCTGTTTTCCACAGAAAAAGGAAACACAACGATATTTGAATACACTTACGGAGAAGCACCAGCATCGATAGTTGAACCACCATTGAATATTAAAGCTGATGAAGATGAAAATAGTGAAAGGCCTAGTGTAAATGTGGACGGCAATGTATGTATATTTTTCTTCAGTACTTACGACGAGTAAATTCTGCGTAAGTTTTGCGTTCTAAAAAAAATATTTTTAACAGACTATTGACTTTGGCAACTTGGATCTAAATCAAGAAATTGATTTTGGCGAAGAAGTTAATTTAGACGCAGGAGGCGATATTGATTGGGGAGACGAAGGTGCAGAACAACCTGCTGTGGCAGAAATAGACTACAATATATCTTTGGAGGAATCGGGTATAGTTGTGGAAGCAGCGGGTCACGAAGGTGGTGTAGCTACGGGATCTGACGCATACACGATACTAGACAATCGAATAATGAGATCGGAGTTTATCAATCAGCTGTTTGAGGTAGATATAGATATGTCATACACATAAGATTGATCATTACATTTTTACTTAAGTAATGTAATATTGTTATAGCTGGAGGCATTTATGAAGTTACGTCTGTACGAGTTCAAAGGCGATGACAGAAACAACCTCCTGAGCTTTAGTCAGATGCAGGATGCTTCGCCTATCCTGCAACTTTCCACTACAGAGACCACTCAGAATATGCTAGACAATGTCCAAGTTGTCCTTTCTGAGATATTACATAGCAATGTACAGCATTTACATAACATCAAACATTATTCGAGGTATATTAACTGAAAGTAATAAATTTTTCTTATAGATATATAATGTTCATATGATATTTTCATTGCAGGTATGTGGATGTAGTAACTACCACTTTAAAGCAGAAATTGAACCTGATTGATAGAATGATAACCCAACAAGAATTCATGCGACAGAAGCAAAAAGACGTGCAGAATGAAATCGATAAATTGCGTCCACTATTAAAACTCGTCATACAAAGAACTAAAGAGCTGCAAACAGAGGTATGTTATCTTCGTTCTCTCGCAGTGTTACATCTTCCGGATGAAGTATGTATTACTTTTTATATTGTATCTAATTACAGATAGAGCAAGACATTTCCAAGAGATATAAGAATAGAACGGTACATTTGACCGGAGGTGTAAATACATTGTAGATGTTGGACAACAGAGTTATTGAATTGAATGTTGAATGTAAATAATTTTTATATTAAGATAACACGCGAGAGCAAATGGATTGGAAATAAACTTAAACATTACAATATTATGATAGCCATTATTGATTGTAATGTAACCTTTTTATCTATCTTTAAGCACAGAGAAAAAACATGTAATTTTCAGGGATAATTAATATTTTTTTTTTTGTATCGGAGAGTTATCTGTCTTTAATTTGGTTAATTGGTTTCTGATATAATATGCATAAATACTAAAAGTTGTATGTGTTGAGTGTTTTATATCTCGAAAATCAAACTTTACAAAATAATGTGAATGTATCGCATTTTTCAAATCGCATGAATCACCTTTTGACCGATATCATTTATAAAAAAAGCTGTAATAATTTATATAATCATGAAGAGATTCTGTACAAGCCTCCAGGGTGACGAGGTACAAACTGCTTTGGTGGTAGGGCAAGGATATTTTCTCAGACACTCGGCTAACGAGCGATCGCATTCGCACAAACGTTGAGCGCAAGATCCCGATCCTCCCCAGCTTCCGTGTTCAACCGCTGTAACAGAGATTTTACGCGCGGACTGTTTTACCTTACCGCGCTTTATTACATTATACGCATCGATTCACTTTATTACATTATACGGATCGAAAATATAAATAAATCAAGTCGATCGGATCTGAAAAGTATTGTATTGAAATTATCTTAATCTTTAGAATCTTTCGAGAAGAATTGCATCGGATGCAGAAAAAGGAAAATAATAAGCGAATGATAATCAATAAACGTACCGCAAACCGGTTTGTAACCGTGATAACATCTCCAGTAATACGGTACAAAGTATTCCGAAAACATAGGACACTCTGTAGCGTCGTAGCACCAATCGTGCATCTTGCAGCATCTGAAACATTTTATTTTTACAAATTTATTTTAATTTGTGTTTGTGTTTTTCTGCGCATTTTATATATATATAAATAACGTACTGATCGATGCCGTCGATGACATAACCGGATCCTAAAAATCCGCAGTAGCAACCGTATCCCTTGTAAACTAATGGATTACATCCTGTGGCGCACACTACCATGTTATAGAGATGTATCACTCCTCTCTTGAATCTTGTATGGCCCGTCGTTTCCTTGTCGCTCGTTCTAAAATCATGCAGTCTTCGTATCATTTCGTTATCGTTTCGTGACGAAAGTTTTTATTGCAATTACTCATTCGGCACTTACGCGATAGATTGAGCTCTCGTGTTGTTTAAAGTAGTATTATTCAACGACTGCGACGACACGTGTACGTGGATATCATTGTCGTAATCATGCGCCGAGGAAGTCCTCCACGGGTCACCGCTATGACCTATGTAAAGATCGTCCCCCTGCTTTTCTGCATCTTTTATATCATTATTCACATATGGATAATCGTAATCTGCTTGGCGCGTTTGTGCTCCGAGTATCTTATAAACATCTGGCGTACCGTTACCTGCAATTGCCATAACTAGCCGATAAACCAAACACATAGTGATCGTATATACAACGAGCACAAAGTATTTACTATATACAGTTATAACGTAGTATAATAAAATGATATACAGTTATAATATCGTAGAGCTCTCTTGCCATATTTATATTACTTTTATTTCATTTATTTCCTCAGAATTTTTATTCGATGAGAAAGTGTGACAAATTAATTATTACTTATTAATAGCTATCAATTAAAAATTATTAACTACTAATTACTAATTAATTACTTTTATATAAAGACTGTGTGCGAGATATACTTTTCTGGAGATAAAAATAAAGAGTGTGCTATCAATGTCAGTTTATTTTTCCAGTAATAATTCCAGCGTGATGCAAATCCAAAAGTGCGTGTATTTTCCAAGCTGTTAAGTATTCAATGCGTAATATGCGTTTTGTACAATGGTTTTTCTAACCGTCAGAAATTGTATTTCGCCTTGATCTAAACCCGCTTAGCGTAAAACTACTCTCATTTATCCCACTTCTGGTCTTCTTTTAACGGTTTTCTCGACAATCTTCCATAAATGCCGAGAAAATTGCGGCGTATCCAACTTTCTGCCGAACGATCATCTAACGAAATGTCAGGAGTATTTTCCGATTTCACTTTTTAGATTATCCTTTCTACCAGTTCAACGAGATATATGTAGAATATCTCTCGTAAATTTTACTGATTTTACGCAAGTTTTAAGATTATTTTAATGCGTTAGATAAACTCAGAGAAAAAAAGCAAAAATGTTTTTTTATATATATATATATATATATATATATATATAATTAACTTTGTTGAAACCGATAACCTTGAATCCTTCTCGTGATAAAAAAATATATAGATGACTTTATCTTATCGCATAAGTTATTCGATAGCTATTTCATCATATATATTTGGACATACTTATGCAACTATCTTTATAGTTGCTCTTATACTGATAATATATACTTTAATACCTAATACCTTATATTCTAATACTGAAACCTCAATGAATGAAGCTTCAATATTGTATGACCATTCTCTGTTTTTTAATAAGTATGACAAGAGTCGAATAATTAGTTAATCATTTCTCACTATTTTATTTACAGAATCACTTTCTTCAAGTTATACCTGTACATTTGTAGAAGAAGTTACAATATTTGTATAATTTTTTTATTCATAAATATATGCGTAGCCTATTTTCTCATAAAAAATAAATAATGCATTCTTAAATGCTCAATGAACTTGTCATTAAACAAAATAAGAAATCAAATGATATTTCAGAGGAAGAATAGCGACAGGAAAAGTCACATACATCTTTTTCAAAAATATTATATTTCTGCGTTATATTTGCTTAATAACATGCATTTAAAAATGCATTGTTTATTTATTATGAGAAGATAAGCCACGCATATATTTCTGAATGAAGAAATTATACAAAGGAATATTGTAATTTCTTTTTCTACACATATACACACACACACACACAAACTTGAAGAAAATGCTGTAAATTAAAAAGGTTATAAACAATTAAATAATTATTCAACTTTTGTGATACTTATTAGAAAACGAGAACGCCATAATACTGAGGTTTAATTGTCCTCAATATTACCAGAATAAGAATAACTGTAAAATGGTTGTGTAAATATTTCTGTATATGGATGTGTATTATCACACACTTAAGAATTAAATTGCATTGAGGACGGAAGCAGTCAGAGGACTCTCTTTTGTAAACGAATGCTTCCCGTTCTTTCTTCATCATAATGCAGTTGATTCCATCCAAACGACTTATTTTCCACGTGTGATCATCCCCGCGTTTCGTCTAATTAGAAAAAATTTATCAATATTTAAATTAACAATTCACCATTTCCTCCTTTCATTTTGGCACATATAATAATATAACGCATCGTAAGCATTTTGGTTCACGATGCATATGGATACTTCGTACATAAGAATAAGATACACTTCCGTATATACGGTCGGAACTGGTATATATAGTCACCAATATCGAAGAATTTTCGCTAAAAACGTTTTGAAGCTATATTTCCCTTTGCAAAATTTTATGGGGAAGATTCGCATATTCTATTACGATAAGTGTATGTGACATTTTATGCATGATGCAATATTTGTGGAGAGATATTATATTTAAATGTAATTTTATATACACACAAAAATTGTGCAGTAAATATAAGCACATAAAAATGTGCGGTACGTCTGTAACTATGAATTAGTTTAACTTTTAATCTTGACGTAGTTGCACAAATTACTATTAATACTTGCAATCTCTCGCTGAAATTTGTAGTAGTACCTATTTTAATGAAACATTCTACTATTATTTTCGTCTTTTTACGCAAAAGATTCAGTAATCATGAGAGAAAAATAATGGGCAGGTAGATACAAATTATTTATTATTATTCCAGATGCATTGCAATAATGTTATATGGAATGTTCCTAAAAATGAGGAAATAATTGTTAATTTAAATATTAATAAAATTTTTTTTTCATCTTTTTTTATATAAGATAAATGTATGTCTTATCATATATAATTTTAAATTTATTAATAACAAACCTATTTATTTAAAAATTCTAGTATCAACGATCACAGATTTAAAGTTGCTGCGACAACGCAAGGATTATAATAGCAATAGATCGTTAGATAATTAAAGAGCTAATTAGCGGGCCACGTGCGTAGAGAAACATTGTAGCGGTTACTGTAACTGTACACACTTGTTACGGTCGACGTGTCTCACGGAGGAAAATTGAGAGATTATACACCGTTTTATCGTCGTCATATCTCTCTCTCTCTCTCTCTTTCTCTCTCTCCCTCTCCCTCTCCCTCTCTCTCTCTCTCTCTCTCTTTTGCGGTTGGAATTGCTCAACGACAAGTAAATTGAGATCGCAAAATGAAACGACGCGATCGAATCACGGCTTTTTAACGGCTCCATGGTAACAATCAACGACTGGCGTCATAATGCTTCGCAACGTTAATTAGTCTGACGCGGTAGTCTCTATAATCCGCGTAACGCAATTCCTTTTTGCTCGCGGTTTCCATGGCGCAGCCACGTAAAAATTTAATACATTGATTTCCTCCCTTGGAAGTAACGCAGACGTGGGCGAATGAAGTCAGCGTAGATGTCAGGCTTCAATCGTCCATCAAACGAGATTCTATCGCAAATATCGGATTTTCCAAAAAAGATTTAATTAATGGAAAATATCATGTTAAGCGTCGAAAATCAACTGTCTAATAATAAATATAAAATAAACATTGTTTTACAAAGAAACGCGTTTAATTTGCGAGAAACGTGTAAAGCTCGAATTTTCGAGCGGTATAAGATAGTCGGAGGAAAATAATTTTAGATTCGAAGGAACTAACGCGAAAAGGATCCCGTTCATTATTCAAGCCGCTGTGTATGGTAATTTTCGAGGTCTCATTAAACAAATTAATTACGCCTGCATTACTTTTCTTCGTCGCAGACGAAGTTATCTCGTTAGGCTTGACCTGAATGAGCGTCTCATTGTCGTTGATGCACGTGTGAACTAACTTAATTAGAAATGAAGCTTGTTACTTTTTAGATCTGATATTCAATTGTGTATGCATTTTCCTAAGAGATCTGTCTGCGCATTTATTGCAGACGTTATTATGATAAAACAATTTCGCGAGTGCATGATTAGAGCAATGGGTAAGTCACTGTTACTAGCAAAAAGTGAGATAATGATGTAAAAATTTTTCACATCAGAAGAAAGGGCTAATTGTGTCTCTCTCGTATACCGTGTACTTTACATTGATGATCAAATAGAAATAGCGTAATTGTAAAACTATCGGAAATTAAGAAAAAAAAAAAAAAAACCGTTAAGTATCAATAAAACTTACACAATTAGTAATACTTTCTTTCATATACAATTGAATAAAATCTAAAAGTTTACACCTGCGCGCGTGCAACGTCATTTGTACGATTTTGCTTTTCATATATTAATTTTTTTATTTACGACTCTGATATTTAACGAATGTACAATAAGCGTGTTATTAATAAAACGTAGAAAAAAGACAAACATCGTATGAGAACAGAAAAATACTTGATACATAAAAATGCCTTTTGTCTTTTTAACAGTATATGAGTAAATCCTGTTTTCACGTTTAATATGATACTGTATTAATATTCGATATATATGGCTTTAAATATTTATGTGTATTACATACAATTATACATATTATAATTGCGGAACGCGCGTTGCAGTATTATCGGTTTAATTCAAAATAAAATACTGATTCTTCGTAATTCTAGAATTTAATATGTAATTTATTATGTAATGTATTTGTTATATTTAGTGAATTGTAACGGAGATATATGTACATATATATATATAAACTTACTAACTCTATTTTTCTTGCGCGGTGTCTATCGCGATTTTTCTTTAATGTACTATTTTAAATCCCGTTTTACGATCTATAATTCGCGATAGAATGCGGTTTATAATTTTATGCGCCAGAATTCGGTTTATAATTTTATATATATTTTAATGTATGAATGTATTTTAATATATGTAGATACGTGTATTTTATTTTTTCAAATGTTTTCTGTATTACACACGATACATAAATTCATAAATAAAATTCTGCCCCGAATTATAAATCGCTTAGCTTATAAGACAGTCAAGCAAGCAATAAACTGCTTTTCTGTCATTTCCTTTCCTTTTTATGTTATTTTTAATTTGTCAATCAACGTAGCTTTGAAATTATAATATCCCCTTCTAAGCTTTGTATCTCAGACGGGGTTCTTGTATTCTTTAAAAAAAAATAATTTGGGCAAACAGAGAGTTGTGAATCCTACTGAGTAGTGTTTACAAACTTTCTACCTTAGACGATTCTTGTAGCATCGAAAAAATAATTTGGAAAAGTAGAGAGAGTTAAATCTCCTGTTGAGAGAGCAATGGTGCTCACCTCTGGCATCGCGGCCGAGCAACATTCCGGATAGAAGGAGGACGCATAGGATTCTTCCTATGCACCGAGACGATCGATCCACCCGCGGTGGATCGCGGCCAGGTACGACATCGTACCTTTCGCGCCACATCGGGCACATTTCCCACCCGGTGACGAGACCGGATCGATTCGGGCGTCCTTCTTCTCGTGTCACCTGCGTATAGTCCTCGGCTCATGCGGCGTGGAAGCGCTGCTCTTCACGTGTCGCCGCATCGGGAAAAACTGCAGGGGGTTACAAGGCGTCCTCGTGAGTGTTAAACTGCGGCTTTTGCCGCATCGCTGCGCGGTAGTTCATTATCACGTCCGTTGATTAACACTAATTCTGCCCTCCGCAGTGATGTAATCACCGAGGCAATCTGAGAAACCGCGAAATCCGATCACCGATAGATCAATTAACGCGTCCACAATGCTGCCCTTTCACCAGCGATGTCTTCCTCGCTCAAATGTCCACGTAGAGTGAAAACCAGAGTGAAAAAGGCCACATAGACAATCATTGTCATCCAAACAAAGTCTTCGGTGGATATTCCCCTACGATACAAAAGGTGTTCTTTTTTTTTCCCGCGTGTCGAAAACGCACAGGTGTTGCATTTGCTGGAATTTAATAACGTTGACCGCGGCTTTTGCGGCTCACATATCTACACGCGTCCTGGCTTAATATAATAAATCAACGTGGCGCCTCGAAAGAAAGCTTCCATGGAAGTTCATAGGATTTACGCGGTCTGCGTTATTAAGCTACGGTGCTGTTTTACGAACAAAAATCGCGCTCGATAATCCCGAGCTTTCGCCCGAGCACGTTTATTATCGAGCCAATCATTCTTCCTCTCTCGGTTCCTGATCGCGAACAATTCCTTTCGATACGAAAGCGCTTTTCTTCATAGACACAAAAAAACTTCATTTAAAGTCTACATCAGCACGATTTACTACTTAAAGTTTCCCATACAGCGAAGATTCACTTCGGCCGACGAGAGACCGACAAAGTACTGACTGTTTCTTATCAGACACGGCACCGTCGTTTCCCTCCTCCTTTCTTTTTACCTTTCGCCGACATTCTTAGATACACACCGCGATCTTAGGTACACCACTTGGTTTAACTTGGTGACCTCGAGAGCATTCATTTAACGTGGTCGAGTGCTCGATTCGAGAAGCGTCTCCGTTGATTCCTATAGTCATACTACCATCCGGTCGCCTTGGCCTAGGAAATCTGCGCTGTTACACTTTCATCGGCTTCCTCGCAGAAGAAGGAGAAGAGAAAGAGAGTGAGAGAGATCGTTAGTCTTTCCGTTGACTGCGCGATCTTTAATCCTCATCTTCTTCCGCGCTCTAAATTCGTTAGCCGTGACTTTTTCTAACAACTCGCTCGAATTCAGAGGGCGAGATACATTTCGGATCTTTTCTTTCGGGCTAGATGCGTGAAATTGCTGTGGTGCTGAAACATTTACATACGATCACACTGGAGCCACGAAGCCGTGTAATGTGCCGTGACACAACTCATGTTGTTATGGAACACTTAACGATGTTGAGATACGATTTACGAGTTCATAGCGTCAAAATCAATCAAACGTTTCGTAATCATGTAATGTGCCTATATGGCATCCAATCCAATCCTGATTATCCAAATAAATTTTATAAATTAAGTTGATTCTAAATATATATATTTGTTATTCACACATACTGTATAAAGATTTGTTCTTAATTTTTGGAATTATTGAGACAAAAAATCTCTGCAAAACTTTCAAATTCCGTTTAGTAAAAAAATTTGATAATTCATGAAGTAAAATTTGTACACATAATAAGATCTTCATCTGTGATACGTTAATTTACGACGGAATCTGGAAGTAGGTAAATTTAAACTCAAGGAGAAGAGAGAGGTTGAGGTGCAACAGGTTAAGCGACTTGTTCTTGCGCTTTCGTCAGAAGTACATAAACTATGACGAATGTAATAAGTACAATTATAATTCACAGCCGTTTATTAATCTATCAGCGAAATGCGCACGTTATAGTTATACATATACATAGCAAGAGATGCTCGTTATAAATTGCAGTTGTTATCGTTAAAATATAATATTGATGCAATCGCGGATGACGTAGAGAGTGAATTTGCAATTTGCAAATAACATGAAAAAAATGACGAAGGCACATATGGTTTAAATTTTAGGTCGCGCGAGATAATGTTTGAGCTTAAAAAGACACGTCTTTTTACATATTCGCTTTTATATATGTATACGTATATGTATAACGCGACATTATCATTTTAACATTTTTATCAAACACGAGCGTTAAAATTCAAAGAACGCATCGAAAACTTCGTCAAATAAATCTGAAAGTTTTTCTCCTTAAAAAAGAATTTCTTTTATCGCGGCGCGAATTTGACCTAATTTACACAGCACGAAAAATCGCGCGAGTATAATCGACGCACTTCGATTTCCACAAACAATTTTCTCCCTTTGCGAATTTGCTAATTCCGAGCAATTCGATAATTTCGAATAATTTTGGTTATCTACGCGTCGCGGCGCGTAGATTCCCGAGATGTAAAACAGGTTACTTTCTACTACATCCGCCGGACAAGATTCCTCAGCAATATTATGGGAGTAAATTCGACCCATCGGGAACACCTTCGTCGCGTCGCGACTCTTCGCGAGTCGCAGCTCTTACGCGGCTTTAGCGACTCGTATCGGGAAATTTGCCATCGGCGGTCTAAAATTACGCGAACAGTATATTCACCGACTGACCGACTGACTCATCCGACTATGAGGAACACAGGAGAATGATCCTTGTATACATCGTGCTGCACATAGCGGTACTCGCCAACGCACACGCGATGGCGATTGTGCATAGCGATCAGTTACGGAACGATGCGCAGTGAAGTTCCGAACAGCGTAATAATCGAATGAAGTACAAAAAAGAGGAATTGAAAGAGAGAGAGAGAGAGAGAGAGAGAGAGAGAGAGAGAGAGAGAGAGAGAGAGAGAGAGAGAGAGAGAGAGAGAGAGAGAAAGAGAGTGGGTGTGAAAATGTATCGCGTGGAATGCGACGTTAATTGTTACAGCATTAATTGTTGCTCGCGATTTAATTGGCGCGAGATAAAAGCACCGTGTGGGAACGGATCGCATAAACGTCTCATTGCAACGAGGTTACTTGATTATACTATCGTCGTTCAAAGAACAATAATGGTCGCTGTTATTCAAACAGCCGATTTAATGAGAGTCATTTACATAATGCGCGAATTTCCGATTTGTTTCGCGCACGTTAATATATTTATAAAACAAACGGGAGATTTTGATCCTTAGAGCGCTTTACTTATTCCAATTCGTGAAAATATTGTTATTTTTTTTTACAAGAAAGACGACATACACTTAAATATGTCTTCTTTATCTGTACAGTATATCATTTGTTTGTATAAGATTTTTACATGCATTCTGTGAGGAAATAAAAGAAAAAGATAGCACAAGTGCTGCAGAGGAAAAGATTAACACCGGCGACAGTGACTAAATGACATGCTTTTGTACTTAAAATTACGCAACTTGAGAAAAGAAACATTTCGTGTATTGAGTGCAATTACGCGATCAAGAAACAAGTCTTTGTTTCTCTCAAGATAAGAGATTAGACATCGACGTGAGAATGGCGTTAAATCGCGCCATGTTTCTTGAGTAAATCACTTTCGCAAACATCGCGATGTTAATTGCAGCTCTGTGTAAACAAAATTGTTTGAGAAAAAAGAAATTATTGCGTAAAGAAATAAAAAATACTACTTAATTCCTAACTATAAGTGTGCAAGAAAGTGTGTCAAATCACAGATGAAGATATTGAAATCGTTTTTCTAATGACTACGTAGTCAAGGCAGTGTGACAAGTAAAACACATTCCATACAAAACATTAATGCAGGTTAAAAGTTAAATGTAAATCAGACTAATTTGGTGAAACCACATAAAATGCTTTTAGCTTGCATTTATTTGTTTTACTAATTAACAACGAAATTAACACACTCGAGTAATCGCATTAATTTTCCTCTTAATATCCACGATCTTTCCTGTTAGGACAATATAAGTGATGTACAAGCATTATATATATATATATATATGTGTGTGTGTGTGTGTGTGTGTGTGTGTGTGTGTGTGTGTATTGATAAAAATTATAATTGATAATTATAATTGATAAAAATTATAATTGAATAAGAAACTATATTTTTAACAAAGATCGGGAAAGTAGCAGCTGTAAAAAAAAGGATTATATTTAGATTAAGTTAATTAAGACGTTTTGATTCCCATGCGACTGTCTAAACGTAAATACACAGCATTACGACAAGCAACAATTATCATTCATATCGCGTTCTCTCATAATCGTTGAATGAAGCTCGCCTTTCGTTATCTTTCGCACTTAATGTAGGCGTTATTGCCTGGAAATCCCTTTTTGCATTGTTAACTTTTCGTTATCTTCTGCAACTCATTTTCCATGACATGACGGGATATGAATTTTTAGTTGTAAATGATAAGAGTCAGATAAGGTTTTATTAAAAATAGAATCTTATGCTAGCCACGGTCGGATAATATTAGCATGTGATTATTATTTATCGTAAAGTACATTTTAGGAAATATAATATGAATTAACATTATAAATTTCATTTTCAGACTTAATGGCTAAAAAAATAGTGAATATTAAAATCTGAAACACTATGATGATAAAAGATTTTCGCTAAAACGAAAAATCGACTTCAAGTTTTCCTTTCGCGGATTTCATAAATTATTCCGCGCGCGACGATCGCATTAATTTTGCCGGCGAAACCGCTCGATTGTTTCACTTGCGTTTTCTTTTCTTATGTATGAATTTCATCAAAATTTTCCCGGCCGCGGTTCCTGCATCGTCCACTTTTCGATATGCAAATAAGAACAGCGGTAACGCAAAAATAACCCATCTACGCAACCGGGTGTATCCTACCGTGATCGCGTACGGCACGCCAGGATTCCGGGAGAATTTCAAAGAGAAAACGGGAGAATAGCATTGTCATGCTAAAATGAGACTCGATTTCGATGATGACGATGCATTCGCACGTAAGATTCGTTGAGTAAGATTCGCGCGATATGCAGCGCGGCTCGCGATCACGAGCTCGATACGGCGTGAATTAACGTTAATTAACCAATCGGTAATCTTATTATCATCTCAACGAGTCTTCATTCATCGAGGAGAGGTGCTCGAAAAAAAGGTACGCAAAACGGCGCCGTTGGCCAGGGAAAAATTTTCCGCCATTGAAAAAATACAGCCGGCCATAGGCAAACTGCGAGATCTGATTATGGGTCATTTATAATTACCTGAGCGCTAAGCCATCAAAGTTGGTCGGCATTACGCGTGGCTGATTATACCAGTTTCTAGTACGTAATATCACAGTGAATCGGTATTCATTCGACCTATTAACGGACGTGACTTATCAGCTGATTTTAAATCGCGTGTACGCAAAATACGCTAATTAAAAAGGTGGCGCCCGCGGTGTTTCGCTAATAAACAAATATTCGGCGATGTTCATTAAATTAAAAGCTATGCATCGGGGTTGGCGCTATTTAACTGTTTCCGCGGATTTACGTGTGTTTGTTAATAGGCGATTAAAGGGAAAAGAGATAAGATTAGATTGACGTGGCTTCTCTCGTTTTAATTAAGCGATCGGATAGCATTTTTTTCTCTTTTCTTTTCCGACTACAATTGATATCCAACCAGCGCAGGTATCGTTTGATAGCATGGGAGAATGCCATATGTTAAAAAAATCCGTAAAAAGAAGTACACCCCGTCATATATTTACACGTATGCGTTATCGTATCGAGCGAAAATGTTAAACTCTTGAAACATCAACGCAGATACTTCTAATATTTCCTTATTTGTTTACACAATGCAAACATAATTTAAATGCATTAATACTAATCATGCATTATCTCCACACAATATTTTTTTAAATAATTTAATAAAATTATTTATATATTTTTCATATATTCAATGAGATAAAAAAGAGAAAGAATACCCAATGCTGACGTAAAAAACATAGCAAAATAATTTCTAAGAATACTGTCATGCGTTTATATATTTTGTTTGCGTTTCCTTAGAGAAAAGTTTTTACGAAGATTGCGCAAGAAAAGTCATGTCTGAATAATGAATCGCGGTTACGTTGTGAAGGTATATCGTGACGTTTGCAGAATGGTAAACTAACATAACAACGTATAATGAATTTCATATTTTACGCAACCGGATAAATGTATAAACAAGAATGCACTTATGATATAGTATAGTAGTTTCTTGTGGATGAAACGCAAGTGCGGTTCGCCCTTAGAAACAATCCTATGTCATATTAATCTATGTCGTATCAATCCTTTAACGCCGCGAACTTTGCTTTCCATACAGATTAGCTACGCTGACTCGTATAATTTATTTTAGCCGTTACATGTAAATTGCATTCTTTCTACATCTTGCTTTGCAGCGCAAAAAATAGGAGCAAGGTAAATTTTATCGATGTTACTGCACAGAATCGCAATTAACTTGATCTAGGTCGATAGTATAATCGCAAATACATATGTATATGCAGGATATATGTCACATGAAGCGATGCAGTTGTATATCTTAAAAAACTGTCTTACGCTATTTATTAATCGTTATCTTTTATTTGTCTATTAATTGTTATCTCTTATTCATCTATTATTCCTATTAATTATAAAACCGATCAAGAAATGTGAACTTGTCCCGGGGTGCTGATCTGTTCTTCTTTCCGATTTTACGTGTCATGGCATACTAATTTTATTATTAAACCTGGGAGTATATTTTGTTTTAATTTTACACGTATGCATAGTTATTTATAAGTTTTTGCACCATTTCGAGCATTTGTGTAAGAAATAAACCAACTTTAAAAAAAATTTTATTGCGATACGCTGCTTTTCTTTTGTATTTATGACGTACTTAAAAACAAAATTTACAAAATACTATACTATTCGAAGTCAACTGATCGTAGACTTTTCAAATTTTGTACGCAATTAGCTAAGAGTAACAGGTACATAGTTTGGACAGTTATTCTTAAATGGCGTTGTATCGTAAAAAAAATCAGTCCTAAAATTTATGGACCGTACTGTGTATGTACAATTATTATAGAAATTTCATATATTAGTTCCTTGAGAATAAGATATTTCAATTTGATAAGTGCTCTATTATTTCAATATACAGATTGTTTTCTTTCGTGTAAAAATATAGTAATTCAGGTAAAATTTAACTATTCAGCTATAAATAATATTACATTAGAAATCTCTTAAATTCAATTATGTCCATTAAATGATTAATTGATGTATTCATTTTGATTGACTGTACAATTAGAACGTTGTAATTATCGCGCTCGAGTATTGTAGATGACGTTTTATTAACGATACTCGTTATGTTAGAATTTATCGACAGTGATCGATAAAAATATCAAAAGTACCATTTTTGCAAAATGCGTAATCTATGTACTGCAATTTAATTCAATTGTCACTTCAATCAAAATTTTTAAAATTGTGTTTATTGCTGGCAAACAAAATCGAATACGTTAGCAAATATCTTGATTTAACAATAAAATGTACATTAAATTGCACTTGGAAAAAAATGTTTAACGTCGATGTCATGCATTTGACACATATTTGTATAACTGAAATGAAATATATATAAACTGCAATAAATAAAAAGTAATTAATTATAAGAAAACAACGTACGCAAAAATCTATGTGTATGTTATTTCAGAATGATTGTCGCAATAATGTTACGTACATCTCAAAACTAATACTATTAACGTAATCACAGTAAATCGACTTTCTCAATACGATTAACGCTTTATCGTCATTGTCTTTTTGTGATGCAGCTTTTATTTCGCTACCGCACGCTTATATATATATACTCATTATATAAATACATAAATATTATTATTATTGTCATAATTATAATTCTCATTATTATTATTTTCATTCATTTAGTTTCTCCTCTTGCTCGTGCAACTTGTAATGCAAAATCGCGCTCTATCACGTTGTATTGAAATTATATATACGTATACTATTTCGAATATTTAGGACGAAACTGATGAAAAGATAGACGGACTTATAGCCAAAGTATGTGCGACGAAAATAAGTCTACGTTAATTAGGCGCGTGTCTGATGTGCGGATATAAAAGATTTATCTCCGATCTTCCGCGATAATAAAAGTGAGTTTCCTTTAAAATCGCACTGCCAGATATTCACTTTTTATCGCCTCTTCTTAAGCTTCTTCTTAAAACAAAACTTATTTCTTGTTAGATTATTTCCAAATAATAACTGTACGTAAATCAGAAGAGGACATTTTATGAAGATAACGAATAATCAGATAAAACGAGAATTTAAAAGTCCGATAAGCGTTTATTCGTAACAATGAAATTTAGAATAATTCAAGATAAATTTTTCTAAAAAAATGGCTTTTGGGATTGTGTTCTTTTTAAGTGAGTTCGTTTTAATTATAAATATGATTCTGAGATAGGATAATAAAATGTGCGATCATAAATAATAAATGTAAGAATATATAGGCGAAAATTTTAATTGTATAAATGTACTTTTTCAAAGAAACTAATATATCGACAATTTTAGTTAATAGAATCATGCGAATAAAATATATGCGTTACAAATTAATATGCATTAAACTAAATATAATTAACTATAATTTCTAGTCGGGAAATAAAAAGGAAATAAGACATAAAGATAAAATAAAGGGAAATAAGAGCTTCATCGTGATTTTTTATTTTCGATTTAACACTCGACAAGGAAAGTTTGTATTTCTGTCATTAATGATCCGATACAAGTAAGTTTCGACTTTTCTGAAACTTAAAAAAAGGGTATGTCCGTAAGTTTATGACGTTGTTATGGTGCCTGTAACAATGTACGAACTTTGTTCAATATTATGTTGTTATTGTTTAAGTAGTTTTAATCTTCCAATCATGAGCTTAATAAGCTCAATATATCCAATGGATGGTGTATTGAGCTCGTCGGGTCTAGATCGACGAGACTATTCCACGAATGTGACAGTCGTCCTATTTTTCGTTTGTAATAATTATTTATTTCGTATTGTTTCGTGCTAAAAAGACCCATTAATTTCGCTTTCACGATTTATTTTGTTGCCCGCATATTTTTAGAAACTGTCCCCGAAAAATATCCCAACTTGCTCAAGGCGAAATTTGCTCCAACTAGCAAAGCGCGAGCTCGTTTTCACAATTTGGTTATTATTCGTATTTTAAAAACTGTCGCTGCTAGTCATTTCAATCCCGTTACTATTTCAGATATCATAGATGTAAATTCTACAAGTAGCAATTTAATTTTCCAATTTGGAGTTGATCTCTTTTGTGGTATAGTATGCTTTAAGAAAGCTTATCGTCTGCTTTCTTGTATATAATTAATATTATATTACTCTATAAATCAGTATAAGTATAAGTGAGTAATAATACATTTTTTATCTCGGTAACGTCCCAGCAGCATATTAATATTTCGTGGCGAAGAAGTATTTCGATAACAACAAACTGATTACGAGAAATGTGATTAGTATCACGATACGCAACTGGGTCGAGATTCTTACGTTAACGAACCGAAAAAAAGAAGAAAAAAAGAAGAAAAAAAGATAAAAAACTAATTTCTTTGCTGCTCCCTCAAAGAAATTGCAATTTCATTTAAACACATCCGTGGAATGCAATTTGGTTTAAAACACACTTATAAAACGTTTCCGCTTTTCATTGTAATCACTTTCCTTTGCTTGACAACGAGAAAACGAGGTCGGCATCAATGGATTACTCTGTATACATAAAAATTACTTCGCACAAAACATCTTTCAAAGGTCATTGCGATTCGAAACTCTTTTAATTTCTCCGGATGCCTAATGCAGAGAGAAAGAGGGCGATTTTTCAGGTCTGGAAAAATTTCGCTGTGTTAAAGAATGAAAGCGATCCAGATTGATTCTTTATTTATGAACTAAACTTCACCGTTTATAGACATTAAGAATTAATGTATGCCGCGTTAATAAATGCATTTGATTATGCATTAGTTACGATTGGTGGTAATAATTTTCGCGGAATATCAATCTGCGTGCGCTAAACCGGGTATGTTAATGTCGTTGATCATTATTACGGATACTCGACGGATATAATGCAAGACGATTGAAATTTATAACAGTGACGATGCGTCGCGTGTATAACATTTGTCGAACACAAGAGAAAAATCTAACTCGAAAACCAGAACATTGTAACTCGAGGAATATTACAGTTATGCATTTTATAACGTCGAAAAATGCTTGGGACAGTCCATCAGGTTTCGTCATCAATCTTAATCTGTATATGTGTGAGAAATATATGAAGCGCATAAAACATATATATATATATTTTTACAATTATAACGTCACTTAGAATTTGCAACGCGATAACATTCCATTATCATATATGTATAATACACAAATTTCGTATTAAACTCGTATTTAACTCAAACTATATAGTATATGTAAGAGATATATAAACAGATTTTTTAAAAAATTATAACGTATAATAAAAGCTAAATTATATAAATTTACGAAAGACAATAAATATTATGTTGCAAATGGTGCAAAATGTTTATGATAATCATATATATTTCTTAATGATTCTTGTTATTATAATTGATATATCTAACATCTTAACAAAATTTCGATTAATCAGCGATATGTCGCAAAAATCCTGATTACAATAATTATTTTCTATATAATCACAGGCTACGACTCGCAAAATTGAGAGAAGTAGAGACCGGAATAAATTACGTTGAAACTTACTTTGAAGCACTCATCAGCTTCATTTTATTTCGGCAAATAACAGTGAAAATAAATTTGTAATAAACTTCGTAAGATAAGTTGTTGCTAGATTATAAATTAGAAGTCATGCGAATTATATGTAGAATAAAAATTAATAATCGTTTTATATGAAATTGATAAAATTAACGCGATAAAATTAACGCAATTGATTTTAATGCTAATATTTGCACGCATTCACATCCTTCAGTTAAATTTGCGTTCGATTGCCAGCACGAGATGACAGGGATGACCACGATTGGCATGGAATTATCGGATATCATTAATTAAGCATTTGTCAAGATCTCTCTTGTACGAACATTGTTGTTGAACATACGTATCGAATAATTAAATATCGAATAATTAAATTCAGCATGGAAACATGTATAATTTTCCAATAAAATTATCCCATCAATGTACTCTTTAACTATAATGAGCACCAACCCACATAAAATGTGTAAGTAAGATTGGTTTACCACACATTCAGAGAGGATACATTTTTCCTGTATATAAACGTTAACTACGGTTATTACCAAAGCTAATTATGGTTATTACAATTAGTAAGTTTGATCAATTTCTTGAGAAAAAAAGAACTTCTTAAGAAGTTTTATCTCATGATAAAAAGTTCATTCCAGATCGCATGGTATCTAAGAGAAGTCAGACACGGTTTATTTTAAAGTCATTATGTCGTTACATTATGTAAGAAATGTGTGCGAAAAATGGTGATAAATAGGTCAATGTCAGAGTTGGATACTATAAAGTATGTCATAGATTATAGATATATTGAAATGTGCTAACATAAAATGAATGATAATTCCTGGATAGATAATTAACTGAGTAATGTTTTAATATATCGCCAGCTAAAGTGCTTTATACTTTTTGATCTTTATACAGAATATAGATTAATATAAAACATATAGATATTTACAAAAAATTCATTGTTTGTTTATTTACTTTATCGTCATAAAAATCATTTCACAATAGTTAACATTTTCGAATGAGTGAGTAACTCAGTGAACCGTTTCGTATACTTGTTCCAAAATAAGCCAGAGTAAAAATAATAAATAATGATCGATGTAGTTATTAAATGACAAAATTAATTTAATTTAAATTTAGAGTTATATATATTTTGCATCCAAATTATATGAAAAAAAATAAATAAATAAATCACAGTGAGAAGATAAATGCCATTAACACATCCATAATGACATTTTTAAATCATGCAATTTAACTTCAAAATATCTAAAAGTTTTTACATCCAACGCCCAATTCCTTATCATAGACATTAAAAATGAGGATGTTTAAAAACACAATAAGATTCATTTATTAATTTATTTTAAAAAGTCGGCATTACTGAAATCGCGAAGCCGATAAATCCTCATTTGCTCTACAATTGATTATCATATGCGTTAACTATCGATACGCAATCGAGAAGTTTTAGAATGCAGTTTCCACAATACTGTTAAATTGCGAAAATGTCGAGATCTCCCACGCGTCAAAATTGTATCTTAATTACATATCTTATTTGCGGTTTCCACAAAATCGACCTTGAACTACTTCTTCAAGTACGAGTCTCATATCCCGATGTGAGACTCATATCCTCGTCGATCTCCGCAGCCGGGATCATCATCAAAGTTCACAGTGATAACAACATAGTGATCACCGCCATCACCACCTGGAAGATATCAACGCCACCCACGGATATCCCGACGGCGTACCCGGCATACACTACATCGGCGATATCCGACTGCGCCACTCCGATTCCGTTCCTGTAAAAGAGGGAACGCGCGCCGCCACCATCATTCATTTACAACCACCTGCTCGACGGGGTAGCATCGTCTCGTCTCGTCTCTTCTCGTCTCGGTGTCATCTGTTATCCGTGACCGCAAATAGGCAAAAAGCGTGAACTGTTTTCTTTCTTTGGGAATCATCCTCGCAACAGCGAAGCACGTCGTCGACGACCATCGCGACAGAATGAGAACCAAATTTCGCGCGACTTCCGGTCCCGTTTTCTCGCTCTACCTCTCAATCGTTCTGCTCGTGGTTCTGATTTCCGTCAGTGACAAGGCGCACGCTAAACGTGAGTATTCTTTTATTTGTATTTATGTTCATTAATGCATTTAATTTCAGATTTAAGATACGACCGAAATAAAAAAGAAACAATGATAATTTATTAATTCTAAAATAGTCTGCAGAGGGAACGGCATAAGGGCCGCATTACAGGGGGAATTTGATTATTTCAATACAAATTTGCGAATAAATCATCATATAGCGATAAATATGTTTTCACATCAATTTGTCAAATAGTCGTTATCTCTGTCGGATAATTTTTTATGGAATTGTGTTGAAATATAATTAATTCTCTTCAATGTCTTTGAAGATTATCAGTACGATATAAACTTCTGATGTGTATAGTGTTTCGGTTTTCAGGGTGTCTTTTTCTGATTTTCTCGGTTTCATTTTATCCAGATTTTCTAATCAATTTGAAATTGATTGAGATCGTATCTTTGCGTATTACAGCATTGAGAACAGATGAAAAAATTTTTAGTCTTTATTTAGTTTTAAGTTAACTCTTTTATGTAATATAAAATAATCAAATTAATTGTGCCGGACGCAAAAAAAATATGCTAAACTTATCAAATTAGTTAAGAGCAAAATAAGATTTTTTATACACGTTTATACATTTTCTTGTGAGCTAATCAACTTGCTGACTTAAAGTCTTAAAAACTTTTAGATGCATATTGAGTTTGTTTTCCATTAATTAACATTTTTGCAAGTTAATCCGTAAATTTAGTTTGCACATATTGCATTGGAAGTTGATCCCATACATTCATGAAGCGCATTTTTAGTAGCTTCAAGGAATGATAACCTACAATTAAAATTATTTCGCAAATTATTTGAACTATACTAATTACGTCACTGTATGAAGCGTCACTATTTTAATCATTTTATTGTTGCGTTTTTACTTCAAAATCGTTTTATGTACTTGTCGATTTTAATATTTCTTTTAATTGCGCATCACGAGTCAAGAAATGTACCGTAAAACTTTCTTAATAATATCGATTGATCGATCGAAATAGATTTTTTCTATTTTTTAGGAAGCGTTGGTAAGTCTGAATAAATTTCTACGATTCTTTTTTATTCGGTAAAGTATCTTGCACGAGCACTAATTAAAAATTCCTCTTTGTCCGTCAGTTAAATGCCAAGTACAATTAAATAAGTTTAATTCAAATTACATTTCTTTGTGTAAAACAACCGAGAAGAAGTTACAAACAATTTGGCAACCAAGAAAAACTCGCGTTAACTTATATAGTTAATTTTATATTATTATATATTGTATATATTAAAATAAATTAAATTTATTCGTAAATATATAAATTTTTTGTTTTATTCTTTTTCGCTATTGTCAATATAAAATTGATGATTTATATGTAAAACAGAATCTACATTGTAGCTGCATACTAATACTTGTTAGATGATATATACATAACTTATAAGTTAGAGAATAAAATGCTCTCCCCCCCAGTTGCAAAAGCATATTGTCATTAAATGATTAAACAGTCATAGCGCACACGCTATCGACGATATACAAAATTTTGGCCTTCTCGTGTGTCGCTCCTACATATTTACTCCTCCGCGTTGAAAAGTCAAAATGCAAATATGTACGTCAAAAATGTCAAAAAAGTTTATTCTGCGTGTTTACGGACAGTTCTATTTTTTTAGTTTTGTGCTTTTGTAAAAGTTATAATTTGAACAACGCTTTGATATTTCGCTTGTCGCCATACCGAGTTGTTTCGTCACTCTGACGTTCGACTGATCGTTTCAACTCCTCGCAAAGCCGAATCATCGAAATGGATTCGCGCGGGGAAACTTACGAGCATTGAAAATGTAATTTTTCAGGAAATATGGTATGTCAGTTCTTTTGTCTGTCACAATTGCACCGCATACACGTTAATGCGTGGCGTAAAATAGAATTCAAGAATTTCAATGTATCGTGCATACAAGTAATGGAAATTTTTCCATTAGATAACTCACGCGTTTAAGATGATAAAAATAGATATTAACGAAAATAATTCGAAAGACCGAAAGTTATAAATTAATTGTTTGATATAATCTTATTTAATTTATCTCTTTGTTATAAAAAATTTATTTAATAATCAATAGATTGAAGAAAGCAATCTTTTTATTTAAGTAGATGACAAAATTTTTACGCTGTTTAATCGATTAATCTTTGACAAGTCTGTTTGAATTATTTCCTACACATATATAGAAAAAAAAGAGATTTCATAAAATCAAAGAAAATGGAGATCATCAATTTTTAAAAAAGCAATATATGAATTTGGGTCGAATAAACAGTAAATATCAGATTTCAGAATATCATCTTTCATAGAATCATTGAAAACTAACCGCGTTTTATGAGATGCTGCATATTACAATATATGTATATGTAGCAGCGATGAAACGTGTAATTACGGGGCATTAGATTTGTAACATCAATCGTTTCATTCCCGTTTCTGAAAATACTTAAATAACAATGTATGATGTAAAATTCAGATAGTTACACATTGTAGATTGTAAATTTAACAATTGCATGTGTTCGCTCTCAACTTCTATTTGGGTCTCCGCGAAGTCAGCGATAGATTACTTCTGCGCGATGCTGTTGCGAAGTTCTGCTATTCTACGCAAAACTCGTGTAAAAGAGAATTATCGCTGCTCTATTGTAATGTCAAATCCGTTAACTCTCGCGGCTACGAAATGTTATAATAGCATTGACTGTTTGGTCATGTTTCCGTGACACAATTATCGCTTCTTACACGAGCTAGGAATAGTACAAGCGTAGGATTTATGGATAGAAATTATCGAGGACGCGAAACTATGCATGACAATCGATAGAAATCAAACTGTCCATTAATTCTGATCTACTTTACAATTGCATAATTTTTATGAATAATATCTATTAATTATATTAATCTTCAACTTTTTTAATAAAATTTTAAATATTAGTTTTTCTATAATTTTTTTATTGTATAATTATTATTAGTATATAAATTTTCTCTATTGTGAATATAATCTACATACATACATATATTTCTTTCTAAACGGAGAATCTTTCTTGCTTTAATTTTTTATAGACTTAAAAACGAAATATTTTGCATCCAGAAATTTTAAATTGATTTAAATGTACCGTTAATGTAGTGTTAATTATAGTATATCTAGATTATGGTATATAAAGCAAATTTTATATAGTTAATTTTGATACTCTGATTATAAATATCGAAAATTAGTAACTTAATAGACTACATTACGCGGTATTAAAAATCGTGTCGTGTAGAAAATTGCACCATAATTAGCATTTAGTGAAACAGCTCAATTAGGCGTGTATAATAGGCAAATATTGCGTATATCATATTAATAATTGTGCATCTAGTAACTCTTAATATAATATTGTTTTCAATTTGTACCGTACCAACCGTTTGCTTATTCATATTTATTACAATAATCAGATTTGAATTGGATGCGTTTAATTTTCAATATTAATACTAAAATGTCTAGATTTATCCTTCAATAAATGTTCCATAAACAAAAATATTTAAATGGATTTGACAAATATATTCTTACGTGTCTATTTTCAAATAGTCAATCTTCATAATCGATATCAGTTAAAACACTTTAAGCAAAAAAGCAAAAAATTAGCATTTAACTCAGTGGCTCTTATTAGATTACTCATAGCCGTAACATCATTTCGATCTACATCGAAGAGCAACGAAGTTCTAAAGAAGGAAAGATAGAGCTTTATTAGCGTCAATTTATTTTTTCTTTGCTTTCTTTTTCTTCAAATTTTTGTTTATTTTGATATTTGTATTTTCTTATTATATATTTTTTTTCTCTTATAAATTCTGCTTCATACGATTAAGAATTCACGACACAATTAAAATAGAAATAGAAATCTATTCATAATTTTATGTGCAGCATATTCCAATGTATGTATATATCCCGATGAGTATCTTACATATCTGTATGTTACTTCTTCAAATATTTTCTATACGTGTCTATATACTATGTCGTATTATATACGACACATAAAATTATAAATAGAAATAAATTTCAAATTTTATCGGGAATTACACAATTCGTTTAAAGTGAGCTTAATAAAAAAGAAACAAGATTACATTGATACTTATTAAAATTCTGAAAGATAAATATAATATATTTTCAGAATTATTTACCTGAAGCAACTCTTGCGTATACAACTGTTCTTTTGATCACGTTTCATGTGGTTAGCAAACTGTATTAATTAACAATTACGCGAGAAATAAAATAAACGTGTATGCTATAACGATGCGTTACACAATCATACACAATCGTCGAAGCAATGTAAAATGATGAAAATGAAGATTGTCGTGTTTCCATTCAATATTGTATCTCTCTTAATAATTGTAACGCGGGGAAAGTCACTGACCTGGAAGTTTGCGAATTTTCATTTAAAATCTTTGTAATTTGAATAAAAGTTATAAATGCATAATATGGTGTAAGTGTATGACAGCGTATGAGAACTGAAGAGAGAGATTTCTAAAAAAATTTCCCATATTTTTTAATACTTCCCATATTTTTTAACACTTCCCATATTTTTTAACACTTATTCTTTTCACAGCGCGAAAAAATGGTTGCACCGACTGCAAAGCCAGTTTTTTAACTAACTTTGATTATGTTCACGCTAAAGATATTAAAGTATGATGCGACAAGAGTTGTACAGGACATTTTTTGAGTATTTCTAAACTTTATTCGGTCTACACAATGTTTTTGTGAAATGTATCCGAGAGGAGCTGGGAGACTTATTTTAATATATTTAATGACGATAATGTGCTGATATATTTTACAATGTTTAAAATATATGAAATATATATAAATATAGAAACAAAGAGAAACAGATAATAAAAATGACAGAATATATGGAAGCAATACACAAGAACAAGATAAGTTTCATTATCCAATTCACAAAGATGCTGCACACAGCCAAAATCTAAATTTCCAAATATGTATGTAGTTTGTATCATGTATCATTGCTCCGTGGAGAAAGTAAATATTTCTGCATTAGATTTCTGAGAATACTCACTAGGGAATTACATAAACTGCTACAAGAGTGGTACAAAATTAATGGCGATTTTATAGACAGACTATCGAAATTTTCACTTGTGCGCGCTATTGGTGTTACGGTGAAATGCACTTTGATAGATTCACACTGGATAGATAGAATGGAATTACGCAATATGCCAGTCCATTTCACTGTAAATGTAGCGGCTGCTCAGATCGAAATTCGAATTGTTCAGCCGTGAAGCACATTTTCGCGAACGATGATGAATCCAGGTGTACGGCTAAAGTGCAAACGAACATTTATCAAAAAGGTCGGAGAGCGCGAATATTCTTCTTGACACGCGCAAATATATTATTTCGATAACATATCTGCAAAGTGGCATGTTTATAATCATCCTAAATAAACCCGATGTCATATTGCGAGATCAGAACACATGGCCTTGATTAATTTACTGTTGAAAATCATAGCGTCGAATCAATTACATAATGTAACTACTATTAATTAAATTTTATCATTTGTTTATTTAATGTAGATAATGAATTACACGTGCGACTATGTTGCGATTATATTATCGGGAGGAATGTAAAGTGTGACGTGTACTTATGTCGAAAAATAGAAGAAAGATGTGGGCGCTTAACGAGTTTCCTCGTAACGTTGTAAAACTTAAAAATGTAGCTCACGTAGAAACGATTGTTCGTTTGTACGGAGAAGGAAGGTCGAAGCCGATGGTGGATTAATCAGCTTCGTTTCAGGTAGTAATTGAATGAGCAGCTCTGTGCGGAGAGCAAGTTGTTCCTTTACTGTTCACGAGTAATTTTAGCTCCGGCACGTATTACGGATTATATATTTTTTTCGGTTTTGTCTGTCAGTTTTTCGTTCACGCATGGCCGAAGACTTGTCGTTCGATATTTCAATTAAATATTCACACGTTGAGATTTAACGAAGAGATTCACGCAAGATTGTCTAATGCTTTTATCCGTAAGCTATATATATAAATGTATACGCGCATAAATATCAATCGGAAAATTAAAAAATGTTATACTATCTTTATTAATTTTCACGTATTCATTTTTTTTAAACAATAGCTACAGGTTTTAATCCAAGCAGCGATGACAAGGCCAATACGAAACCACGCGCTATAAAATATTTATTTAGTACACTTTTCATACATAATATATGGTTATATCTTATTCTATACTCGTATAAAAATATACTACGGGAAATCATACTATAAGTTATTACTTTAAAACGGTTACTAATGCGTATTGGCCTAGTCATCGCTTGCATTTGTTCTGAAGTCAAAAATTATTTTTTGTATTTACCATTTTCACGAATTTTAAATTTTTGATATGAAACCAAAACCGTTTTCCATATATTAAATTAGATTTAAATGAAATTATTTTTCTCTACGTGTAAAACATACTTTCCAAAATTAAACAGATTGTGTGCTTCTTTCATGAATTATAATCTCTGTTTATGCGACAAGCATTTCAATAAATTTATTCCTAGATAATAGTCGCGTAGGAAATTAAAATTGATTTCTCGCGTTGAAGGGAAATAAATTTCATAAATAATTCCTCTTTCACAGGAAGTACTTATTTCGTATTAAAATATGGGCTAAATTGTGGCTTCCATATAATAAACATTAATACATTCACGAAATCGAAGAGGAAAGTTTGATTTTTCTCATATTTCAACTCAGGAATCAACTTTATATAAATATATAAAATACCACGTGTTTGTTTTATTTATAATTAAAAAGAGCCTCAAAGCGAAGACTTATGAAATATAACCCATTATTTTTGGATTATTTCGCAATTGTTTTAACGAGTGAATAATGTAGTTGCGTGTTCGTTTTAATATTAATTACAGAGAAAAAACGCGCAATCATCCTAGTTTAACTAAACTTACATTTTACTAAAATTACATTCTATAAATGCTTCAAACATTCATTAAATATACACATTTCGAGTCAATACATCATGTCTAGATATTGATGGATGCATGTATATTCTGAGCGACAGAATAGATCTGCAGTAGATTATGAAAGAAAATTTGTGGTATCAACAAAGAAAAGATATAGTTATTTATTTTCCAAAGGCAATCTTGTTGTCCGAAAAAGATACACAGTAGCATCTTCCACGAGCATACTTGATGCGAAATGTTTCTTGATAAACCATGATATTTTAACATCTCATTAGTGTAAAAATAAACCTCGTTTTATAAAGTATTCACGACAAGATTTACTTGTTATCTGTTTTAAATATTTTGGTTTCTCTTCTCTTTTTTCTCTGATCGATTATCCATATTTTACAAGTCCGGTATTTTACTAAAATTAGATACTTTTTATCATTCCATAAGAGGTTATACACAGAGACCTAAGAAAATCTCAATATTTTCAAAAAATTATTTTTTTTTTTGTAACATTGATTCCTTTCACAGCGCGAGAAGGAAGAAGTACTGGTCGCAGGAGTACCAATAACTACGTTCGCAAAGGTATGTTTTCGAAAAGATCACGATAGGTCAAGAAAGCTCTGTACGATTTTTTGAGAACTTGTAAATATTTTTAGATCTCTATGTGTAACTCTTCACTTTTCACTTTAATACTAAAACTTATTCTCTGCAATGGCTTTCAATGACTAAATTATTATACCTTTCTCGCTAAAAAATTTTTTTTTGAAAATTATTACTATTAATATGAAAGACATAGAAAGTAAGAGTCTGAGTTAACGTCTAAAACACGATATTTTCGAACATAACACATAGCGTTTGGTTGCATCGAATGGCGTAAAATAAAAATTGCGTAAATAGATAAAAACATTTTTCTGTAAATGCGAATACTAGTTTACTGTATATATAATTTCAACATCGCATTTCAAATTATTGTTTTTCTTCGCAATCAAAATTATACCGATTGCCTTTACACAAATAATTCATGCAACTAATATCCAATAATTATAATGTGTCTCAGGCGGCTGCGCGTCATTTGGGCATTCATGTTTCGGCGGTCATGGAAAGAGATTCGACTCGACCATGCGACACAACACATTGCAAGAAAGTATTAGCCAGAAGTTTCAAGAATCCGAAGTACCGTCACCGAACGACGAATTATTCTACATTCTTCCGAACGACGAATTCCGGGAACAACCGGACAAGTCGTTGCCTTTCATACGGACTCGCAAAGACACTCAACAATTTGACCCTTATCCCCTGTCATCTTTAGTTAATCAATGGGTACGTGTGTTTTTTGATGGATAAATGCTAAGAAGATATGGAACGTATAAAAAAAGATTCTCCAACAATAAAAATAAAGAAATAAAACTTTTGTATTAGCGACAGATATACCACATACATATATATCTTGCGCTGTACAAATATTACGAAATTATAAAAATAAAGAAGAACATTTTAACCCATTAATATCTAAGAAGTAATTAGAAATAATGAGGATAAAAATCTTATAGTATGTATGCTGCATTTTTCAGATAGCATCTCATCGACGCCCGCATCGCACAGATACGGACATCACTAATAAATAAAGAAAGTGTACAGGCGAGTTACCTATGTACGTCAAGATTAAGCAGTTTCGTATGGCGTATATATATTTAGAAGAAATTGATTATGTTATTTAGATTATTTAATGATGCTTAAATCCGACTATCGTTTCATATATTATGACTATCATTTCAAATTATTATTGTGTATATTTTTCTGTAATGCGACGATCACATTTAATGTTATAAATCATTGTAGCAAAGCTAAGAAGGAAAGATTTTAAAACTGTTGTATCATAGCTCTCTATAATCTATGTACTTATAAGTTATTAGATTATAATAGATTTTTTTATTTTATGTATATTCCGTATTTTTTAATATTAATTTAAATTTTGTACGCGTAGACTGCGTAACTAAACTGCTTTATATATTAGATCATTATCATCCTGCAAACTTTGTTTGATTAAACACAGATAACGTATAGTTTCTTTCGAAAATGCATCTTTCTAGATGTTATGTTATTCTCGGCAGATAAACGCGAACGCTGTGCAAATCGTGTTGGTAACATTCATCCATCGTCGCAATGACAAATCATTCTCAGTTTTATTGTCTGCTGTCAAAAAATCGATAGTATATTATAATCAGATGATAAACTATATGATAAATTTATCTTATGTAAACATTATAAACATTTGTCCCACAGTAGGTGACATTATGACTTATTTTTGCGAAATAAATGTCCGCATTAGAATTGATCAAGTTATTGAACTACACAGCTAATAGATATTATTTATTATTTTTATACCCCTAATATATAATTATACAGAAATTAAGAAATTATGCCTTGAAGTAATATTATTGATACATATTTATGATGTGTATTTTTCTTACTTTATAGCTTACGCAGAATGCGATAATAGTTCAATTAATTTTGTAACTTTCTCTTGATTTAATATATGTTGGTTATTTAATGTAATAATTATTTAATGTCAATGACCACATTTATAAACTCTAATTTATTATGTAAAGAAATAAATGAAATAAATATTGAGTCTTTCAAGACTGAATAAAATATTTGAGAGACTGTGTGATATACATATTATATATATATATGTGTGTGTGTGTGTGTGTGTGTGTGTGTGTACTTTTATCTGATTTTTTACTGATATCTGTTTTTTTTTAAAATTTAGTAATTGACTTTCATATAAATTAATATAAAATCAGGCTTTTTCAGATTTATTTGATAAGTTTTACAGAGTAGAAAGAAGGTAGAAAGCTTTTTCAGTTTCACATAGATAATCAGAACTCTCTATAGTAGTAGATATACATATACAATCTCACACACTAGTCGAAATAGAATGCTGTAATAATTAAAAAAAATGATTTTTACTTAGAAGACTACATTCTTCTATAGTAAAACTGTCGGAGTTCTCTTAATCATAATATAATTATATAAAATGTTCAACAAAATTGCTATCGTTAAACATTTTTATATTTAATTATATCATGACAGAACTGCTATCGTCGAGTCTTACTATAAAGAGTATAGTTCTCTAAGTAAAAATTGTTTTTTTTTTTTTAATCCAGGGGGAACATTAAATCAAACAGGAATTTAATACATACGAAAACATATACATACGTTTCTCTACAGAGAATCATTATATTATTACTTTGATTGTAAGATCTGTTTTTTTGAAAATTCTTTTTCGTCACTATATCTTGCAGTCTTTTACATTTTGTTTATTTCGTATTTCCATTCTTCTCATTCTGAAAATAAACACATCGTTAAATGAGCGTTAATATTTAACAGGTAAATACCTAGAAAAATGTTGATTAAAACATTCAATAACTGTTAATAAAAATACAAGGCATACCAGAAATTTGAGTATGTCTAACTTTTGAGGATTATTAATTGGCATATCGTACTCATCAGTTGAAACTAGCAAGATTTCTGGAATGTTTTCAAGTTTTTCGTTCATTATACTACGCATTATACCTTGTGCGTTGCTGATCTTTCGCTTATTTTCGTTTTCGTTGTTAATTGGAATTCTGCAAATTCGTGTCGGTTGTTATGTTAGTCTCATATATTAATAAAACTATTAATATATAAATAGAATTACAAAAATAGTTTTTGTGTGTGTGTGTATGCATTATATAAATTATTTTTTTCAGAATATAAATATTCAACTTAATTACAGAGAAAAATATTTTTGAATAGAAATTTTACTTTTGATATAAATACTGATAAATTATAAAATTACGGAAAATTAAAGATGCTAATAATATTAGATAATATTAAATTAGAACTATTAAATTGTTATATATCTGCTGATTATCTTGATACAATGTCTTTTTTAATTAAAATGTGGGAAAGTTTAATCATGAGTCTAATGATTCATAAAACAAGTATAAAACTTCTAACGAGATTCTTTAAAGTTTAAAAACCTAACCTACCCTTTAAAACTACACTCTCTCTTCGCCAACTGTAAAATGCACTTTATTCCTTATAATTCTACATAACTTCATCATTATCCCTTCAGAGATAGACTATCTCTAAGATATTTAGTTCAACATTTATTCGATCGCAGTTTGTCTTCCTTCATCGCATGTATACGATGTTTCAGTTAAAAGTGGAATCTAATTTTTATATAATTATATAATTTAGGTATTATTTTCTTTTTTGTGACCAAAATTTTATCTACAGAATAACCATAATTAATTCTAAGATCTAACAAGAAAAAATCGTCTGGATTCATCAATTTGGATGAAACTTGGCAGATACATAGGAAAAGATACGTATAATGTGTGTGCTTGTGTGTGTGATATGTTTTATATCCCAACTAGTCTTTATATATGTGAAATCTGATGTTAAAATTAAAAGAGTTTCAACGTTTTACGTATATTATATATACATATTAAAGACAACATATATAAGAGATACAAGAGAACATCTATTAAAATTTTTCAGATAAATTAATCGTCAAAAGGCTTCGTAAATAAAACATCGATAGTATTTTTCGGTAAAATAATTATGAAAATTGTTGCGTATATTTTTCGTCAAGAAGTTTTTGTCAAAGTGTTGTGTTTGTTTGGTGCTCCTTATTTTGTTCTTCGTGAAAACTTACCTGATTGGTATAGTGCTATCATCATTCATTGGTGCCGTGTCCCATTTTGATGGGATGATTGTTTTATCCTTAGGGAAGTCGTTCCATCTAACGGGATATTTATCCATCAACGGTGATACGAGTTGTCCAGTAATCAAACGGGATAGAGTCCACTGTGCCTTAGAGGAATGTGCAATGTTGTTTTGCGGGGATCCGCTCAACAAAGTCTTGGCTGTCAGGATGCGCATGGTAGGTGCATCGCTGCGCTTTCCGTGCGCTAAAATATTTTTACACCGTGCAAACTAATTCAAAGTACATACCGATGCAGATATTATATTATTCTCACGATAAAGATATATATTATTATTATTATTATTATTAAAAGTATTAATATAGAAGGTACTACGTACCTCCCCAACAAGAATGTCCATAGCTTAGACAAGATCCTGGATAAAATGACATTTATATATTACACAATATTGAATATACAATTAATATATAATTTCAAAACTCTTTCTTGTTATTAACATTTTCGCGTCTTATCACGTAATCGGCAATTGATAGAGATGAATAAAGAGAAATATTTAATAACATTTATAAGGATGTACGTGTGCATGTGATATTAAGTTATTAAATAATAAGTTATATCGGAAATTTAATTTCAAGTGACACGAGAGAGTTGTAATAAGACGGTGACATCAGAACCAATTTCAACCAAAATTGTAGAAATAATGTTATGGCGCGTCCAATACTCAACTAGTGAAAAAAATAGAAACTGTGTTCAGTGCATTGCAGAGGAATGTAATAAAAATTTATTTGAGAACGCTTATTACACTATTATATTCCCCAGACAATGTTCTGCGTTAAGAACGATCTTGTGAACCGCTTATAAACGGTATGGAGAAGCTCGCCTCGACATTCCTTTTATGCAATGAATGCTAAGGCGAATAACATCTCGTAAAATTGGCTTTCCATTATTTCTTTATTATGATTTCGTCCAGCGTCGCTCAAATTCTATTATACTCTCATCGTAAGAATTTACTTATTCCGAGAAATAATACGTATAGAATCTAAGAGATTTTATGAAAAAATTCTCAACATCAAGAATTATAGATACTAACAATATAAAATTAAAATAATTCATATAATTTAAGTAAGTATATAATATAACAATTATATATCGATCGGGATATTTCAATATAGTCTGCGTCTACGTCGATTTACTACAATTCTATTTGTAAAATAGTTCGGGAATAACAATTCGCTAGAAATTCGATAAGCCCCTTTTCGAGTAAGTAAGAAGTAATTGAAACTGCAATAATCGGATTAAAAGAATATTCCCATCGAAAGGTGCAAATGGAATCGAAAGCAGAAATATTTATTCACTTTCGCGTGTGGAGCAAAATGTGAAAACGACATCCAGTAGATGCTGTTTTCGCGGCTCTGTTTCCTCGATGGGTCTCTTTTGTTCAGATGCAAAATGCGAGATGTGAATGAGAGAAATTCACTTTTATCCATCGGATCGCGCATATTCAATTTGCCGTCTTTGTGCATGGCATATAATATGTCACTCTGGGTGCCTACGTGATTTTTATTCTCAAAGGTTACTCTGGTTTTTGCTGGAATCGATGCGATTTAGATATTACTTTTGTCTTTACCGACCTGATCCGAATCGTGATGTATTCACGCCCATCTTATTCACGCAAAGGATCGTGATGATGATTAAGGAAGCGGCTGGCAAAGGGTATGATAGTATAATAGATAGGGGTTCAGATTCTTACTTGGAATAATTTAGATTAAATTTCATTTGTCACATCTTCAGATATATATACTCGGAATCTGTAAATTTAAATTTCTTCTATTTTCTCCCTCCCTCCCTCCCTCCCTCCCTCCCTCCCTCCCTCCCTCCCTCTCTCTCTCTCTCTCTCTCTCTCTCTCTCTCTCTCTCTCTCTCTCTCTCTCTCTGAATTTTAATCCAACATTAATAAAACGCAATTGCATATTTTTCATAGAAAATATAAAAAACTTACTCTACTCCTCTCTTCTCTATTATTTCATAAGTTTATTATGTTTTCATTGTATCCTAAGAAAGATGATAGGTAACTAAATAGCAAATATCTTATATATATGTCTAGCAAGAATCGAGACATTTGTAATATAAAACAATATTTGTAATATAAAGCAAATAAAATTTTAAGTAACTAATCAGTTACTTATGTAACTAATAATAATCAGTAACTTTATGTTAAATTATAACACCATCATATTTTATGCTAAATAATTTGAAAATAAGTACATAAACAGTACAATATGTAACAACTGCAATGCATTTCCATTTTGTTTGTCAGAAAAATAAAAAAAAGAACGTCTTTACATACCGCAGATAAAAAAATAAAAATTAGAAGCAATAATATAACACGAAAATAAATCGCAAATAATATTTTTTAGAAAGAATCATCAAAGCAAATCCTATTTCGTACTATTTAAAAGACCCATAATCGAAAGAAAACTTGATAATTCTGCAAATACTATATATATAATATTAATCTTTTCGCTTTTAATTTGTTACTCTTTTTTGAGACATTTATTTTAAAATTCATTAATTTTCTTACGTTATTATATCTAAAAGCATGAACTCTTTCACAAAAAAATCTTTTTTAATTATGCGAATAGATTTTCATCTTCATTATTTTGTTATAAATGTCCGGAATAATATTTAATATCTTCTTAACGTTTTGTAAAAGATAATGATTTTTTATAATAAAAATTATTTAATTTTTTATAATAAAAATAGAATATATGAATTTTTTTATATCTAATTAGAAACGTTGGAGTATTCTGCTAGAGACGGTGAAAATGTATACTTATACTTAAAAGATTTATAAGAATTTTATCGTAATGTAAATATCATCGTAAATTTATGCATTCAATTCCAGGAGTCTCCATTAAACTTTTAATAATTCAACACATTAACACATTAACACAACTATCATTAACACAACTATCACTGTATTAATGGTATAAACTGCCCCAAGAGAAAAATTGTTTCATAATTTATAGTTTAAATTGCACAAAGGAAATAAATGTGAAAAAATATGTCAGGTGGTTACTGTATGCAAATTTCGAGTTTATATCAATTAAACTTTTCAAATTTTCACTAGTGCCCAATTAATTTACGTCAACAAAACTATATTACAGCTTTCCTCAGCTAATCCACTTAGCGTTCCAAATACTATATAATAAGCTCTATATCCTTTTCGTTCCAAATTGATAGCCATACATCCGGGAATAGTTCACAGATATTACACTGTCTTAAATAATTATTTTCCGCCCGATGCACAGACAAATTGCAATAAACATTTTTCTAGCTACTTAGACATGTTCCCGCTAACATTGGCATATTATCCAATAAACATTAAAGTTTCTACGTCAGACCTCATGAAAATGTAACCATGATTAAAAAATAATAAGATTTATGCTGTAAGATTTACATTTATCTTAGTTGCAATTTTATAAATATATCACGTAAAAAAGGGATAATTTGTCTAAACTGATATTTTGCCGCAATCAATTTTAAAACTTCAATTTACATATTACAATTTTATTACAATTACAATTATTACGATTAAAATTTACTTGACTTTCGAATAAACTGAGATTTTGAGAATTATTGGTACTAAGGATTAATTTAAATGCGATTTGATTATTTATATTTATGTCATGTATCACGTCAATAAACGTAAAAAATATGGAACATATCAATAAATCCATTTAATAATAACATATATACATGCCTTTTTGATTACTTAAATATTCTGATTCCAAAAGCTGCTTTCGAGAGAAAACCAATTTATTGACTATTCATTAATTCAAGAATACCGGTTTTAATATTTACACGTTACAAAGATAGGAGTTTGTATATTCGAGAAAAAGAGACAAGTTGTATTGTGCTCGTCACAATTAATAATCTTTAATATCTTGCAATATTTTTTAAATATTTAATATTGCTTCACGATGATAGAATTGAACGTGCTACGAAACATTTTTGTTTAATATTCTCTAATTTATTTCATAATATTATAGAGATATTATTTCTATATATGTATACATGCTATGTTTATCATAAAAATTCTTATATTCGATTACAATTTCTACGGATCAAGAAAAATGTAGAGAAAAAGAGAAAAAATCAGAGCTGTAATGCGAGGCGTAAACTGCATTGTACCTACCGGCCGCGCATTCGGCGAAGCAGAAGATTAACAAGATGATGCAGGTCAGCACGACGATTGTCATAGTGCGGGGCTTTTTTAAAGTTAACGCCATGTGATAATCTCAGTTGATACTTTACTGTGTAAACGATCAAACAAATACGTTCAGGAAATGTGGCCCGCGATTGTTTGCCGCCTGTAAGTCGGTTTAGCAAAATTTACTTTTCACAAGAAAGAATGAAAAAGATAAATTATAGAACAAAATTTTTTCTGATTTTTCTTATCTAAAGATTTTTTCAGCTTATGACATTGATTCAAGCATAATGTATTTTTAAAAAATGTGATAATTATGTTAACATAAATTATCTTGTGTAAATTAAGACAAATAAATATTTCTATAGTATAAATTTCTTCTCTATGTATTATAAATTTACATCGATTAAATAAAGCATTATTAATCTACTTTCAAAAATAACGATATTAAAAAAAAAATGTATCTTTATGAAATGTAAATATTGTCCCGCGCGCGTGTGCGCACTCTTAATTTAAATTTAGATAAAATTCATTTAGATACATTTTTTAATTTGTAGATTTTTAAAATAATATTTGGACTTTTTCTATTCTCATTTCGTACAAAATTTCCAAATAAAATAAAATAAAAATAACGGAAGAGAGAAAATCTCAAGTATATCTCCAGCTATCGTACTGACTGTGGATTTTGTTCCGTTGGCGATTTCCTCTCTCTCGAATTCTATTTTACCTCTTTTTCTTGCACTCGGAAAATAAAAGTACGTATGTCACTTCCGTTCACCTCGCAGAAATGAGCGGGACACGTACGGATGCGTCCTGCGCGCGTTTACCAACTCGGGGGAGGGAGGGCTTTTTGCTGCTCACGAAAGAATGCTCACGAAAGAATGCTCACGAAAGATCTCGATCGAAGAGGTTGGCAAGTGAACTCAAAGCCGGGGAGCGATGCGACCACCGCTTTTATAGACGTGTGACGGTACACGGCGGCGAGCTTAGTGCATGGTGGGGTGGCTGATCAACGCGCCCTCAGGATGCGCACCTGCGTCGGTGACAGCGAACTTCGTGCAAGCGAACAAAAACAATCGTCGTGGGTGGGCTTTAATTGGAAATTTACCATAACACTAGGATTTTGACATTAACTTCGGATAGATATCATATAGAATCGAATATTATTTAAAAATTAGTTATCGATTTATATGGATCTTAGCTATTTTAATGGCGTGCGTTGAAAAAATTTCAGTAATTTTTAAAAACTTTTTGTAAATTCTGACAGTTCTGCTATAAGCAAAATTTTAACTGAGTATATCGTATTTGTTTATAGTTTAGAATTTAATTTCCATGTTCATAATTTCATATTAACTACTATACATTTACTGTGTATTTAATGAATTTCCAACTAATTTCAGAATTATTGTTATTCCTTTCACACATATGGATCCTTTGATCAATTTCGATATTAAATATCTTTCGCAATCAAGCATCAAAATTCTGAGAAAGTGCGCTTAATATTTAACACTCTTACAATTAAGTAAAAATTAAAATATAGTAAAATATGATAAAATTAATATATAGGTATATTTTGTCAGAGTTCAGAGTTTAATTTCCATATATAGTTTCATATGTACTATTATACATTTAGTGTATATATTTAATGAATTTCCAACTAGTTTAATTAGTTTCAGAATTATCGTTACTCCTTTCACATGTGAATCCTTTGATCAATTTCTACATTAAATGTCTTCGCGATCAAGCGTCGAAACTTGGAGGAAATAAATTACGCTTAATAATTGATACTCTGAAAATAATATAAGAATTATAATAAAATATAATGAAACGTTTTGTTATTAATTTGCATCTCTGAGATTTGAACTATTCAGAGTTTCTTCATTTTCTGTCGCATACAGTTCAAAAACTGTTTATGTCTTTGTAAATGTGGGCAAAATATTTTTCATTCCTTGAACATTTGCTTTATTGGCATATGAATGAATAAGAGTACATATGCAAAATTTATGCTAAGCTCTGTATTTACGCAGCTGCTTTTGCGAAAGATATGTCTTGTTCATATTCGTTAGTCAAAGATAAATAATGCATGTAAAGTTAAGTATAAAAATAAATAGCGTATATCTTGAAATTTTATACGCGAGAAAAGTGATCAAAGAAAATTTTTATGCTCATAAATCTTCGCGGTCGTATCTCAAATAAATAAAAAAATTATACATATCTATACACAAACATACAAAGATAGTAACTAGATTTATGACGCTCTTTTGAACTTTGTGAGAAAGGTAAATTCTTTAATTAGTTGCAATCTGCTTTATATAGCAGAAGCAATAAATGTCTCTGATACAGCTTCCAATAATTGCATATAAAAGATGAGATGTCTGTTTCTCTGTTTCTTTCAACGAATTTTGTCGCAATCATATATTTAAAGATTCGCGATTTAGTATTATATCAATGTTTTATAACATATATGTGATTCTTGCATAATATATATTAGATAAAATATCAACGAAAAAGACATCGTAATAATCTTATATCTTAAGTGCAATATATACTTTAAAAAAATTGCGATGTGCGTTATCTAATGTTATTAGTACTTGGAACCTGTCCAAATATCACCCATGGTGGCCATCTGGCCGCGTAACGTGTAATTAGATATCGTCGAGAGAAGCAATAGTTTGTTATATATTTGGACACACCAAATATATAACAAACGTAAATACAATTTTTCGTAGGAAGAGATACCTTGCTACGAAAGTAACGAATGTATCTTTAGCGGAATAAGAGCACGTTTTAAAAAATGTGAAATTAATCATATTTTATTAATTTTATATTAATGTTTTATTAATTATACGAATTAATAGATAAAGATTATATACTGTGTATTGTGAGACGAGAGAAAAGCGCAACAAGTTTCTAGATAACTATAGATTCGCGCGGATACCCGCGCGGATGCCTGCAAGTAGTATAGGTATATCATATCGCGGACACATTGTCCGTAAGTAGTTACGCACATTCGCAGTCAGACCGCAGAGCACATAAAGACGGGTGACGGTGCACCTGACGCTCATGAATCGAGTCAACAAAAGTGCAATACTATAACAAGCTCCATTAATAGCTTACCTAATTATATTTGCAACGATAGAAAAGGATTCGAATCGGAACGTGTTCGCAGAATAAAAGAAGCTTTTAACTTATAATGTCAACTAGATTTTTATACAATAATTTCGATTGTTAGTGCTAACACTACATTTATATACGGAGGAATAGAAACACAGATTGATCTAACAATAAGAGAAAATACAGATATTTGTCAATGGATTCTACAGCTAATTTTTGAATGAAAAATATCAATTTATCAGAAAATTGAAATTATACTGATACGATATTTTCCACTTAACATTAATCCTAGAATCTACCAAATTCTATTTTCGCGACTTCCCCTTTTTTCGACTGCGGAAACGCGCGTGTTATATTTTTCATGTAACTGGTATGGAGTGTATATTATATAGTTAAGGCTTATATTTCTGATATTCGCGCGTTGCGCTAAAGATAATAATTTTTTTGGTCATTTTAAAGTATCAAACTTTCAAGTATTTTACAAGTATATCGAAAAGTTCAATATCACGTCACTGAAGAATTATGTCAACAGCACAGTATCATCCGCTGTGTTTCATCATGAAGAAGAGTGGGCTCGCGCGTCAGTCGTAAAACCTAAGTCATCAGAAGGAGGAAGAGAGGCACAAGTTGCTTTCGCTGTCAATTACTTTTGCAGCCCTTCGTATGAAAGGCAATAAACAGGCAATTTAATTTAACGCGCATAAAGAATCGTTCCCGAAACGCCATGACATTTGAATGTTTCGTTGAGCCGCTTTCGTCACTTCGCATTCACGTTTAATATAATTTTACGGCGCCGACTTCATGGCGTGAAATTCGTGGGGTCGATGCTGTAACGCTTTCGTCCCTGTAAGCGAGATACTAGCGCTGATCTTTTAGCGATCTTTTTCGATATTTAATGGGAAATATATTACTGATTATTGTATCTCGTTTGAAATATGGTATGATTTTATTTAAAAATTCCGCACAAAAATATTTATGATAAATTGATTATAAAAGAAGCGAAATTAAATTAATAAAAAATATTCGTATTATTAATTAAATTTTCGAGGAAAGAATATCGGATAAATAGTAATGACTTGTGCAATTGGCGAATTCTTTCTGCTTATAATCTGCCTATAATACGAGCAAAATTCCTCACTACTCGCATATTGAAATGTCTCGATGAGTCTCGGAAAAAATTTCCTAGGAGTCAAAAGCAATATTCCGAGTCGTTAGGCTTGCAGGAAATGCTCCACTTATCTGAATTACGTCGGCTTCTCGGATACTTCTCGATACTCGACTTCTAGATTTTACGATAATGATGAGTCCAATTTCTTCATTCCGGAAATTAAAACGTAATTCAGCAATAATAAGATCTCCCATTGGAATCCTTGCAAATAAAAATATACGTTTATGTATATTGTGTTTTAATTTCCCAGTTCTTTGCTGTGCGTTGATAAGAATAACGGTTTTAATTCGAAAAGTTCGAAGCGCGGAAGTAATTTCGTATTATTATTATTATTCTCTCGCGCGATCGGAATATTCATGAGATTAATTGGAGAGTTCATTATTGATACCTAGCCTTGTTAACATTCTGCTTTCACATGGGCAGCTTGTAACGGTCAAAGAATCATAATGACGAAATATTAATATAGAAGTGTTCGTTTTCCATAATTCATATTTGCTATCATCGCACGTGTTTTTTGAAGAGCGATAGAGTTACTTAACTGTTAAATAAGTATTTCCATTTATCTCCCTCTATCGCAACATAATTTTTATCAGACGCATAACCAACGTTTGTCTCGCATGAGAATATCAACGTTAAATACGGAATCGTGGCAGAACATGTATTCTCGACTAAGCGAGTATCATCGTGAATCATCGAATAATTTGTTAAAACAAGATTTCGAAAATGTACGTAGCACATAGACAGCGTACATCGAACGGCGCACGTCGTATACGCAAGCACGGACCATTTCACTGCAGCATCCGATATGCGTTTGCAATAAAAAGGGGAACAAACGAGCCGCGTAAAATGTACAGCGTGTCGATTCCGTGGAGGCATCACTACGTGGGTGGACATCGCTGTTAATATTCTATTTTCGCAATCGTGCGGACTTAAGCTCCTTCATACATCGTGGTGTGATAAATGTATCGACTTCATGACGTCGTGCGCATTATGAGAGCTCGTGCCTCGCAAATGTGCCGTTAAAAGACCTCAAACCTGATTTTGCTCGAGGTGTTACCGATTTGCAAAAACGCTTCGATCCGTTGAATCGAAGCCGGAAAGAATCTCGCGCTTCCGCAAAACCTTATGTTTACGCGCTTTTCCAAAACAGGATATTAAACGGGGAGATGATTCTTTTTAAAATTTGCTCATACAAATTTATTGGGATAGTTTCAAATATTTTTGCAAACGTTATATAACATTTTAAAATACTTTTCTCTTTTTGAAGAATAGATTTTAGTAAACGTATCGCAAATATATATTATTCATCCCACACCGTTATTTAATTTACACAAAAAAAATAATATAATATTATAATACTTCAATAAAAGACAAATGTATCATATGAAACGCACAAACGTATTACGCGGAAAATAATAAATAACAAAATATTTTTATTTGTCAAAGTAAAAATACATCGTATACTATTTCCAATACATTCTTTTTTTTAATTTAATAGGAATCTATATTAATACGATCTATATTGTAATACGATAGAGAGTGACAATAGGAGATAGAGCTTTTATTGGATCTTTATTCGTGAACTTTTTACTAACTGTGAAATTTGAGCCCTCCCAACAACACACATTTAAAATCCATTTTTTTATTGTTGAAATTTGAGGTCAACGTTTCAAATAACTATGTTTAAAAAAGTATATAAATGTGCTTCGGAATTTTTTCCCTATTTTAAATTAAATGTCAAACAAGTTAAAAAATAAATGAATCACAAAAAATGCAAAATAATTTTTCTTAACTGCATTTTCGTATCGTTTTATTTCTATATATTAATCATAATCATTTCCTTTTTTTTGCATAATGGATTAAAAATATAAAGATAAAGTTATTGCATCTTTAAAAAAGTCTAATTGTATTATCGAAAGAAAACTTTTAATTTTTTTTATAATTAGCATCCACTTGCGTCACCAAACTAATTAAAGACAGAGATGCAAATGTATGATAAGTTGCACAGAATTAACATTGAATTAACTGTATGATCGATTGACAAATCAGTCAGATACATTCAATCAGAAGTTTGATATCTGTTAGTTCTGACAATCTTAATTAGCATTATCATTGACTTACTCGATGTAATTTGACATCATATCTGACAATTAATTTAACGCGATGTTACGTATCGTCGTATTCTTTTGATCGCGGTGCGACGTACACTTCGCCTTTCGGCGAAATCTTACGTTACGCCTTTCATCGCGACCCTCCACGCTTTTTCACATGTTTGCGATATTAATGTCAGTCCCCCTTCTTATTCTGATTATACGCTAATACAAATGCGAGATCAGATATGCAGAGTGAAGAACGATGTCAAAAGCTTTCGGCAGCGCTTATATTATCTGCAAATGTATCATGCGAGCCGGTGGAATATGGCGTGAATGCCAATTAGAATGAAAAGTCTAACAATATTGCGATGACCTTAAAATGTATTTCAAATACTATTTCAAGCAGTAAATTGGCAGTTTCATAGTTGATGATAGGCATTGAACATGCTTAAATATGGTTCTTTGCGTACAAAATTGTTTTATATCAGTAACTATTCTATATATAATATTTTATAACGAAGAAGATTATATTTCCGTATCCAGTATATTATTTTTAAAATGTTGATATAATTGATAGAGGTATGTCTCTTCTCCAAGTCTATTAGAAACGTATTAGAAATGTATCTGGAAGATACGTTTCTAACAAACTTCTAGTAATTAAATGTAGGGAACGATATCCAAGGATATATGTATATCATTGTGTCAACAAATCAAAGCTGATTAAACGCGCGAAAAAAAATTACGAGTTAAATAAAGCAAGATTTATAAGCGAAAATGTATACAATGTAAAGCTTAGTTACATAGAGAGAGTAAGTTACATTCGTGCGCTTTTATAACTATCATTTAGACACTGTAGGTCGTATTTTACGTTCGCATCTGTTTTTACTGCGTGCAAACGCTGTAAATAATTTGCAATATATCGCAAAATTTATGCTTTTCTATATATCATATTAATCTTATTTAATACAAATATAGCCACAAAATATAGTTGTTTGCTATATCTTTTTTATACATAAAATTTTCAGATAACAATTGCTATAATGATTCAAAAATTAGTGTTGTAAGAATATTTTTATGACTAACAACTCAGTAGCTAATTCAAAAAACGAGTGTTCAGATTATTTTAAAATAATATTCTATATCTATATAATATCTTTAGTTAAATGATCTGTAATTAAAAGTAAAAAGAATCGCGTTTCGTTCTCTTACATTTTTTTTATTCTTCTATTTTTTTCTCATCTAAGCAGTGCATTTACATCTGTCTCACCTTAAATACATGAAACATAGAAAATGTACGTAACGCATTTATTAGCACGTTTGTATATATACATATAAATTGTATTAATTACCGGGTTGTTGTACTGTTTATATATATATATATATATATATATATATATATATATATATATATTCCAGAAAAAATGTAGATATTAAGGATATTTTAAAAAATATATTAAAATATATTAAAAAATAATAACACTATTAATTGATAATATTAACACACATTTAAAAAATATTGAATATATTCCTTTGTATGTTACGTGCGATGTAATAAAGTGTTTATATATCATCCTCCTGTATTCTAGATAATTTAGCATACTATCACAATACGACAAGAGACCAAGTCCTCTTCAGAATCTTATCAAAACTTTTACAGTCGCAAGCTCTTGAGATAACTGTAAGCGAATAATAACGTTACAGTCACCGGTACATTCTGAATTTTCTGATAATGTAAATCCTTTTACCGCAGGATGGTGATGTCCATTCTAAAAGCGAGCGCCGGTCGATGACGGCGAATTGTCGTTACCGTGTTGTAATAAAATTGTACGCTGTTTTTAATTTTTCCATAAAAATTAATTCTAACAAAAATATTACTTTATAGAAATATTCGACTGTGACATAAATATTTATTCAACTTTGAATATCTATTCGTAATTATCAGGTTGCCTAGAATGCTGTAAACTTAAAATGAAAAAAATATATAACTTTCCAGTTCAAAGCTCCAAAAAAACCACAAAAAAGATATTGCGAGATTTTACGCTACAAAAAAAGATATTGCATATAAACGCATTAATTTCAAAATTGTTCACAATTTTAAGCATCTCACAAACGGACTTACTAAGAAATATGTATCTAAAAATAACACTCGATCAAGATAAAAATAATAGCTATCCATAAGTAGCAAATAATGATTAGGGCCGAAATATAGCGTGAGCTTTAGTAAGAGCTAGTAGTGCCATCAATAGTTGCAGAGGCTACACGAAGCGTGACATTATGAAGGAAAGTTGTGGTTCAAGCAATTTTGCTGTCAGAGGCGATATCACAGAGCTAGATAAATCTCTAGGCAGGCACTTCCTATCCACCTTGTAAACCCATTTCAAGATGATTATCGTTCTTAATACGTGACGAAGCAAGAAATATACACACTCCGTTCCATATTTTTTATTAAAAGCATAACACTCTGAAGATTTCTCTTCCTTTTAAAAAGTCAGAATTATTCGGAAAAATTATCGATATTATACAATTATTTCTTGCAAAGTAAATTCAGCAAATAGTTTAGCGTATTTATTTATTCTCTCTCAACAAAATATTCAACTATATTCCGAATTGTCTAACAATAAGTGATGATATGTCTATGTTTTTATTTGACATTATGAAAAACGTTAAGTTAACCCTAGTGGATTTGAAGAGCTTGTCGTATCAGCATTTAGCGAAGAAGTGATAAATCGACGAGTCACACATCGAGAAAAGCTCACGAGTATTTGATACGCGATTTCTTTACATTCGATTGCTCCTAAGATGTCGATTCAGCAACCATATCGGCGACTTTCTGAAAAACTCGAGATCTTGACTTGGCTTAGATTTTGTCTCGTCAAACTGTCACCTTGCATTTGCATTTCAGCAGCATTTCGCTGACAAGTATGATCTTTTTGAGAAATATGATTCATATTTTAATATCATACACATAGCTGGTATGCATGATATTAATTTCAATGTACAATAACAATGCAAAATTTTAGTTAAAATTTCTTCTATTATGATCCTTCTATTATGATTTCAATAAAAGTATAATTATCCTTTTATTACGCTTTAATTAAAATTTTGAATAATACGTATTGTTTTTTTAATTTATTTTCTTGATTTAAATATAGTATTGATTTTTTAATATAGTACTGATTGTATATGTAACAGATGGCTATTGCATTATTGTTCTACCTATGCGAATAATTCTCACGGAACTGGATTTTGACCATTATTTTCGCCACTGTTGATTTCTATTTTCTGACATCTTTATAAATTACTCGATGCATATATATATATACTTTAAGCAATAACGTCAATTAAAAAATATATTCACTTTAATGCGCTCTATTTTTTATCACTGCAATACAATTATTTATCGACACACCACATTATTGATTCGAGGTCCGCATAGAATATGAAATATTGAAAAACTTCGTTACTCTTTTAAATTTGATTTTATGCGGGGACTCTGACAAAAAAAAAAGTTCACGTTGCTCGGAGGAAAATTGAAATACGTTATTAATGTATACACGTGTCCTCAATCATTTCATAAATGCTACGCAATCAGAAAAATGGATGCCTTATTGGTGCACGTGGAGTCTGGCTCTGCGAGACCGGCCGATGAAGGAAATGAGCGGATGGAGCTTAAGGGGCCGGTCTGCGCAAGCACAGGTGCAAGTTCGAGGGTATAAAGAGGAGAAGCTCGGGTTCGCGGTGCGCACTTTGTGCTTCATCTGTCCGTCATACAGATCGCACGATCGGTCTTGACAGCTATACTCCCTATTTTCTCTCTCGCCAAAACTTTCCCGCTGCGTTTGTAACTGCACGTTGCATCGGTTGCATTCGTGCGTCGTTTTTTTCCCACGTTTCTGGCGGATTTTTTCGACAAGTTGGACTCTCCTCTTACGTGGCAGCGTACAACTCGCAGGTGAGTCGTAATTTAAACTTTAGCATTTTTCTGCTTTGTCTCTTATTCTCTCTCGCGTATTATATAATTCTCAGATGAAACTTCACGAGATTGTTAAGAAACTCTTCATTGAAACTCTTCAAGTGAAACTACTTTACTTTGATTATGATTCGTATTATCATGCTATCATCATCTTGCGAGTGAAAAAATTTTCGTTCGCGTTCTACATTAACAGTGGACAAGGATGAAATTTATTTCAATCTTATATCAATTTTGGGTAAAAAGAAAAACGTTCATTTATTAATTAAATTATTTAAGTGAGTTAATTAATTAAAAATGTTTGTTCTGTGCGCGATATTTTATTAAATGGTCAGATTTATTATGCAGATTAATTATTTGTCAACCCTGTAACGAGTCGTCGCAATGAAACGTGTGACATGACGTGTCCATCGAAACGTTGACAGCCGAGATGTAAAGAGTTAATGTAGATCGAGTGTGGTACGAGATTCATTGAGGTTTAGTGCAATTGTCGTTAATTGTCCGTTAATGTAAACGAGAATGTATTGAATTTGTTAGATTGGACTAATGTAGATTTAGGTACATTGGTATATGTAGTGATCTGATTTTTTGTGTGGATATAATAAAATATTGTCACAATTTGACGGAAAATTATACCTTCTGATTAATATTAGACTCTGTATTAATTAACACAATGTATAAAACTTTTACTTAATTGAAAATTTTATAAACGTAAAAAATGACCACACTGTAATGCCATAAATTTTACACATACACAATATCCGCATGCAGATTTTTTATGATTTTTTTCGCTAGCCTCCCACACGTACATACAATCTTTCTTTAATTAATTAATGGAAGTTTAGTTTTACATCTAGCTGTTTATGATTAAAGCAAAGGTAAAATAAAAAAAGGCAAAAGAAAAAAAGAAATTTGCCAATAAATCGAAAAAATAAAAATTTGTTCTCCGCTTTACATACATTCATATGCAATTTGTTATTTGGTATTTCAATATAATCAATGAAAACCAGATAGGAACCATACGGACTAGCAATATTTTGCTACAGCAATTAAATCATCACGTATGCGCGTTGTATAATTAAAAAATAGAAAATTGAATAGAAAATTATACGTGACATACAGAACCACTTTTATTGACATGTAACATTTATAGATTATGTTTTTAATTCGACATTTGATTTTAACGTAACGCTTTGCCTCTTGGTGCGGATCGAGTGACGAGAATCCAAATACTTTAGCGAAGTTTGATACCTCGGTGACAACCTGGAGCCACTAGACCAGAGAGAGAGAGAGAGAGAGAGAGGAAGAGTTCAAAGATGCACTAGTGTTATTTAAAGCTTCAATTACACTAAATGCGTGGTTTCCGCGGGTTTATTTTGCGTCTCCGTCTCTCAGTTCTTGCCATCTTTTCACGGCATAACATAATAAGTGTGATAAAAGCGAAAAAATAAACGCGTACAAAGAAAACTGAGGTTGAAATAAAAATTCTTATGTTGTTTATCGCTAAAGCTTATCATCTAAAATTGTAGCACATTATAAAGCAGAATAATTATTATTCAAATTATATCAGTTTAAAAAAAAGTTCTCTTATTGAAATTATTAAAATTTTTTATAAAAATATGTAATTTATTTATAACTGATTTTTGGGAATCCGTGAAAAAAAGAATATAAATTTTTCATATTTTTGCTGAAGCATTTTCAGCACTTTTTTTGCTCGCAATATCTTAGGTCATTTCGCAGAGCAAATCGTTATATTATCTTCGATTTCCCTGCGCGTATTTCTCTCTCTCTCTCTCTCTCTCTCTCTCTCTCTCTCTCTCTCTCTCTCTCTCTCTCTCTCTCTCTCTCTCTCTTCTCTCTCTCTATGCTACCTGATATATAGCACTCTCTATAATAATGTGTGCCGATGGAAGAAGACATTTCATTTTTTATGATGCGCGATTTCTACGCACGCGTGCGTTCACTGCCGCAAGATCACCATTTGATTATCGATAGGGTGCTGTGATATTTTATACACCGCTAACTATAGACGAGGCGAGCGACGATGCGTGCGGCATTGAAATTTGCGAGCTTGAACGCAATTATTAATTGCACAAATTAATGGCGCCATTAATAAGTCTCGCGACACGTCTAATTCATGATGGCAAGCGATAAAGCCGAGACAAATTTATTGCGAATTTTAGTTATATAAAATAATATGGACGACTAATACGTACAAGCATATTTAATTAAAGATGCGACAGTAAGAGATTATAGATATATATAAAATGTTAAGATCATAATCGATTATATAACGTCTGAGTGCGCTTCTTTATTCTCGCACGATAAAAGTTATTATACTTCTCGAGAAATCCCGTCTGGCTGCTATAAAAGTTTCCTGAGGTGTTATGATGACGACTTCATCATATCCTTACTGCTAACAATAAGTGAATTCTGATTTGAAGTGTCATGTTATCAACCGCGTTACAGTTATTTAAGGCAGCAAAATGTTCTTTATCGTTAATTAACTTTCATAATAATTTATCTTAAAAATAAAAAGGCTCTCTCCTATCTCTACACTCTCTCTACGAATATAAACGCAAGTGATATCTCTAAATTGAAAAGTAAAAATTCTCAAAAGAAGTGCAACTGCGCGATTGACATTTACATTATTACATTTCACTGAGTTGACAATGCAAATAGAAAAATCATGACATCCTCACGTGTGCTCATGAATGTATAATCGCAATCGATCAAGCATATATCGTTTCATAACGATATTCTTCTTTCTCGATCGTTAAATATTATTATCGTCTCGTCGTCTCGTCAATATAAATGGCCCGTTATATTTTCACGAAAATATATCGAGGTATACATTACCTGACCACGAAATCTAATATCGTTTATTGTGAACATATATGTAATTTTCATTTCACGTATCCCTATAAAGACGATATAACAGCCAACTTACATTCTTGGCTACAAAGCGATAAATGTTTCGTGTTGTAAAAATCGTCGTATCGGCAGTGTTCAGTGCCAGCAATTCAAATGGCCGTCTATTATCCCATGTATGTAAATTTCACCGTTAATGCGATAAACGCGATAGAGGTACGCATTATTCTTCGCGGAATTTCGCGATTTCTAATGAAATTACTGCGCAATTCATTTTCGTTTTCGAACGCTCCGTTGAATGCTCAATGGTCGCCACAAGCGGCACTGCGGATAGCTTTTAAACGATTTTGTCTATTACGTCGCGATGTTTGTGTCGTAAGCAGTATTAATCCATGCGGCAGGACTTGCGCGGAGAACACGCGTCATTCATTGTTATTAAATCGGAAAATATTTTACCGTTATTGAGAGATAAAAAAAATAGAACTTATTTTGCAAGTATCTATTTGACGTTGAACGTATTGAAACATTGGAGTAGTTAATTGGAATCCTAATAAATAGAATTATATTGAATTGAAGCTCGTATTATAATAATTTCTGTTGATTCAATAGACAATTTCTCATTTTATTTGAAAACAAATAACCATATACATGTCTCGCGACAAAATGAATAAAAAAATATTTATCCGTATATTTTCGTATTTCAATACGCTTGCTGTTTTCTCAATTTATCGTGTGTGCCTGACATCCAGTTAGTAATACAATATCAGTCCTCCCTGTGTGATTAATACAGGATAATGATTTCACCCGAATCATTTGTCGGCGACTGTAAAGAACAACGATAGCTTAACTAACCATTGTGTCAACAGTGGAAGATAAATAGAGTTTTTCCTTCTTTGACCCGGTGCGCGAATCACATTACACAATCAGCATCGAGAAATTAATTTAATTGTTCTCTCGCTGAGAAGTTTCGTGCTCGGCGACCCTTTATTACAACATTATTATCTCGGTAATGTTTTCGGAGTCACGTTAATGCATTTAATAGCGTCGCACGAATCATCCCGTTATGATCTTTGTGGAAGAAAATGCGCGCGTCCCTGACGGAATACTAAAGCAACATTTTGACGGGAAACAAAATCGGGAATTTTTTTTCTTGGAGATGGTACAAACACGCGGCTTTTCTTTTTCTCTTGTTAGAGAAGCGCTCCGTGTGATCGTTTTCCAAAATTTATGACACTTTCTACTACTTCGACTATGCGGAGCTTTGGTGTCGTGGGAATAATTTCCTATTCCGTAATCACAGATCTCCGCATAATTCCTTCGTCGTAGTTTAAGCTACTTTCTCTGCTAGGAATTAAATTTAATATCGTAAAATTAATTTTTTAAGGAGCAAGTTAATGTGTATTTTGTTATATTATTTTTTCTTTTTTTATCTGTTTTCTCCGATGCTTCATACATATAATTATCATTATAGAAAAAAAAACATACTATATATAAATTTCAATAAAAAAATTTTAATACATAATTCTCTTATATGTGTGTATCCTAATAAATTTATATTTAACGACTATGATTATCTAAGAACTAAAGATAGCATGTCTCATAAAAGTATCTACAATACTTTGTGTTATCGACGAGATGGGTCGCTATCTAATATGGTAAATTTCATCTTTTATCTTAAAAATATATTCAACTTTCCCTCTTATGTCTTATCGTCACTAGATCGCCGTCCCGGGAATAATTTGCCCGAAGAAAACCAGTGAACTTCGAAAAATCATTAAGATATGAAATACATTTTATCGAATATCCATAACTACAATATTGCTTATTACACAACGCTAGTCGTCCTTCTATCTCGTTATTGTTCCGTTCGATCAAATTGATACATTTCCTCGGGCGAAAACAATTTTCTTCTTACTTATTATTATCTACATTATCGATTCAGTGAGATTTAGAGAATATTGAGAGTATAACAATGATTATTATCGGATAAGAATATTGTGAACTTCGCTTGATTGAATACAGGGTATATCATTTTACTTTCTATGTGATTATCTGCGTGAAACTAGTACTTATTAAAATTTTTTTTTAATAATGGTTACTCTCAAAAGTATTTTTTTTTGTATTATTATTAAAACATTATATCCAATAGTTTTTGAGAATAATCACGTGAAAAGATCAAAATAGTATATATGCAGATTTGCAACGATGGTGAATTGAAACTATGAAAACGTGATATATAACGATTCACAAGCTCTGTTATCTTGTTTCCCTATGTAATCGAGCTTGCAATATAATTTTCCACTCGTTTGCCATCCAATTTATACAGATAATAATAATTTCATGGTAACAATTATGGTTGATTGCAATCTGCTATAAACAATCAGAAAAAGCATAAAATCAATAATATGTTTCTCTTATATTTTCAATTTATACATATAGTTCTTTCCATTATTATTTCTGAAATCATTAATTTTACTTAATAATAATATCAAGAGCTTCACATAATGCGACTTTTCATGAATATATGCACAGAGTGCAGTACAGAAACACAAGGCAACATACATATATATGCTAAAAACTTTGTAGAATACATCGCGCGCGATTATATTTCATTATACGGAATACTATCGTATCGGAACTTGGCGATGTGGAAAATTGGCAGTTCGTTCCAATATAACGAGCGTGCAACATTTTTTGCGTGATGAATTTTCCAGAAACCTAGAGCGGTAATTTTTTTGTTCCTGTCATTTTTCTCAAAAATCTATCATGCTACATGTTATGTTGTACACCACGATGTCGAAAGGCAGAATGAAACGGCATGTCGCTTTAACGATCTTTATGGCATTAACCAGTATAAAAAAAAGAAACAAAAAAAAAGGAATCAAAAAAACATCATTTGTCGCGGCGCTGGTTTTTTTTCGCGTAGTATGCTGATAAATTGTTCGGCTAGGAAGAATTTCGAACATGTCGTATCAGTCTTATAGCTATAAATTCCTTGATGCTTTGCTATCGCAGGCCGTGTCAGCCTTACGTAACTTTAGAAATTGTTCAGGTCAATGTTAGGCTCCAATGTTGCATACGCGCACATTATCCATGTAACACATGAGGAATATCCATTTACATTTTTTATGAGCTAGATATGTATAAAAATAGAAATAATCTTCCTTATCTCTGTCTTCTAAAAAATTTAGATATAATTTAAAACATAAAACATTTTTATGCGCATAAATAAATAACACTCGGTCTCGAATTTTGAGAATTACAGATCGTCTCTAAGAGACGGACTTATTATAAGATAATAATATAAATTTCTTTAATAAATTCGCAATTATCGTATTTAATTGACATATCTTTCGAAAATTAACAAAAGAAAAAATGGAAAGTCACTTAAATTATGATCGAAGTTAAATAATGTTAGTGATACCAAACATAAATCAATTCTTTAAACGATATCGTCTATTATAGAGCAGTTAATAATCGAAACTTTGTGCAATTTTGATCTTGTGCAGTTTTTGTTGCCAATCGATCGCGCGTAATGGAACATTGTATTTTAAAACGATGAAAACGATGAGAGAATTAAAGCTGATGTTTACTGTGTTTCAAGAAATTTATTTCGATATACCACGATTTTTTATACCATCGATACAAATTATTAATTTTTTAAATTCTTTTAATTTTCTTAATATATACTCAATTGAAAATAAAAAAATCAGGATATCAAGTGCTTGAAGATCATTAGTGCATCTTAAATCTTTCGTAAATACGTACATCGATCCGAGCACATATATTGATTCTACATGCCAAAGTCAATTATTTGCGCAAACACAATTCGTCGATAGAATAATAGAGCAAGTTTGACAAATTCTTCAATTGCACTTTCCACAGTTAATATTTGAGAGAATACTCTTGGTAATTTTGGTTTTTCGTTTTCCCTATCTGTATAGTCAGTCGCATAAGAGATGTAGCAAAAAAATTTGATTAATAAATTTGTTATGCACTATGCTAAAGTAAAAATTACGCCTGGCAACTTCATTTGTGAACAGTGATATAACGCTGTACGCGATAGCATCGTCGGACAGGCGTTGTAATAATATTATTTATTGATATAAAAGAATTTGTATATTTTTGCGTGGACTGAATTGAATCGAGACGTGCAATTTTAAAGTGTTATTGAAATCACAGAATAAAGCGATATTACGTTTATTAAAAAAATGCAAATTTATTCGAACCGTTGTCAATTTGCAACAGAATTAAATAAGCAGTTTGATATTATCTATTTATTTATAAAGAGAGAGAAGAGATTATTATATTATATACTTTTATTAAAATTGCAAGTGTGAATAATATTAATTTTGTTACTATATTATTTAAGATGTTTTAGAAAAAAAATATTTCAATTATATATCTCTTCTCTGCATGCTGGTAATGCTTAATATTAATAATATGTATTGTATATCGCCTCTCTTTAAATATCTGAGAAAAACCGATAATCTAGACCAGGTATTTTTTTCTCTCTTTCAAGGAATTAATGAACAAAAATTTCTCGTAGATTGTAACACGAAAGTCATGTAAGCAAGTATAAAGCGCGTAAAGAAATTGAGATGATCTCAAACTGCAATGTGATACTATACAACATTAATACTATATATCTTCGTAATGGCAGTGTAATTCGAAGTGCATTTACTCAACCGTCTGTACACTGTTTGACTGATATCACTGCTGTTGCACGTTCCAATAACGTTCCTCCTTACCGTATTTGTTTATCTTGCGGATCACTGTTTATTGGTAATCCGAGAATCTTCAAATTTTAACAACGTACTCAATTTAATAGCTATTGCCTTTTTTCGCGATATACGTATATGATTTTTCATTATCCAAGTAGAACTTTAAATAATGATAAAACTATGTCTTTTTCTGAGGCGGACCGAGTTAATCTTTCTTGAGAAGTTTTCATAAAAGAAGGTCAAATAGTATAAACAGTATAATGAAACAGCGTATACTTTGGCAGTATAGGTTCATATTTAGAGTCCGAACAAAATTAAAACCGCGAGAGAAATGCGAATACGTTTCGCTGCATTCCTCGGCTTTTGCATTCCGCGTACGAGTCGAAAAGAATAAAATCCGATCGTTATTGCGACGACGTTCAATCTTTCTCTCTCGGCAGACGAGCGGCGATATACATATAAATGGTGCAAAACGATATTATCACGATTTCATCTATGAAGTTTCGAAACACAGTTATCACTGTAGCAATTTAACGCGCGTCCCTACAAGTGCGCGCTGTACAATATGCATTCGGCTATGGACGAGTACCACTAAACGGTGCCTTAAGTGTGATTCGAAATGCCGCTCGTAGGAAAACCTCGGAAATTGATTCAAACAAACGCGCGGAAATTGACAGTTTGCGGGCCGCCTGAAAGTTGTCTTAATGGCAAAAGCGATTGTAAAATTAAGGAAACATTGATAATTATTACATCTTGCGATACAGATAGAGCAGATATAAAGCAGATAGAAAATAGATGGAAAATTATTTTTTTTTTTACGCAAGATGCATTGTTAACATCCGATAAATATCTATTAAAAATGGATTCTGACGATCCGCTAGAGTCAATCCGGATTTAAATAGCAGAAAAAAAGTTTTCCTACAAGACTTGATTCTAGAATTCGCGGACCGTGAAGAACGTAGGCAACAATTCTAAAGAAATTAAAAACGCATTTACCGGAAGGCATTTATACAGATCTCTGATATGTTTCCTGCGAAAATTATATGTGTGTGTGTGTGTAGTATAATATATACACATATGTGTATTATGTGTATATATTATGTGTAGAGAGAGAGAGAGAGAGAGAGAGAGAGAGAGAGAGAGAGAGAGAGAGAGAGAGAGAGAGAGAGAGAGAGAGAGAGAGAGAGAGAGAGAGAGAGAGAGAGAGAGAGAGAGAGAGAGAGAGAGAGAGAGAGAGAGAGAGAGAGAGAGAGAGAGAGAGAGAGAGAGAGAGAGAGAGAGAGGAGAGAGAGAGAGAGAGAGAGAGAGAGAGAGAGAGAGAGAGAGAGAGAGAGAGAGAGAGAGAGAGAGAGAGAGAGCACTTTTGATTCGCCACGTGCGTCACATTTTTTCCTTTGTGTGTGCTCTCTCGCCGCGCAACTTTTAACAACACCTTTCTTTACATCTATAATTAAGTAGATGGTCAAGCCGAGCGTTATTCTGCTGCGCGGAAAGCGGCGGAAGCGGTTTTTTTTTCCCGATGCGAGTTATTTTGTAACGTCAGAAGAAAAAAACATTTGACGACATCGTGACAGAGTTTTATGCTTTGCTCTTTATCCTATGCTTTGTGAGCTATGTGTATAATCGATTGTCAAATAATACTCGTCAAACACCATTTTGTCTATTTTCGATAAGTGGCGTGCGTAAATTTAATTTAACAAGTGGTATATCTGTCACAAACATTAGCATTCGTATCTCGCAATTGCTGAATCAAAATTCATTTTTCGCAAGAGCAAGAGAGTCGAGCGAAGAAAAAGATTTGATTACAACGTCCGTACGTTTGAAATTAAGTTCCGCAAATTAGCAATTTCCTCCACTCGCTTTTTCAACAACAGGATTATCTTTTACATTTTACAACAGAGATGTTCTAATCATATTACAACAGCGTGTGTTCGTATAAACGAGTGATTATTTTAATCATACGCGTAATTCACTATTCGGGCATTTTGTTACGGCAGCGACTTGCGTCTTGTAACGTATTGTAAAAAAATACGCTTTAATTTTTAATTAAAATTTTTTATTTAAAATTTTAATTAAAGATTGTCTTATATAAAGAAAAAAAAATCGAAATTACGCAAAATAGGATTGCAATACAATCGCACCTCGTTAACTCTTTCCCTTTTCTCTTCTCTCTCTCTTTCCTTCTTGTGTATCTTATCTATAATTAAAAAAATTTGATTAACTTGTAGGATCTATTCATAACTTGTTCATACATTGTTCAAAGCGATAAGATAAATTTATCGATTGACAGCATGTGTTCGGTTGCGTCATTTTATCTGCCATATGCACACGAGACGCTGACAAGGTAAATGCAAGTAAGAACGCGCGGTTGATTGAATTCAGGCATGGGAAATCAATGGCTGGATGCGTGTTTCGAGGCTTTGCGAATGAATGCGGTATCGGCCGGTCTGCGCGTGACGAGAATTATAATCGATGATTAATAAATTTAGAGAGTTTAGCTCATTGAACATCGTCCAATACTGCGCTCGCATAGATGCTCTACTATGCCATTATTTATTTAAGACCACATCGCAAACGCATCTCGTCTGCATTAGCTGTCGAAGAGAAACATTTCGGTGAAACGTAATTTACGTCGATACGCGCTAATTAGTACTGCAAAGAGAATTGCAACGAACACTCAATGGTCTTAAGATCGGAGAGAACTTGGTTAAGAACTGGAGGAAAGTACTTTGTAAACTTTACTATACGTGTTGCGAGACAGCTTAGTTCGCAGTGCATCTGTTGACAAATATAAGATTCCTCCTCGCGAGACATTTTCTCACGAAAGGAAGAGATCAAACATATTTTATAAAGTTCGATTAATTCTCGTCCCGCATTGTTATTCTAATGGACTGCCTTATCTCTGAAACTACAGTTTCGCAAGTATCGATCGTTCACTATCACAGGACAAATTTTCCCCTCACTTGTTGTGCGCACATACACGTCGAAATCAAAGGTTTTAATCGAGTATCGAGAAAGCGATCGCGCAGCTGAATTTTATTCGTCTTTCTCGTCAAACTCGAAACCTTCCTTAATTACATTTTCACGCAGCGTGTATGTACGATGTTACTGACAAAGTTGTGCGCGATATCTTTTACGATGCCACCAAATACGGAATATACTTGCGAAACTATCTAACGTGGGCGCACGGAAAATCCTTAAGGTTATCGTGTAGGTATGTGTTTTCTTTGAGATCACGACCGTACGACGATTTGAAACAAATTTCTCGTTTGGTAGCGGAGAGCGATCGAGAGAACCGTACCTAATTAATTGATTGACGGGAGTGCGGAAATCGGCTCCCTAATTATGCGAGGCGGACGCGCGCAACACGCAGGATATGAAACTTTAGCCGTGTTAGACTCCTACTAGTTCGATTAAATTTAGAGATCCATTTACGCGGTCGATGTTCTGTTATTATCGATAATTAGGAAAAATTTACAAGATACGTTACTCTCGTTAATTCAATGCATGAATCGCAACGTAAAACGATAGATAACGGATAGGATGAAAGAAAGTTTGTTACTTTTGCAGTGTATTACAGTCTTTGAAAAGATTGTTGACAGAAAATGTCAATATCGATAGAAAAGCTCTCTCTCTCTCTCTCTCTCTCTCTCTCTCTCTCTCTCTCTCTCTCTCTCTCTCTCTCTCTCTCTCTCTCTCTCTCTCTCTCTCTCTCTCTCTCTCTCGCGATTGGAGGCTTATATATAATTTATCGTAAAAGCAAAAACCTCCAGATGGAAAAAGTGAAAAGTCTGATAGAATCTGTAGAACTTTTACGAGGGAAAAGTCGCGCTCATGAAAACTTTAATAATGATCCCGATAGATTTCATTTTTAATGAAACGGTCACTTTCTAGTTTTTATCCCTAATTTGTTTTAGATTACTTTCTAACAAATATCACTCTTATATAAAATATTCAGGAAATATATGAATAAACAAGATTACCCAAAGAAGAAAACTCTGTCGTTTCGGAATGTGACTTTATAGTATCGTGACATTATATTCGTTATAAGCTCGACGATATCCTACGATAAGCCGACGTGTTGCAGTAATGTCAGCTGCAATATGAGATTAATTTTATAGTCGTTATATCACGTACGGATCTAATCCAATCTATTTAAGCCTTGTGTCAGACGATCACGAACATTGAATTGATAATAAGCCGCACGTGTCGGTCGTTGAATCGGCCTAAGTCTAATATTAGATTAAGCCTAATCAAGCAATCGTGCCATGGGTCATCGAGACTGTCCATTTCGAATCATGCGACCTGTTCGACACTCTTCGTATTCGAAACGTAGGAACGAGCTGGCCGCATTAAAACTCATCTTAATCAGATATTATCGGCGGATACACGCGATCAACAAATCTCGTGCTAGAATATTAGAGTACCATGAAAGTAATTAGACTAACCCTTGACATGCGCTAACCGACGCGTTTGGTACATACGCATTCGTCTTCTCGAATCCGTTCGCATGTCTTAAGCGTTCCCTGCTATTTGCCTGGGGGTAGAATACAGCAAAATGTCAGTGTCGCGCGCCCCGACCTGTAACGAAGAACACGCTTCAAAGCGAGTGTAAAGGACAGGGGGCGGTTAGACTTTGAGAAGGCGGCTAATTTAATGGTCGCGCGGTTCGCGTCGACGACGATGCTTCGATCGATCATTAGGAGAGCCAGGGATCTGCTCGCCGCGGTAATGCCTCGCAAACGTTGTCGTTTCCGCGACATTATATTTCTCGGGTACCGTCCAGGTCACCGAGACATCGAGACAATTTCAATTGTCGAGAAATCCTCGGCGGGATTCGCGCGCGAGAAGAGAGGGTTTTCGGCGCATCTCTACGCGCGCATCACGAGAAGCGGATAATTAATTTCGAACGCAAAGTGACTTCTCCGCACCGTAGGCAAATTGCGATATGATAGCCGACCTGAGAGTAATACCGCTCGCTCTCTCGTTGCGAACTTGCGTTTTGCCGTCGACAGCGTACGAGAAATGTTCGCTCGCGCACAACCCTGTTACGCGGATTGGTATTTACGATAGTGCTTGGTAAGATAAAAAAAAATTCATACACGGTATTTCCCGTCTTATCGCGTTAAGAAATCGAAAAGCTCATTTCCACATCGGCTTAAGTGTTAACTTGTTAGATGGAGATTGCGTGACGCGGATATTTCTACAGCTGTGTGTGCAAAGAAATATCATTTTTGAAAAATCTAAATTTGAAACACAATTTGGAGAGTCCTTTTAATTATTATTATTGCAGATAGATAATTTTTAAATTTGATTATCTTACTTTCTCCATCTTTTCATCTCGAGATTATGTATTGAATTTTTGAGTTAAATGTTGTATTATTATATATCAAATAATTAAATTTGCATCTTTCCTTATTACAGGATTTCTTTCGATTTCTCTTTCAAATTTGCAAGATAATACAACATTGTTACAACTGTAGTTTCAATTAAACTACTATCAAAAACAGCTTATAGTCGGCTTGTCAATATAGTTTACTAAGGAACAGAATTTGGGCGTGTGAATGTATTGTATTCTCCGACGGAAGACCAAGATAATACGGTTGCCATAATTACTTGGTTAATAAGCAGAGTAAACAGTTTCACTGAGAGATTAGTATAGGCAGATAATGCAGTAAGGTAAACAGTTAATCGACTTATTGCTAGTAAGGAAATCAAATTTATATCAAAGTTTAATGTACTGATTTTCTGCGACTATGTGGATCGTCATACGTCAATGAAAATAGCACGAATAAAATGACTGATGCATAGCTCGCATCATTATGCGTTTAGATGTGTGCAATTTAATATAATTTCACATAATTTAATATAAAATAATTTTATTCCTGAACATAAATATTCATTGACACAATTGCTACCATGTACACACACACACACACACACACACATACACACACACACACACACACACACACACACCAACCATTAATTTATGCGTTTTACTGCTAGATATGTATTGCAATTGTCATCGATTCGATATGTGATGCCTCGAGCAGTGGACGCGATTTTATTTATATCGTGCAGTGGGACATATTATATATTTTCAACGTGCCGCTGAATAAATTGCAAGGGATTAATATCGGTCGAGATAAGCGTCGATTATACGCGAACGTTATCCGTTCGCTGGATGCACTTTATTCCGCTGAGTGTGTTTAATCAGGTATGCGGCAGTACATTAAATTGAGGATACGCAGTTTGCAGGAGCGCACTTTTATTGACTCTGTTGTTTCATTTTGAAAAGCGTGCTTAAGCCAGCATGCACGACACACGCGAATGAATCGAAAGTTTTCTCGTATCGTCTACATGAGTACCAAAATAAGCGGCCTCATCATGGAAATTTCAGCGAGGTTAAATAAAAAAATACCGCGGATCAAACGTCAGTTCTTATTCAAATCGGTTAACGCGACTCATACTATATACATACACACACGCACAAATCACACATGTAATTTTAATTAAAATCGAAATAAATTGAGTGTAAAAATTAAAACATTTTGTTAGAAAAGATTTTGTGTATATTATATTTTAATAGATCGCATGCGGGTTCTCTCTCTCTCTCTCTTTCTTTTTTCTCTATTTGTGAATATATTAAACCGTGCAAAATCCATGCAAAAACATGAGAATTATTCTGATTAAATGTCAAAACGCGAATTTGATTGTCAGTTTCCTCGAACTTTCCCCCGGAGAAGTTAGATTACTGGCAGTAGATTGAAAATGTATCGAGTGTTTCCTTAAACGAGGCGAAGCAATCGAGTGAAATAATTAAATAAGATGCAGTCGACACTCAACTTCGTACGCGATATCTTCTCTCCGGCAGTTTAAAGGGGAGTTAATTTTTTTTTTACCGCAGGGGAAACATGAGTAAAATTCCCATTTTTAAATCTCACCCTATCGCTATTCGTCGCGTGGACTTTCTTCGTCGCAAGGACGTCCTACATATTTTATGACATCATGATATCAATGCGGGCGGCAAGTATATATGCAGTTTTAACGACACGAATTATTAGCCCGAGTCTTAAAGAGCTCTAAGAACGAAGATTTGAATAGAGCCCTGATCAGATCAAATATGCACGAGACTCCTCAATTTTCTTCTGACTTTTTTGAACGGATTGTCAAAGTGGGTTAATTAATTCAGTGATATTCGTAATTTCATCCAATCATAATACTTGACAGAAAATTTATCGGAATGCGAACATTGGAGTTAAAACAATTTTCGATTTTTCAATTTAAGTTAACTCTCTGTTTTGCGTGCGAAATCAATTTCCGTCTTTTTCTAAAAATTTTTACATCCGAGTACGTTAGATTTCTACTTCAATCTTTTATTTCCATCTTTATTTGACGTGGGGGGGGGGGGGGCGTGGTAATTGGGTAAAGAAAGAGTAAGAACTAAAAAATGAAATATTATTTAAGAAATTGAAAATGAAGTTATTCAGTTAGTGATGAATTAGCTAAGTCAATCGAGATCTCTTTGAGAATTGAAAAAGCAAATGGATATATAAAGATATAGAAACTAAAAATAAATTAATTAAATTAAAAAAATATGTAGTAACTTCATTTTCACTTTGTATATTTGTAAATTCTCGTAACGCAACGAAGACTAAAGATGGATAACGATCCATAGTGCGTAATTCAGTAAGCTACTTACACGAATATGCAGTACATTGTGCACGTATTTCATTCAACAGTCGTGAACCCAATTGAGGGTTGATTTAAATGAAACTTCCGGTTTCGTTTGTACGACTCGAAGATGATTCGTCGCCGCTCGATGCGTACAGCTGCTCCATTTAAGACCAATTAGCATCGCAACGAGATTATAATATCTTCAATAAGATCTAATATTTTTCCGCGAACTGAAAAACGCTAAGATTTTTGAGAATGATTTTCTTTATTGCGATTGTCATTAAAATTTACGAGGATATCTGTATTTTGCGGTGTTATCTTTATTGCACATGACGTATTTTTACATTAAAAAAGTTGCACGCGTTTTTATCATCTGAATATATTTTTATATATTAGTAAATAAATTTTGTTATATATATATATATATGAGATATTTTCTTTCCTTTTTACAAAAATATCTAATATAAATGTTAAATTTTGATATAAAGGTCATGTAAAGATAATATAAAGTAACATAAAGCGCGCGTTATTTTGCAGTTTCAATACGCAATCAGTAATTTTCATTAAAAAATATTCCTTTTTGAAGAGCTTTATGAAAGGTTATGAAGCTTTATTGCAACACAGCGTTTTATCTGTGTGACATCTGTGTAATATCGTTTCCTCGTTTGTGTATTTATTCATGCCAATTCTTTTTGATATATTCCGTATGAGTAAAAAACCATTTTTATCGATTTATTTAAATCGCGCGAGTTAAATATTTTTATATGCGCTGCGCTTGCTTTGTTATATTACTGGTTATATTGTTATATTGTTATTACATGTGATGCACGTTCCTGGAACTTTAAGCTCGACATAGCATTGTGGCCTCTAGTGACCGGAAGTTATAACAGTGAAGGTTATAAGGGTTTCATGTTTCTGTCGCAGGTACAATTGTCCTCATCGTTACAAAGGTTTCTCTATCTAAACTTGCGAGGTTTTGATGTGCGCGCCTTATTTTTAAAAGTTAATATACCTGCATTACGCTTGATAACGTTTATTTCTGTAGTTAAGTCACTTGCTCCTATCATGCGTAAGATGATCAGCGTGTCGAAGTCTCGCGAGGATCTGCCACGAAATATCTTATACGAAAAGTCGGGATCCATACTCTATCCTCGTAAAACAGATATTTTTCTATGTAATATAAAAATAAAGTTCCAAAAATTACCTGACGACATTGGTACACTTCCTCTAGTCATATAATAACTACGTATTATAAAAATATCCCCGTCTCTCCCATACAAATTTTAAATGCTAATGAAAGAGCATTAAAACAACGTTAATGTTTAGTGATGAAAATATGGTATGTTGATGTGTGTATGTTAATTTATATTTTGAATAATAGAATAGTACGTTTCAATCTAAAGTTGCGGGAGTTAGAAATGCGAAGAGAGAAGTCTCACAACTGGGTTCTCCTTTGTGCGATGTTTAATCGGGATTGTTGTGTATTCTCCATTTGCGAATTGTTCTACAAGAGTTACGATACGATCGAGATGCGTAAAATTGATGTAGAGCATGTCGTATAATACCGACGTAAATTCTTTAAGATCTTTTTATTAGGATCTCTATTTGTTTGTTAACTAGCTGAGCATTTGAATAGTCCAAAAAAGGATTCTCGCCCCGTTTATTGTTACGAATCGACGTTTAATTTACATATTCCATTCTTTCTGCTTAATTAGATATCGCAGTAAAGATATATCGCGTTTGTAATTAATCAATACAACAAATCAATACAATACATTATTATTAAAAAATATTACAATATAATAGAACAAAAATTCTGTTGGATTTTTCTTTATTCTGTGAAAAACTCTCCTCTGTTATTGCGGAAATTTGTGAAATTTAGCGCTCGCGAAGTGTCAATGTAACTCGACCTAATTTTTCAAGTACGTTTTACAAAACGACATACTCTTCATTTCTAGAAATTTATATACCAAAAAATGCCAATAATGTTGAAAAATTAAAAAGTCGAATAATATTATGCTTTTCGTATTCGTGATAAGCATAATAAGTATATCGAGATCATTGTTGATTGTGTTTGAGTATTGAAAGTTACTCGATTAAATGCCACTTTAATAGTCGGTTTTCCTAACGTTCAATGCAATTAACTTTAACTGTAATTTAAATGCTTTTGTTTCTTTCTAAATCAAGCAAAAAATTAATATTTGCTTAAGCATCGATTAGCGCTAATCGCAATTCCATAATCGTAATTAATTGAAAAAGGTTTGTATTTACCAGTGCAATTTAAAAGTTAAAATAAATAAAATTTGATAACATGTATATTCTCCTGTTCGTGCGGGAAAAACTTTTATAAATATTAAAAACGTGAACACAAGTATAATCGAGAAACGAACAACAGCTTATAAATATTAAATCATTGTTATGACTTGACAATTAAATGCTAAGAGAGAGAAAGAGACAAAAATATTTAACCAATTTAAACCACTTTTCGAAAAGCTCTTTTCACATAACGCAATAAATTTCCATCTCGCTTCTAACTGCTAAATTCCAGATAATGGACATGATTTTTATTTTTCACATTTGCTTTTTCTTCATTGTCTAATACGCATATAAAAGTGTTATAGGCTGCTGCTCTCGGTCAAATTCCGCAGTAAAATTTCTCATTAATTGCGTCCAGTGATGCATATATGAACTGTTAGCGCTTCAACCGAAATAAAGAGCAAATGTCACGATTTTTACCTAGCAAAAAAAAATGCGTTTCAAACGGGCATTAGATCGATACACCGAAACAGCACCGGCATGGCCGAATAATTAATAGGTAATTTTGATTTCGTTGCACGCTTTGTGCTAATGCTATTGATTGTCGGACTAAGGGAGGGGAGGAATATTTTCACGCTAAAGTACACGCATTTGCCTAAATTTAGTCACGGCGATGTGGCTCCTGCATTGGCTCTTGTTAATAAATATTGAATTTTCATTAATTGTTATTGACTGCGCAGCAACATTTAGGAAAGCTGATGCGCGATACCGCTGCGAGCATTTGTTGTCCGGTAAGATTACAAGCCTTCGTTTAATTTAACGTCTAATTAAATCGTGTTCTAATGCAATCGAAAACTATTATTACTAATTGTAAGTACAGAATCAATTTTACGAAAGAAAAATTTTCGAAAATATTGTACAAATTCTTTGCGATAATCCCCGCACTTACTTTAGCACAGTATTTAGGACTAAACAAGCAGCTATAAGCGCATCTGTTATCACGATATGAGAATGACATGAATGATATACGTTGCTCGATTTAAAGAGAAAGAGAAGGAGCGTGATTTAATTAAACATTAAAAGCCGCTCGCGATACAAGTAGGCCACTCGTTATGCGATGCCACTCTACGATTCAATGGAGAACTCCTCGTGCCTCGTCATTGTTGCGTAAATACCTTCAGTTTCTCTCGCGCTACTAACAATCGTATTCCTCAAATTTTGTAACGCGCAAAATTGTTTTAAATATTAAAAGAAAAGCATCTCCGATATGCTTTGTGTCGCGAAAAAAATGATGTCATTTTCGATGGATGTCGCATAAAGTACGCATTTTACACATGTTTTATGTATTATAAGACTTGCGACACCGATTGTTTCCCTTGCTATCTCTGAAAAAGCCCCGTATTTTAGATGTGCAAATTCGTCAACGGCTTGATATCCTATTACAGTTTTGCTTCGTCTCACGAGTTTACCTTTCCGAAATTTGCGAAACGAATCCACGCGAGATGAAATCGGGTGGTGGCTTTTACGAATACTTTTTTCTCGCTGACGCAGCATATCTCGCATTTACCATGTAATCCAGACGACAACATCGAAGAGATTGAATATTTGCGTACTTTTCCTGGGAAGATCCACGACGAGAGGGAACAGTTGCGTGCGGTATTATTTACCGACGAAATTATACAATTTTAAACGAATTATAATATCTCAAAGTGCGTCTGACATTGCAGAAAAGTGAGGAATAGTGTCAGTGACAAAGAGACTTCGGAGAATCTCACACAAATTCTATATTATTAATATACAAACGGCGCGGCGATAACTTTAATAGATCCAATTCTAGATAGAATTGGAAGAGAAAAATGTAAACGAATGAGAAATGCGGATTTGAGTTGTTGCGAAATTTTCTTGAGTTACCTCAAAAGTGTCAAAAAGAAGTATTAAGATAGAAGTATTAAGATAGAAGAGCATAATTATTTATAAAAGATTGACATTTAATAAAGAAATATTAAGTTTATGATATGTAAAAAACGAATTAAAATTAAATAGATTCCATTAAACTTTGAATGTTTAAAATTATTTGCTTTCTTTATTAAAGTCTTAAACACACATTCTCATCAGTCATTTATTTATTGAGAGAAATAATATATAAAAAGCGCGCGCAGAATATTTCATCTAATCAGTTTTACTTCAGTAATTTTCTTTATGAAACGCACAGATTGCATGTGTAACGCGAGAAATTATTTAGAAACGACGAGCTCGTATTTTTTCGACAACTCTCTATATTTTACGTACGTATTTTACGTCGGGATTACCTTAAGCACGACGACGAGTCCTGAAAAAAGATATAACCACATTTCTGCGTAGACGTGAAAATGTTTCAAACGCCAAAATATTATCAAATTGCAAGTGCCGAGCGAGTAAGTCGACATTCCGCGAAAAATGTCAAAAGGAGCGCACGATTCCTTATTCATAGAAGGCCAATGAAGATAAACGAAAGATGAGCGAAACACGATCATAAATAGAGAAAATTGTGTCTCGACGCGAATAAGTAATCTTTTCCTACAATTATCCCCGCGAGCTAAGTAGAATATGAATCGCAAGCAAATTTTCTTAGAAATTAAATAAATTCCAATTTCTCAACAGATTCGCTAAATAAAATGCATCGTAAGTTAGATGTGTTTTTAAAAAGACTTTGGAAAGATTAAGATTAGCGCTTTCTCCGGGAAAGAAAAAAAAAACCTTTCTCGATCTCGGAAGGTGCATCAGACAAATGGCAGATACATGGCCAAGATTTTACGAAGTGCAGTACTTCAACGATTTTCCTTACACGTTTCCTGATTCTTCACAAAATGATAAGTGAATAAACTTTACTAAAGTCCTGCATTTTTAATGCATAATTTTTCAAGTTTGAACGTTTTTATCGACGGTAAAACTGCCTGTCAAAAATTGTCCGATTTTTACGTTGACATAAGCAATTATGATATTCTTTTAATATGTAAAGAATTATATAAGAAATTATATAAAGAAATCTTTAAATATAAATTTATTTTTATATTTCTTCGATTTGCATTATATCTTATAAATAATGCTATCTCTTTCTCTGCAGACCTGCGTAAGAAGTACAATAATCTCCCCCCCCCCTCGCTCTCTCTCTCTCTCTCTCTCTCTCTCTCTCTCTCTCTCTCTCTCTCTCCCCCCCTCTCTTTCTCGCCAGTGATTAGATTATATAAGGTATTATTATACGCTATCCACATAATTGATATTGGCGTGTTGACGCACGTAGATAACAGGACTGCAGTGATAGCGATAGCATTTTCGCCTCCATAGTGCAAGCGTATGCTTATGCGACACAATAGTCTTTGCACCATGACATCATTGGGATCTTCGTACGCTAGTATACGTTTCATAGACAACCATAATGGATGTTATAAACAATGCAGCATCATCGATATGTCGTAGATCGATAAATCGCATCGCAAGACGAGCAAATTGCAAAATTTAGAATTAAAACCGAAGCGGTGAAAGTCGCCGACCGATTTATATGCGAACGCTTTTAATTAAATCACGCTACATATGTGTATATGTAATGTATGTGTGATGAGATCAAGCGCTCATGTGTGGATTCCGTATATTTAAATATTCTATCGAATTTTAATTATCCAATAATGAACACACACAACTACTGCGTACTTGCTCGCGCGAGCGCATATTGTTACACGGGAAACTCGTGCACCGAATTGTTGATTTAATTAACTATTAGAATTATCTATTAAGCCGCGGGCAATAGATACGGAGCGTCGATGCTCCGTAGTCAATGCAGTCATTTCTGCCGTGTCAATGTCATTAACCAAGAGCCTGATTATAAGATAAATGTACACGCCGGCGATTTCGTGCATAAATTGACGTCAAAATTGACCTTGATGAGAATATCATTGCTGATTTTAAAACACGGAGTTAATCATTTTATGATAATATCTCGATGATCAAACGCTATATTGCTACACATGATTACTTGAGAAAATATACAGGAGATTCCAAGATAATCTCGCACTTTCTTGCATATATGCATCCTTTGTGAAATTTCAAGTTGATCTTCTCTTAACGAAAGTTCAATTAAATATTTTCTTTTATACCGATTATCATAATCCTCTGTACTTTAATACGACGTAAAAAGGAATTTTATTTGCATTAATTACCGCGACGGCGTTGCATCGAAACTATTTGAAATCGCTTTTACAGGCAAGTTTCTTGTGCTAACGCGTTGCTAAAGACGTTGGCGACTGTAAATGAGAATTTAAGGATTCCAAGAAAATACTTAAAAACGACATACAAATTTCGTTTAACCGTGTTGAATAAAATTGCTTCCGCGCAACTGAGAACGTCCGTATCTGTTATCCATTCGAAAATTCAGGTAAAATGCGACACAATTTTGCGGAAGCTGAATATGTTAAACAAAATATTTGAATTAATACATTAAATAAATATTGTGGCTGATTATTTCATACGATCAAATTAGTATAATCACTTACATTATTGAGAAGAAAATTATAAATTATTTTGAAATACATCATGTGCATAATTTGCGATAGTAATTAATCATTTTAAAGATTATTTGGAATGAATTATATATAATGAATAATTCATTGTTAATATAAAATTAATATATAGCATCAATGATAACAAACGGCACGGAAATGTTATTGATGTGTCAAATGTATATCATTAGTTAAATGAATATTCATTTATTACTTGACTGGATACCTATACGAATTCACTTTATATTCATCTTTCATTTCAATCATTCCTGATTGCACTTTTATTGCAGAAAGTCCTAGTAAATTTACAAAAAAAAAATGCATTCGAGCTCTAGAATACATCATTTCACCGACAATTGCTTCATTATTAATGCCAATTTCGTTTTCAAAAATCTTCGCTCAATCTTTAGATTAAGATGATTGATATAGATTAAATGTCATGATTATTAGAGAAATATGAGAGATTATATATATTATAGATTAGATATAATCTTGTATAAATATTTTTAGTAACCAGAAAGTCTAACAAAATTCTTGTGTTAACTCGAACTAAAGGCGCGTTATTAGATTCTGATTAGATTACGATGGGCTTATTAGAGAGACGCATCTCCTTTAAAAGAAAATCGGGGTCGTTTATCGCAACATAATCGACAATTATCGACTGCCTTTATATAGACCGATCCAAAAATAAAAAAAGAAGGAACTGCGCGAAGCAACGCGTCACTTAGACATCGCGATACGCTTGTGTACTTGCAATTGTTAGATAACTCGAATTATCGGTGTAGTGACGTAAAAAAATTATTTGATGAAACGTGCGTCAGTGGAATCGCGCAACTTATCGCTGTTAAGAAAGGTTCTCCTGTGAATTCGAGAGATTATTATATAAAGACTGATGCTGCTGGGAAACATGACAGTCGTTAGAAGAGAAGTGGCGGCAAAGAGCTCTCTGAAACCTATTAATCGTTCTTCGCAATTATAATCGTAAGCATGATATTTCTTATGGGAAACCGGTTGATATCCGCGTAATTAATTCTAGCAGAATTTATCACGCGTTAAATTTTAAAAATGTAATAAGACAAACCGTTCTGTAAACAATTTTGTCTTATTATATCGAATATTAATTATAGCATCTAGTTTATAATTGGAATAACTAGAAGTCAGTATTTGTAAATAACATTATTTACAAATATTTGGAAATTATATTAAAATAAATGTAATATATATAAAAGTGAAAAATATGTGTTTCATGCAAGAACGGATTGTCTAATAAATATTATCGATTGAATATCCAACGAACGAGGATACTGGTTTAATATTTAAAAAATATTGTAAATCGCATTGAATCGTCTTCGTGCCCATTTTCATAATGCCCTCGCGAATATCGAGCCGATATACAAAGTGGCCTGATATACATACAAGCGAGCAACGATTACTTTTTCCTCTCGGAATAAAAGAAGGGTCGGTCGCTCGAGACAATCGACCCTGATCGTCATTCGATCGCGAACGAATATTAACACTACGTACACATCTAATGCCCCTTTCTCTCTACTTAACTCTGCAGGGTCCAAAGATGCCGTTGTCGGAGTTCCGCAAGAAAAAATTACTCTTCGTCTTCAACGCTTTTTTCGGTAAGTATATCATCACAAACAATTAGAACTCTTAATATTAATATCAGTAGAAAGATATTCATTCGCGAATTTACAATGACATTCTCTTCTTATTAACGACCAATTAGCGTAAATAAAATTATTTCAAATGTGTCAATTTCATTAAAGATAAATAAAATTCTCCTCAATATTTATAATGAAAAATGAGAAGCCATCAGTCGCTGAACATTAAATGGCGGTAAATAATAATGACAACAAAGCGGTATCAACCGTATACTAGGAGGGTGATATTTTTAGCTTTTCAAACTCGCGATTTTACGCCATTCACTCAGACGGGATCTCAATTACTCCTTTCTCGTCATTGTTTATATTTCGCGAAATGATAGAGTACACAAAAGTTTATTCGTACACAATCGAAATTATTCTGTTTATTATTGACGGAGAAAGTTATTGTAACATGCATGCTTGTGTAATTTATTTCCACCCTCGTTTTCTCATTAAAAAAAAAAAAAAAAAAAATTTAAAAGATATGTATTCTACATGAATTACAATAAATAACTTATATTAATTTATATGCCGATATATTGCGCAGTCGTTATATTATTCTGATAGTAGAAAAATAATTGTACAGATCCCTAGTAAAGCTATTGCGTTAATTTAGTTCTGCCAGTCTTGTTCCAACTTGTGGCACTTGAGCCGCGATTTTCCTTCGTTGATACGGTTTAGCCCACGTTACTGGCCAAATGTGCTCGATAACGAGCGAACAGTTTTCCCCGACGTTTCGAGATAACATTTACCGCCCCCGCAGCGCTCGTTGAGCGAAAATCTCTCTCTTTCTCGTCGCCCGCCGTTCTGTACATCTCGACGAAACAAATCCTCATCGAGCGCTAACGTAACGAACGAGGTGTCGCTTCTTCCCTGATGGCGTTTTCGCCATCTACTACTTCGCGTTCTCGTCTAGGGTTGTCTTGATTCTCTCTTAACGACCCTATTTCACTCGCCCTATCTCTCTCTCTCTCTCTCTCTCTCTCTCTCTCTCTCTCTCTCTCTCTCTCTCTCTCTCTCTCTCTCTCTCTCTCTCTCTCTCTCTCTCTCTTTCTCTCGCGCCCTTCGCGAAAAGCTGCGCAAGCCGTTTCGACACGAATGAAATACGGAGTTCGCCCGGAGGGTCGCTTTCGTGGCCTCTCTCGCGCGGCTCTTTTCGGAATGAAAACGGAATCGGGGTTGCGCGCGCGAGCGTTTTGCGCGGTCTCCCTGTGGTACCTATGTGTCAGCCCATTCTGGCAAGAGCAAGGCAGGCTATGTGTGTATATCTATTTATGGTACGAACTGTGGAGAAGATAAACAATGGACGCGCCGTCGGGTCCGGTTAAGGGGTCGCTACGCCACGTATGATGTGTATACGTGTTCTAATTCTCCGAGAGTGCGTGAGTGAGTATCTTCTATCGGAGTCGTTTTAAGACTCTCATAGCGTCATTTTTTTTCTTCCTCTTTATCTTTCAGGGATCCCACCACTCCGCGTATCACGTCATATCAGATGTAATAAAATATGAAAAATCATGTCTCATTCGTTAAATTGAATTTCATTTATTTTACAAGATAAAGTTATAAAAACTTGCTTGACCATCGAACTAGACTGACATTTTTTGTTTGCGTTATACTTTGAATTGGAAATGATGTCATACGCGAAAGGTAATGTTGCGAAAAAGTTATATGAGATTATACCTTTTCACATCGTAGTTTTTCGCAGATCGCTGTTTTTTAATCAGCATTCAAAATTCGTCGCTAACTATGATATCAAAACTTTTACTCAAATTTTTATTAATTTTGATTTTGTATATTTTTTTGCGTTTTGAAGCTATTATGCTTCTTTCAGGCCTTAAAGATTTTTTTCACCATCCCTCGAAATGCTCGCAAAAGTCGTCTACATTATGCAAAAAGTTATGCATCCTACTTTACAGGGCCTAATGGGTGAAACGGCCGTGCCTCGCGTTTCAATGAATGTGCCTGTTTTTATGATGACACATAATGTAAAAATGCATCATAATGTGCACTGGGTACAAAGCAGAACCGCCATGGACGCGCGTACATTTACGTGTGTATGTGTATGTTCACGAGCGTTGTGCAAGCTCGTAGCGCGGATCATGGAGATCACAAGCGTGCACACGCCTGGTAGCCCTCATTAATCCCTCGTTTTCTTCTCCTCTTTGACCGCTTGGCGATTGGCCGCTAAACATATCCTATGGACGCTTCTGTGGGACTGATTATTTTACCGTGACCTATGTGCGAAATGAGGGGGAGAGGAGTGTTTCGCAATATACGTATGTATATTTATTGTTCCGTTTCTCTGTGCGGTAGTTCTCTGTGCGATTCTATCATTTTCGCATTTTATTTTGTGTTTATTTTATTTTAATATTATTTGGCAATTCGTAATATTAATCCAAAAGTAAGATTCATATCAAGAATGATAATTTATTTAATAATTTGCCGTTTTCTCTTTCTATGTGATAACGTCGCGAGATTTCGAAGCATTCGTCTGCGCGAAAAAGTAAATATGTTTTCTATTATTTGCACGATTTTGCCACTGAACGTACTTATAAACGAGAATTCGCGATTCATCGATTTTCAATCTGTCCACGGGTTCAGAGTTTTTGCAACAAGTTGTGCCATTAAAGGTAACCGGTTGTATATCCGGACGTTGATATTAATTATTTCATCGTGCCCTCGGTTTGTCAATCGTCTGGGCGGATGCCGGGGAGACAATAAATTCTGCCTCGTTGAATCGTAATCGACGCTTAATAGGATTCCGGCTACGGGAGTCAGGAAAGGGTGAAATGGTGGTTACCTTCCCCTTTTCTACAGAGAAACGGAATTAATAAACGACAAGCCAAGCGGAAACCACGCAAAAACGAATAAACCCGTGGTAAAAGTGGGTCATCTTCAGAAAACTAACGATATCCGATCGTAGCCAAGCGGGGCCAAAATCGAGTGGCATGATCGTTTATCTTGTCCTCTAAGCGAGAAAATGTACGTTGCTCTTCGAAAATGTTAGCGACAGCTGAGGCGGTCACATTTTATCCGAAATAACAAATAGTTGCACAACAAAATTCAATGAACAAAATTTTCTATATGCTAGATATAATTGAATTTTAAACCGAGTCATAAATTTAAACGAAGATACGCATTAAAATATCAGATAACAATATCCTGCTGTTATTTTTTCCCCAGATGTTAATGAAAGTGGTACCATCGACATAAAGGATTTTGATCTTGCTGTGCAAGTAAGCATATTGCATGTATAGATTAATTGAATTACTTTCTCATTATCATTTTTCTCGCTATCATTATTATATTTTTTATTTCATATATATATAAAAAATTGATTTTATATATACATATATTGAATATTTCACACATATATGTATATGTATATATGATTCTATAAATTTTAGAAAAAAAAATCTAATTTATATACAGCATTTTAAATTTGAAAGATTAAATTATTTAATTAATAACTGATTATATATTTTTATTTGCGTCAATCAAGCTCATCAATTAAGAATATCCAAGAATTCTAGCTAACTCGCGTTTATTTCGTATTTTAGCGAATCTGCAATTCTAAACATTGGAAGCCGAACGATGCCACATCGCAACACATTAAGAACACTTTGACTAAAGTCTGGGAAGGATTACAACAACGGGCCGATGCCGATCAGGACGGGCAGGTATAACGTTTAAATTATTCCTGACTATTTCAATTATAAAATCAAGTTATGATTTCTCTGATGGATTTTAATATGTTTCTCTTTTCCGTTTCTCTGTACTCTAAAATAACTTTCTGAATTTTTAGCATACTTCCGTTCCATTTTCTGTCTGCGTTTATCGATTTTTAAAGCGTTTTTTTTGCATTCATAATTTTTAAAACAGTCTCTTGGCTGTGCTTGCTTGTATATTTGCGTTTCACTCCGCAACCTAAAGGAATATTTTGCGATATTTCACGATATATGATTAAAATTTAGAACGACATACAAGAAACACAGATACATCTTGTTGATCAAAAACGAATGTGTGTGTTTGTGTGTGTGTGTGTGCACGTGTGCGCGCACGATATTAACCGTCGCGCATCTTTCAGATCAGTCGAGACGAGTGGTATTCGATGTGGGAAGAGTATGCGAAAGATCCGGCACACGCACTCGAATGGCAACAAACATACATGAATTTCATGTTCGATCTCGAAGATTCGTCCGGTAAGTCTCGGCGAGCTCGTTTCCTCTATAAACGCGTTTATATTCGCGTGCCGGTTACGCGCAGCTGCAATTCATTACGCATTCGCGCGGAGATTCTAGAAATACTAATGTAAGCATAATTACTCGAGCAGAAAGTGACTGGGGAGGAAGTATGTATCATTAATACTGTCCTCTCATGTAGTTTCGCGCGCGCGCGAATTACAGTAAATACTTACTTAGTAAATACACATCAGCTCTCTCTGAGATTGTTCTGTTTCGTAAACTCCGTTTGTTTAACATTTCCTTCTTACTGAATAGTGTTGATGCAATAGAAAAAAAATCTAGTTATAAAGTGTGTGTAATTTAGACTTATTTATATGCATTTATTTGTATTTTTTAACGCACGTGAAAATAAATATCTTATAGATATTTTTTATAATTACATATATTTTTTATCAGTGCATGTATGACTTAAACGCTTTTATTTTGTTCTCGATTTTCTTCTTATTATTTTAATTACAGTATATATTTTTGGAATTCTCTGTAAAATTGACAAACTAATCGGGTTAAAACTGAATGACGGTTTCGGAAGTGCGAGGGTTAACAAGTCTATAAATACCAATTAAGCAATATCCCTTCCACTCATTCATTCATAAAAATTCCTAATAATATACCTCACCCCGCCTTTGTTTACATAAAATTTCTCAGCGATTTTTACCTTCAGTCCCTTGTGTGTGTAATATATAGAAACTATATAAAACGATAATGTCACAAACTTGAATTCGATCTATCCCGTATCGTCAGGTGACGGATCGATCGACGAGGCCGAATTCAGTAAGGTGTGTAGCAGTTACGGCGTTGACGAGGCCGAGGCACGCGAGGCGTTCAAGAAACTGGGGGTGGTGAGTATCAATCAAACGGAAGGAGAAGAAAATAAAAAGAAAAGGACAATGTAACATATCGAGCCTTACGAAACTGTTTACTTCTTCGCAGGGTAAGGAAGTGACTCGCGAAAAATTCGCCGATCTATGGAAGCAATATTTCTGCTCCGACGACCCGAACGTACCTGGAAACTTTATATTCGGAAAGACTTCTTTCTAACTCTGCCACACCGTGAGATAGAAAAAGCGTACACACACACACACACACACACACACACACACACACACACACACACATATTTTACGGCAGGTTATTTTATGTAAACATATGAATTGCTAAAGAGATAGGCGCAACTCTGTGTAATCTACTAGTCAAGATTCTATTTCATTTACTGCTTTCCCGTGTAACCTTTCATATCAAAATAATATAATTATAATTAAACGATCGAGAGAACTTTATATTATGTCCCTGCTCTTTATCACCTCCGTACAGTTACGGCGTATTTAAATCTCAGTTACTATTATAAAGTGACTTTGGCCAAATTGAATGAAACTACGCGAAACAAATTATATTTTTAGTTTTACTTACTCCGTTACTAAGGGTGCGTTCAGAATACACAACAGTTGAGCAACGTTACTTGCGAGATTAATCTATATTATATCGCCATATAATATATAAAATCTAGTAACGTTGCAACTGTTGTGTGTTCTGAACGCACCCTAAGTTTTTATTGCATGTGCGATCAATCGATACACAATAAAACACAGAATTCACGGCATCGATTAAATCTAGTTTGCAGCTTTTCCTTTCGTTGTTCTATATGTATAATAATGTACTGTCCCTTTAACGGCATTTGCAACGATTTCTCAAACTATCAATTTCAAATTCCCCGCTTTGCATTTCTGATATTCTACACGGCCGAAATATTTCAAAAAATCTAACAAGATGTATTAATTTCTTTGACTGCGAACTTTCCTACGCTAAATATTTCATAGTGAGAGTACGTGCTAGGATTAAGTATCTTTATTATCTTTACGGCGCATATCGATCCGTCACCGCCGAAGAGCTAATTATGTCGTATAACGTGTAAATAAACGCCCTTGTGAATTATAAAAATTACGCTGTTTCGATACGCGAAGAAAGACGCGGCCGGCAATAATTGAGAGGTGCATTTTTCGTTGCATAATTTGTAAATCCATGAAAGTCTCTCTTTCTTGTTACGCCGATCTCGGTTTGAATGTATGTTGATTATAAACGACACTCGATTGTACAATTCACCGAAATTGATTGGCATTTGACGCCAGAGAAAGAGCGAGGCTTCTCTCCGGTCTGCGAAAAGATATTTTGAGAACTGAAAACAAACGGTACCAAACACGCGCATCCCTTACAATCATGGTATGTTTTTTTTTCAAAGCACTACGGCATTCGTTCGTTTTACGGTACCGTTATTTAATTTTGTCTTATACTCTTATATAATCTTCCTTTTTTGGTTTTAAAATTTGAATTGTTTTGTTTCGGTACATTCGAATATTTTCGCATGTACGAAGCAGGAAATTCAATTGTACTAACGAAAAACTGCGTAAACGAAAAAAGGAAACTACCCGGAAAAATATAAAGGGGATAAACGCATGCTGTTTGATTAACAATTGCTCACCATGCAATAATGCACGGGATTGTTGTTACGTTGCGTGAATCAAATCGCGTACATTTGTACGTTGAACGAGAATTGAATTTTACACGGATGGTCGTTCAATCAACTAACGATTAACTGGTGCCATGTTGATACTTCGCTGTTAATTGCTGTCACGTTCTGTTACAAATTTGTGACAAAATTTCCATTGTGCGTAACCGATATCATTGTTTGTGTTATTGTATATTATATAATTAAGAGAGTACATTTGCGTCAAACGTATTATTATGAAATTAATAGATGTCTCTCGGAAATTAATGATTATTGTAATAATGAATTGTAATAATGAATGTGCATTGTATAGTAAGAGAAACCAAATTGTTTGTGAAAAATATAGAATTGTAATTTGCGTATTTTGATATTAATTTCTATCAACCGATAATTCTATTTTACGGGACTGACAACAGTAGAGAAATTGTATTCTTTAGATTCGCTTTAATTATCGATCACTGCCCGTAAAGAGACAAACATAATATATATCGAAACAGCAGTACGTTTAATCTATCGAGTGTGTAAATAATAATAAATCACGACGAATATTTTCCGTACTTGTTAGAAAGTAAATGTACTGAGATAATAATCCTTGGAATTCTCGTTCGTCCGCCATAAGTCACATAATGATCAAACGAATATACGACGCGGCTATAAACTAGAGAGAAATACGAATGTAATGAAACACTCGCTGTCAATTGAAAACGTCCAGGCACGGATTAAGTGACATGTTGAATGTTAATGAAATGCTCAACAGCAATGCAGACTTCCGTTTGTAATTATAAAGTGCTGTGTTTTATTTTTGTTCAACAATTAACTATCATATATGATAACGAGATATTATCAAATTTCTACTACATAATTTTCGATCCATATATTATTACGTAAAGAAATTATGTCTATAGTTTATCTGATAAGCCAATACAATTTTTGTCAAAAATTGGCGGCTTTTCTTCAGCAGAAATTAGATCGGCACCGTCAATTTTTTACATTCTATATTCTTCATCCAATAAATCTTTGTAAACTTTCTTTAGCATATTATTTATCTATATTCTAAAGATAAGAATCGAAGTATCTTAACCTGTGCCTGTAGTAATGTATATGGTTTCGTGTTAAAAGAGGCATTTACATGCTTGTTGTAATAAACATGTACTATTCCTGTTCCTAAAAGATGCATATAAGAATATGTTAAATATCACATGTCCCTATTCGTGAGAGATTGACAAGAAAAAAAAAAATATAAAGAAATATATATAGTATATAAAAATTAAAATTGAACATCTCTTTTTCTCTTTCAATGAAGATACCAATCCTCACACACATCCTATCATATTTATAGAATAAATTATATGTACTGTACTAGCATATGCACGGTAAATTTGTATAATTTGTGTCATTAACTCAATAAGTAAACAGTAAAATTATTACTATAATAGAACATAATAAATCATAGAAAATATAGACAGCCTATTAAACAACCGTCCTTAAAAAAAGCGATTAAATAAATTGTTGCATGTCAATGGAAACCGGCTCCAATCAGGGCACTCCTATGTTCTCTATTTACTTCATTAACTCAATCTCAAGATCAAGTATTCAAAGATGTAATAGAAATCATTACATGTATTGCAACAAGTCAATGCAGATAAATTTAACGCCCGCGAATAAAAGTCAAATAAAATAACATGGGGTGTTAATTATACATAGGCAGTAGCTTAATGGCGATATTAAAATATTTAAGCTCAAACAAACGTTAACGCTTGCTACAACATTTAATTGCAATTTTGACAATATGACAACGCACCGGTGCAAAACGCAGTATAATGAGACAATGGCAAATAATTGTAAACAAATTATGTAAATGAATCAATTAAATTCCTTTTCCGATTATTTATATTATTGTATATTATATAATAAAATGTATATATACACGCATTTATCAAAATAGTATCTCATTAATTACAATGTGTATTTCAAGAGTTGTAATAATGGATAAATAAAAAAGAATTTAATATTTTTGCTTCTAGAAAAAAACGAGGATTCTCATATTCAATATTATATACTATGTTTCAAAAATTATTAAAAATGTATCCTTCTATCTTTGATTATATATTATATTAATATTGATTAGACATTTTTGCAAATTAGATATATATCTAAATATTTATGCATCATATCCAAATACTCATGATATTCAGAGTTGCATCGGACAAACTCTATTCATTGGAACCCTTTTATTTTGTGACAATTGTACACACACATGCACATTATAAATTCTACATACGTACCATTTGTGTGGTGGCTCCATCTCATTTGCATAAACTGTGAATTGTCGGGAAAGATTTCTTATCCATTCCGGGAAGATTCGAAAACAAGATAAATGAAAATTCTGTGAACGATGGAATGTTAATTCGATTTGAGGAGCGCATAGTATTGAGCGTAAGTCCATTGTAAAAATTATTAATTAGATGTGAAATACTAAGAATAGAAATAAATTAAATGACATTTTGAAAAAATTTCATATAGAGCGGACTAGTGAGCGCTGTTCCCAGAGAACATTATTATTTTCAGCAAAAATATGATCTTTGCTATTTGTTTCTTGTTCATTCTCAGTTCCTTAAATATTGCAGCGTCGCGATGTTTGTTCTCCAACGAACACGTGCGCTTTATATAACCTCTAACAGTCCTCCAACAAATCGCACCGATTTTCTATACACTTGTCGTGGATATTCTCGCGATGCTCTCGAGAATACGTACTCTCGTATCTTATCATTTCCCTGTCCATTATGCGATAACTTCACCTGACCAGACTGATTTCCAGAGAAAGTTATCTTGTGTGACAAGTCACTATGAATGTGACATTCATTTGATATGAAAAGAGATTTTCCTGTTTGAATATTTATTTATTGATACGATATGTATTATTCTCTAACGTAGGCTTAAATGTTTAGTTCAGACTTATTAATGTGATACTTATTGATATAGAGTGATTAGAAACTAGGAATAGTATTATAAAATACTTTTATCACATTAACCTATCATAAAGGTGATGTAAAAGTAAGAATAATGTGAGTAAAATGCTTGTTTGTGGCTTTGTGCATTTATATTATGTGTGCTTCATTATCTGTGTATTATATTCAACAGTAACATAAATTCTGACATTAATTGTTAATTATAGTTCATGTAATATTCTATAATTATAATAGTCAAATGTTGTTTTTGAAAAAAGTTTACTTTTTATATATTGAATGATATTTGCAATAATGTATGCCTTGAATGTAGTAATGTTTGTTAATAGATTTTTGATTTCATATTCTAATAATTCACATGTTATAAAAAGCATAATTATGTAAAGTTTGGTCTTACACGCTATTACTTTGTGATTTTGTAATTTGTATAACTATAACTCATGCATTAAAATTTAGTATTAAATAAAATATCTTATGTATAATTTACAAAAAGGCTTTGCTAGAAACATACATTTAAATTATTTACGAGGCATAGAGATTTAACGTATTCGAATGCATTTAAATAAGTTGTAATTTTAAATATATTCCACAGAGGGGATATTATGTAGTATTTGTATTTAATATATGAATTTTTTTTGCTCTTTTCCTTTCAATACTTTCTATTATATTTTACATGTTTTGTTATAGGTCAGGTGCTAGCAATGAGGTGAAACATACCTTGAAAGCAAAAGAGGAGGAAGAATATGCCATGACTTGTCTAGGGACATATGTGTTTATGGATAAACATTGTAGACAATTATCAATCTCAGATGGTTCATCTGCGAAGCAAATTGATTCTTTGTCACTTGCATATGAAGATCTTTTCACCATGCCTTATAGCGTCATACAAGATTATGGTTTCATTATAAAACATTTAGATATTAGTCACAATGTGTTCAGTAGGTAAGCGAATATCTCCATAAGTAACATATGTAACAAAATTTGCAGAAAAATATAAAAAAAATTTGATTTTTGCTACATAATAATATAGTGTAGTAGAAATAAAATAAATTGTTTTTGGAATTTCAGGAATTTACAGTTTTTATCGGAGTTCGACAACTTGAGATCTCTCAATTTGGATCACAATAAAATAGATGAAACTACTGTGTTCCCATTCATGCCAAATCTTGAGCTTCTCTGGTTGAATCATAATCTTATTAAAAATTTGTATCCCTTTATTAAGAATCTTTATAAGAGTATACCAAATCTTAAATATCTGTGTCTCATGGGAAATGAGGCAGCACCTAGTTATCTTAACGGTGGAAGTTTCTTTGAATATCTTCAATACAGGTATGTTAATAGAAAATATTTCTTTAAAGTTTATTTCTTAAGTTTAATTCAATATATTTCTTGTAAATTTAAGTCATAACGTTGAATTTTTTAAAAAGGTTATTTGTGCTATCCTGGTTTCCACACTTGATGCACTTGGATGATAGAATAGTGACTGACGAGCAGCTACTAGAAGCCAAGAGATTGTTCAAACGACCATTGTTTGAAAATGTAATTGAACTGCCAGAATGCATTAAGGACTTACATAATAAGATAAATATCTTTTCCAAGCCATCAATTTTGTCTGACAGACAAAAAATATCAAGAGGAACAAATCTTATTATTTAAACAGTATTACAATGCAGCTCAAAGGAAATTTTGACTATAAGATGTTTTTTAAAGAAAGAAATGAGATTATTTTGTATCCCAGACATATGTGTCAATTATGAAAGCAATACGTAAAACTATGTTTTATAATGATATAATAAGCATTTTCTTTAATAGTCACTTTTTATATTATACTTGCAGCTATACGAACAAAAAAAATATATATATATATAACTCGCATATTAAATATACTCTATATATATGATACTTGGAATCAGTTTTAAATTATATTCTGCTTGAAAGCATTATTATGCATATTATATTCACACTACTAGGCATGTATGCTTTATTTATGTAATTTAAATAGATGGCTTTAACACAGAGCCTTTTTGTAAACTACACATAAGACATGAATATTATTTTATACATGATGTGTGTGTGTTTGTATCAGTGATGATGTGTTTTTATGAATGACATTTGATAAGAATAAAATTGTTATACGCACATTCGAATACTTCTTTTTATAAATTGCAAATTATTTGTATAATAAAATGTCTATAATTAAAATTATAATTAAAATATATATAATTTTGATAAAATGTACATATATATATATGGCAGTGCTTATGAATCATCTGTATTTCAGTGAGAAAATAGCATGAATTATGCGAACGCTTTTGTGATTGATTTAAAGCAGATCATCGATCAAACAGAACTATCATTTGACATAGAAATAAAATTGAATTAAACAGAACTATCATTTGATGTAGAGATAAAAATGCAATAAAAATTGAATTATTTTACTAAATGTGTTGGAAAAAGAAGATGGTTGAATTTTAGATATTACAAGAGATATAAACACACACAGATAAGAATGTACAGATATGTATGTATGTACACATATGTAATGTACTCACTAATACGATGCACAACCAGCAGGAGATGTAGTACATCACGTTGACCTGTACATATAAAAAACACGAATTAGATATATATATATATATAAAGCAGTTTTCGAAATAGAAAAAAATTTATATAAAATATGATCAAATATAATTTTTATATAAAAAGTAAGTTAAATAATTATAAACTGTATAAACAATATTGAAATTATATATGTGTGTGTGTGTGTGTGTGTGTGTGTGTGTGTGTGTGTGTGTATTATTGAGAATTTTATTGTAATTTATTTATTAAAAATTAGTTATTAAAAGTTTTGGAGAATAAAATATCTAGAATCCATCTATGCATTATATATATTTATGTAAAACAAATCATCGCGGAGATAAACGAGTAATTATTATAATTTTACAAGTAATAAATTAATAAGCGAAATAAGTTATAATCTGCTTACTGCATGGTTGCTCCGCCATTACCCGATGCCTCCCCGGGCCACCATCTCCTCTTTTGCTCGTACTTTGATATCTTTATGGCACTTACAGAGCATACACTCGCGAAAACACGATTAATTACGATCACACGGGCGCATTTATTAGCAAAATAATCGCACGACATTTTGAACGGCACTCCCAACGTTAATCGTTTATGCAACTCTTTGTGCAGCACTACCGATCTTAATCACGCGATACTTTATGCGACACTCCCGACATTAATCGTACGTGACTCGGCATTCCCGAGTTTAATCGCACACGATATTTTGTGCACGGCACTTTTGTTAATTACACGCGACGCATATTTGAGAGAACGACACGCGACAAGTTTGATTACATGAAGCTACGATCTACGATTTACGATCCGCTCGGTGCGACGTGCGAAATTTACGCGCGAAGTTCGCCGCAGTGATGCCAACTGTCATTAATAAATAGGGATTATCATTAAAAAGATCGATTAACATAGAGTGCGCTTTACTCTGCGTGACAAATGCTCCGAATATTACTATGATCGACCAATCAGAAGAAAGAAATATTTGCCACTTGTACCAATTGTACAATTAAAAAAACCGCTCTGAAATATTTCTAACGTCGAGTGAAGTGCATCTATATAGACATAATAAATATAGACTAGCGTAAAAATGGCTCGAGTGTTAGAAAGAGAGCGCGATGTTTGTTTTTTTCGGTTCAATTTTTATCTCTCTTCGACACGAAAGAAACAAAATAAAGCTCTCCTTCATCCTTTAAATTGCGCGTAGCGCCTAATCGAAATGCACCGTCTGTACATTTAAAATTGCATCAAAAAATAAATTTTATAAGATCATTATTAATTTGTACAGTATAAAAAATTGAAAAATATGAACCTCGCTAAATATATTAGACTTTAACAAATAAATATAGCCGAAATATTTTACATACTATGACATATACATACGCGGAATATTAAATTATACAAGCATTTAAAAAAAGATTTGTTATTTACTAAACAATTAATGTATCACGGATCCTTATTTTTACTCGATTATGCGATTTGATCGGTTTACTACGCGTTCTCAATCCGAATCATATTGAGATCGTCAAAAAGACGAACGATAAAGAATCGGACGAAATATATAAAGAAGATATACCTCTCTAAAGTAAAACATATTAATAAACAAACTATTTATATAATACTTCTTCTCATATAATTCAAACTATAGTAAAACTGTAATAGACAGACAGACCTCTCTGTTTCAAAATCTAAAAGCGTCTCGAAAAAAACATAAAAAACCTAACGTTATACCTTCAACAGAGAGATCATTGTTTATAATGATTATAAACAATTAACGCTGCTAATGGTTAAAATTCTTTAGAAAATGAAAAAAATATAGTTTAGAATATACGAAAAGTCTAATAGAAAAGTCATCTATTTCGAAAATAATATCTGTTGCCAAAACTAGGAAAAAATTAATTATCGCTGCTATTTAATTAAAATTAATAAAAATGGAAATATTACTGTTTAAAATATTAAATAATTATAATAGAACAGTTCTCCGTTGAGAGAATAAAATAATAAAATGTCTGAAAAAGGCGTATGCAACCTAACAATACTTCTATCAGAAGCCAGCCAAAACTGTGATTAAATTAATTGTCGCTGCTAATTATTAAAATTAATAAAAATGAAAATAATACTTTTTAAAATATTTATATTTAGAACGAAACGAGAAGTCTTCTCGTTTCGTTCTAATGTATTTGACGTGTTTGTCTATCTGACACAATGAATTTTCTATCTTTTGACATCTACAAAGTATAATATATTTCGCAAATCACTTGATAAGGACCTAAAATTAAGGTCGAAACGTTGTGATGTGCACTTAATAATAAATAGAATTTGCCAGTACGGTCGAGAGAAGTGTGTTCATTATTTTTTAATTTTTATTACTGGTGGCCAAAATATCTACATTAAAAATTTATTTATATATTTATTTTTTTATTAAAAGTTCAAAATGTAACATATCGAACATTTATTAATAATACGTATGAAATTTTGAAATATATTGTGTATGCGATATTATATTTTATTTCTATATTTTCGAATTGTTCGTCTGAATGACTATTAATTTAATACGACGTCGTATATCATATATTTAGAATGATTGTATGATGTGACAAATATTAAAAATATATATTTTAATAATTTTTGACCGCGTAACACATATAAATACGACGTTTGTGACCATCGATGATTTGTTAAAACCTCTACTATTCCCGCGTATGTGAAATTAATCTCTAGAAATCGCGAGTGACCGATACGAACTTCGCGCGTTTTTCCCGCGTTACTTTTCCGCGTTATTTTCCCGCCAGAATCAACGTGACGCTGCTGACGTCATTCCGGAGTCGGCAACGAGACGTCGCAAACGCGGGACAGATTGATTCCGAATCGCGACGCATTTAATTGGTGAGTATATCATAATTGAGTATATCATAAGTGAGTATGTCATAATTGGAATCATATTTTAATAATTTGCGATTGCGTAGTATGTAAATCCGGCGTTTGGCGACGTGCGGCGTATCGTTATTATTTACGCGCGGTCTCATTGTCATTCGCACGGCGACACTCGAACAGATAGGCAGGGACGCGACGCGCTCTCCGTATGTTACGCATTAAATTAGTGAATATCATTTCGCGCAATTATTTAATTCCCACGACTAAGTGACTCGTAAGTGTATCAAAGCGATTTTATTTCGAAGCAAATATTTCGCTCGCTTTATTCGCGTGAAGTAGGTATATTGACGCATCATATCAATGTGAAGTTGCATTTCCGAAGTCAGTAATGAAACGTCGCGAACGCGGGACGGATTGATTTAGAATCGCTACGCATTTAATTGGTGAGTAAGTCATAATTAGAATCATATTTTAATAATTTGCGATTGCGTAGTATGTAAATCCGGCGTTTGGCGACGTGCGGCGTATCATTATTATTTACGCGCGGTCACATTGTTGTCATTCGCGCGGCGACCTTCGCGGCGAACAGATAGACAAGGACGTGACGCGCTCTCCGTATGTGACGCATTAATTTTCGAGACATGATTGTGAGAAGTATTACGAAATCATAATTAGTGTCATATTGTAATAATTTTCGACTGTTGTTAAAAGTTAAAACCTCTGTACATTATTATTTACGCGCATGCGAAGTTAGTCTCTAGAGATATCGCGAGCGACTGTATCGAGCTTCGCGCGCTTTTTCCGCATTATTTTCCCACCATAATCATGTGCGCGTCGCCATGAAAGGTGCCATTGAAGTCGGAAGCGTCGTACAAGATTTTGCGTACTTATTATTTGTATTCAGTTAATTGGTGCGCGCGTAATCGTAATTAATTGTTCTTGCAAGCGCACGCTTAATTATAATAAATTGTTTTCGCTAGGGAGTGCCACGAAAGACAACGGTGAAATAAGAGAGGAGGATAAGGCACGCAGCGGCATCAGGCGATGGAAGAGCGATCGTGAGGTGAATAATTTATTTATTAATTATTATTTGTAAAAAATTCAATATGATTCAAATAGCATGAAGATAAATACATTTAGTAGCGGAGTTAGAGATATCGCAAGAGACCGCGAGTGTCGCGCGCTTTTCCCGCCATAATCATGTGCGTGTCACCAGCCATTGAAGTCGGAAGCGTCGTGCATGGGGCCGCGCGCGCTTATTAATTGTAATCATGTAATTAGTGAGCGCGTAATCGTAACTAATTGATTTTGCAAGCGCACGCTTAATTATAATGAATTGTTTTCGCTAGGGAGTGCCACGAAAGAAATACCGCCTTTCGGTCGCCATGTCAACTGATATCTGCTCCAATAACGCGCGCGACCCGGAATTTAGGAGAATAAATATATATTTATATATAATTAATATATTATATAATATTAATACTTATATTAATAATATAAATTTATATTTGCTGTGTTGGGTTTTGTGGCTAAAAAAGGAGCTTTGTTTCTTTCGTCAGTTTGAAGAACTTGATTGATTGGATTGTAAGAAAGAAGGATCGATGTAGATCATTTTAAATCCGACAAGTTGAAACCACCGTGCATGGAATTTAATAAATACTAGTTAAGTCTTTCCATCAATCTAATGTTCAATAGAATTTTTTAAACAATGCGACATTCTATACCATTCATTCAGTTTTCCTAACAATAGTGTATGCGAAAGTTATAAAAGTTTGGATTATATTGACACAATGTAATTTTAATTTAAAGAAATATGCTTTAAATTATTTTATTGCATAATTAATGTGCAGCACTATATTAACTTGTTTTTGCTTCAAATCGAAGCAATCATAAGAGGATCGATGTAGATAATGTGTAATTTATATTTGTTCTATTACATCTATTATATATACACTTTAAATATATTACAAATATTATAAATTAATTCATATTTTATATAGTACAATGGAAGATTCGTATTTACATGGATATGCAATAAAATAAATTGGCTTTTAATACTATAATGACTTTTAAATATTATAATCATATTTTCATAAATTAAATATTAATAAGAGCGATATGCTTTAGCTCTATAGTAATCTTATTTATAAATAGATTTGATTCTAACGATTATTCAATACCTCCATCTTTAAATAGTTATGTAAATTGTTTAAGCTTTGAATTACACGAGTTTAAAAATTAAAATTATTAATAAATAATGATATAAAATTTAAATAATATTAATACATTCTTTGGTCTCAAAAATATTTTAGATTTTGACTTGACTCTTACTTCTCAATCATTTTCCATTATTTCACTGCTCTTGTCATCCAAAATAATCGTATTATGCTTTTCTGTCAACAAAATCTCTTGGCTCAGAGCAGGAACTTGTCGAGAAAATTTGCTAGTTGCCCATAAGAATAAATCCAATGTCTGCTCTGTGCATTCTGCTATAAACCTTACAAATGGTCTTACATCTCCGGTATTTGCTAATTGCAAGTTTTCATAATATTTATGACAGTGTTGCTTGTGGATGATAACAGGCGGATATCCTGTTTGCATAAGAATCATGTTCATAAGTAAGCAAGATGTTTTACCATTTTCATCAGCAAACGGATGTATATGTACTAATTTATAATGTGCGAGAGCAGCATATCTACAAAAAAAATTTCTGAATTAAAATTTTGAACAAAATCTTGGAATAAAAATACATGCAAGAGAAAAGATATATAGTAAATGTAAAATGAAAGATCTGTTTACCTTGGATGCATTCTGATGGCTTGTTCACTATTTAACCATAATGCAAACTCCTCCATCAAATAATGTATATTGTCTGGACCTAGAGGTATAACCACCAACATACACTTGAGTCCTTCGAAATTCACCACCTTCAATAGGATTCACATGCCCTAGCACGCGCCTATGTATCTCTAATACATCTTTTATAGAAATGGAAACATTACCCTACCCTGAAACATTTACATATGAATAATAAATGTTAGAATAGTAACAAACAGGATATTTAGATTTTCTCAAAATTATTAGAAACTTACCCATTGACCAAGGTCGCATTTATATATTTCATGGCAGCATCTAATCCAAAGATTTCATTGTGTTTATCAATACTCTTTCCGTCAACTGCAATGCGTGTCTTGACTATGGCTCTTGTTTGTGCTAGATTCATAATGTTTCCCTCGATTCCAACTGTATGATAAATATGGTGAAAATAAGCTTCTTTTTTAGCATGTATTAATGCGACATTGTTATCAAGTATCATGGATAGTGTATTCCTTTTCTCATCCAGTCTGAGCATTATTCTGTCAAGTTCCACAACTACACGAGCTGTCCTATGACTGTTTATCAAAGCGCCTTCATGGTTTGATTCATAAGTTAAAGCACGTATATAAAATTCATTAGCTTTAATTATATTGTTCATCATCAATCATTAGCTTAATTATATTCTGAGTATGTTCTAAAAACTCTCCATAATGATTCAAAACATCTGGATGATAAGGTATTAGTGCCACAGCATGTTGGAACAATTTTATAGCTTTCTTTTGCTTTCCAGATAATTTCATCTCCAGTGCTAAATGCAAAGACATCAGGGCCTCTGCTGTCGACGCCACGGTATTCTGAACGAACTTTATCGAGTTCGGTGTTACCCAATGCAAAAGCGACTGTGTTGTCGTCGTAGACATCCATAATACTTTCCGAGGGAAGCGGCACAAACACGTGACGGAATTCATGCTCTGAAAGAAAGGATCGAAATAAACTGTCAAGTCTTCGCAAATATCACAATAAATATTTTCACCTCACATGTCAAACATGGTTATAAGAGTATGCAGGTATGTTTATCAACTTTTACTCACCTTCGTAATCGATGGATAAGCCGCGTAGATATTATGCCAGTAATGCGGCGATGACAATAACCGCGATTCCCGAAATAAAGACGAAGGAGACGACGAAACGGTTCGGTGTCATACCGTCCGTCCGTGGCATCTCTGTGTTTGGCGTTCACGTTAGCAACCTTTGCATAATGCACATATATGTAATTATAAATACACGTAAATGCCGATAGCATCCTTCTTCGCGGTGATTTTCGACGGATTTATTACACCTGACAGCGAACCGTGACATGCTTGACAATCGTATTGCTCATACACGCTCATGTGACGCAACGCGTTGCACTCATCTCCCGTCGACGAGCGACAACTCGAATGTATCCATGTGGTGTATTCTGATTGGTCGGGACTTGCGCGTTCGGCGAATCGACGATGTCGCTGTTTGAATCGCGCGCGCTTAGTTCGTTCCTCCGTTCCGCCATTACACCGTCCCGTCATTCTCTCTCTTTCCGGCGTCGCTTCGTGCCACTGCGCATCTCTTCGCATCGCTCCACGCAGTTATTATATTTTGAAACCTTTCGACGCCTTAAAATACAAAACGTATGCAACGCACAAGTGAAATACTTAAGGTATAACATTTTTCTATTGTTATTTAATGATAATCTTTTCATTCTTCTGCGGATTGGATCGATTAATTATTTCTTGCAGCCGTCTCTCCTCCCCCTCCTGCCATCTTTACCGCGTTTTCTCCCGCGTCGCTCCGTTCCACCGCGTCTCTTCGCGTCTCCTCGCTGTTATAATATTTTGCACAAGTGAAATACTTATGGTATAACATTTTTCTATTGATATTTAATGATAATCTTTTCATTCTTCCGCGAATTGGATCAATTAATTAGTTGTATTTCTTGCAACCGTTTCTCTTCCCCCTTCCCCCCCACGCCCGCCAGCTTTTTTTCGCGCGTTTTCTCCCGCGTCGCTCCGTGCCACCGTGCCACCGCGCGTCTCTTCGCGTCTCTCCGCGCTGTTATAATATTTTCAAACCTTTCGACGCTTTAATATACAAAACGTATGCAACGCACAAGTGAAATTAGTTTCTTTCAAAATTTAGAAAATTATTTAATTATATATCCGCTCATTATTGTACGCATCAAATATAAAATTAAAATATAAAATTAATGTGCATACGATAATAATTGTTTGAATTATTAATTATTTTGGGCGCTGCTACAATTTGAATTCTACTTTTATATTACAGATCAATTTAAGCTGACGTTCCTGACAACCTGAGAGGAGGGGGAGGCCTAGGAGAGGTATCATGCACCAGCGGAGCAATCCTAGGGTGAGTTTCGTTATTTGTATATTAATTATTATAAATCGTGTATCCACGCATTAATTCGGTTTATTTGAATTATTAAAAAAAAGGAAGAGTTAGACAAAAATATTTTTATGAATTTTTTTTATAAATCCTGTAAAAGTTTCTATTTAAAAGAAATTGTTTTTTCAAAATTTAGAAAATTATTTCAATATATATCCGCTCATTATATTATACGTTAAATATAAAATTAAATGCATACAATAATAATTGTTTGAATTATAAATTATTTTAGGCGCTGCTATAATTTTAATTCTATTTTTATGTTACAGATCAATTTAAGCAGACATCCTTGACAACCTGAGAGGAGGAGGAGGCCTAGGAGAGGTATCATACACCAGCGGAGCAATCCTAGGGTGAGTATTGTTATATGTATATTAATTATTATAAATCGCGTACACGCATTAATTCGGTTTATTTGAATTATTAAAAAAAGAAAAAGTTAGACAAAAATATTTTTCTGAATTGTTTTCTTACAAATTCTGTAAAAGTTTCTATTATAAAAAAATTGTTTTTTTTTTAATTTGGAAAATTATTTAGTTATATATCCGCTCATTATTGTACGCATCAAATATAAAATTAAATGTGCATACAATAATAATGGTTTGAATTATTTTGGGCGCTGCTACAATTTGAATTCTACTGTTATATTACAGATCAATTTAAGCTGACGTCCCTGTGACAACCTTAGAGGAGGAGCAGGCCTAGGAGAGGCATCGGGCACCGGCGAAGCAACCCTAGGGTGAGTATTGTTATATGTATATTAATTATTATAAATCGCGTACACGCATTAATTCGGTTTATTTGAATTATTTAAAAAAAGAAAGAGTTAGACACAAAAATATTTTTATGAATTTTTTTTATAAATCCTGTAGTTTCTATTATAAAAAAATTGTTTTTTTTCAAAATTTAAAAAATTATTTCATTATATATCCGCTCATTATTATACGTCAAATATAAAATTAAATGCGTACAATAATAATTTTTTGAATTATTAATTATTTTGGGCGCTGCTACAATCTGAATTTTATTTTTATGTTACAGATCACTTTAAGCTGACATCCCTGACAACCTGAGAGGAGGAGAAAGCCTAGGAGAAACATCGGGCACCGGCGGAGCAACCCTAGAGTGAGTATCGTTATTTGTATATTAATTATTATAAGTCGCGTACAAGCATTAATTCGGTTCATTTATTTGAATGATTTAAACAAAAGAAATTCAGAGAGAAAAAGAAACTTTTAAATAAATCGTATAAAAATTTCCATTTTATTCAAAAAATTGTTTCTTTTAGAATTTATAAAATTATTCCATATTTATATATTTGTTTATTATTGTATGCATTGGATATAAAATTCAGCGCGTACAATAATAACAATTTCTTGAAATATTAATTATTTTCAGCACTGCTATAATTTGGATTTTATATTTGTATGTTACAGACAACGTAGCTCCAATAACTCAACAACTCCGCTGTTGCGCATCGGTGCCGGTGAGTGACAACTTTTCTTTAACTTTTGAGGTAACGGATTTGTGGAGATTATAGATGTAGATTGTAGATTGTAGTTAGGTCCGTTGCCTAAAAATGGATGAGCTAGAACAAATTAGGTTAAATATCTTTTAATAAATTCTCTTAATATACATCTGTTCCAAACATAAGTTAAAGCACAAATTAAAGAAGGAGAATTATAGAAAGCAATTTTTACAATTAAAAAATTTTATCTAATTTATTTAATAAAGAAAATGCTAATTTTAAAAATTACATGTAATGATAATAATTAAAATTCTTATTTCGCGTCGATGATATTCTAATTTGTTATAGCTCATCCGTCTATGTTTTAGAATTTAGAACTTGTTTAGTAGAATTTCATTTCTGCGCTCTCTAAATATATGTTGAATTAATGTTATTTTATTATAGATTATATAGTATCTGGATGGTTAATCCTTAAGGATAAACTTTAACTTTAAGGTTTATCTTGAAGGTTTATCCTGAAGGAGAAGGACCCTAAACACAGCATTGCCACGAGTCTTAATGGCTCTTATGTGGCGCGCTCATTTGATGGGTTGGACGCACGTGCGTCGTCGGTTTCCGATGTGCCGCGGATCGGCATTCGCGACGTCGTCGCGTCTTCGCGTAATAGCCCGAATTCATTATTGTCATCGAGGATCGCACTTCCGATGCCGACAGAATGGGATGTCTCTTTGAGGCGTTGCGAATGCAACGTCTTCATGCCTAGTGTTTCGCGACACGAGGTGATGCCGGCCGCGTGCGTATGGCATGTACATCCTCGTACGATGCTTGCGCGGTTTTGAGTTCATTCTCAAGTTTCGGCTGATTGAGGTACACGCTCTGCTTAGACAAACGGTTCGATCCGAATCGGTAGATTGTCTTGGAATCGTTGTTAATGGGTTCCTTCTCTTTTACCGTCTACCAGCCATATATCGCAATGATATTTATATTTCGCATGGGTCGGCCGACGAGACTAACTTAGGTACGATTTCAGCTCGCGAAAAGAGGTTGCACTCCCATTTTCTAGATTGTCTATATTGTTAGCATCGAAAATGGGTATCTTCACTCTTTTCGCGTCTACCTGCCTTGTGATATCGCCTGTGGTATAGCACCCTGGCGTCTCATTCGAAATCTGCCTAATCGAGTTCGAGTCGGACTGAGATACGAATAGGCACGGACAAGAGTCGAGCGAATCCCATTCGCGTCGATTTCATCTTCTTCCGCTTCGGGCTTAATCTTTGCTCGAAAGTACCGTTGCTATCCCGACTTGTTGACTCGAAGTGTGATTTTCATGTGAAATGGGCTTCGATCGTAAAATTCGGGAGTGCCGTTAAAAGTATCGCGCGTACAAGTGCGGGAGTAAAGACAATGACGTTTAAAGACAATGTCGCGTGTGTTAGTCAACGGACTTTAACAACCCTGCCAATCTGAGAGGAGGAGGAGGCCTAGGAGAGGCACCTGGCACCGGCGCAGCAATCCTGAGGTATTTATTATTTTGTATATTAATTGTTATATAAATCGCGTACGCGCATTAATTCGGTTTATTTGAATTATTTAAAAAAAGAAAGAATTAGACAAAAATACTCTTATGGACTTTCTTTATAAATCCTGTAAAAGTTTCTATTAAAAAAAAAAATAGATTTTTTCAAAACTTAGAAAATTAATTCATTATATATGCGCTCAATATTATACGTCAAATATAAAATTAAATGCTTACAATAATAATTTTTTAAATTATTAATTATTTTGGGCGCTGCTACAATTTGAATTCTATTTTTTAATTACAGATCAATTTAAGCTGACATCCCTGACAACCTGAGAGGAGGAGGAGGCCTATGAGGGGGGAGAGGCATCGGGCACCAGCGGAGCAACCCTAGGGTGAGTATCATTGTTTGTATATTAATTATTATAAGTCGCGTATACACGCATTAATTCGGTTCATTTATTTGAACGATTAAAACGAAAGAGACTCAGAGAGAAAGAGAAACTTTTATATAAATCGTATAAAAAGTTTTATTTTATTTAAAAAATTGTTTTTTTTAAATTTATAAAATTATTCCATATTTATATATTTGTTTATTATTGTATGCATCGGATATAAAATTCGGCGCGTACAATAATAACAATTTTTTAAAATATTAATTATTTTCAGCACTGCTATAATTTGGATTTTATATTTGTATGTTACAGACAACGTAGCTTCAATAACTCAACAACTCCGCTGCTGCGCATCAGTGTCGGTGAGTGACTTTCTTTAACTTTTGAGGTAACGGATTTGTGGAAATTGTAGATGTAGATTGTAGATTGTAGTTAGGTCCGTTGCCTAAAAATGGATGAGCTAGAAGAGATTAAATTAAATAACTTTTAATAAGAGATCTTTCAATATCCATTACATCTATTGCAAAAGTAAATTATAAATTATAAAGTAAATAATAAATTATAAATTAAAGAAGGAAAATTATAGAAAGCATTTTTTTAATTAATAGATTTTATTTGATTTATTGAATATAGAACGCTAGTATTTTATTGAATATAGAACGCTAATAATTTTATTAATTAAGTGCGATGGTAACTTAATCTTATAACGTGCGCCAATCTTACCCTAATTTTTTATAGCCCATCCATCTATATTGTAGAATTTTGTAGTTAAACTTTGCTTTAACTGATGTAAAGCCAAGTGGTCAATTAATTAAATGACCCGTAAAGGGATGATAAATGATATATATGTTTAATTAATTTCATTTTGTTTTATAAATTACATTATATTATAAATTATATTATAAAATATGTGTTACTATAAAAATTTCAATCAATTAATTTTGATTCAAAACTTGGCTTTTTCTTGGATAAAGTAAAGTCATATTAAATTCAACATCCAACGAATGATCGTAATGTCACACGATCGTCAACGAGCGTGATATGTTCACGCTTATCTGCTGGCAATAATAATTAGCCGGCCATAGAAGGAGTTCTTCTCCTTCCTCGATCGAAATGCGTGCGTTTAACAAACCGTCAACGCAAACGGGCGCATATAAAATCTTTGCGCTTTCTATTCGCCGACAATAAGTAGCCGGCAATGAAAGGAGTGTTTATCTCCTATTTCGATTTCTGGTTAGAGGTCGAGAATGTAGCCAGGAAAGATAGATCCAACTGGCTCGTAGAATTGATATAGGCTACGCAAAATAAACAGCCAATACTGGCCAAAATGCGTATAGCGAGAGTTACATTTGAGAGTACCATTGAGAGGATACGAAAATGTTTCGCGTACCAAAACCAACAAAAGTTGTTCGGGCTATTAGGATTGTTAGGACTTTTTAAATATTCCAATAGTTTTAGGGATACTGAAAGCTAGAAATAAAATTAAAATAATATTAATCTTAAATTTCTATTTAGGAAAATTTAAATTTATAAATTTAAATCCAAATTATTTAAGGAAAATTAAACTAAATTTATTTTTAAGAAAATTTTAAAAATTGTATTATAATTGATTTTTTCAAGACGCTATTAGATTTTGAAACAGAGGTCTGTCTGTCTATTACAGTTTTACTATTGTTTGAATTATATGAGAAGAAGTATTATACAAAAGGAAGTGTATATATATATATATATATATATATATATATATATAATTTTTCTGTTTATATATCTCGTATATTACAGCGTTTATGTTCTGTCATTTAAAATTTGTATCTCGAAACATCTAGTGAATTTATGACGTGAAAATAAGGTACGTACGCAAATGGAATATTTATTTTATCGATACTAATTTGTACGCGTAGCTCTCCACCGACACAAAAGTATCGTTATGAAATTTCATTTATTTAATTATTAATATAAAATCTCGTGGTTTGTATTTTTTCTATAAAATTATTCTTCTCTGTTTTCGTATAGGCTCTAAGGTCACACGAGTGCAATATATATAGCATACATCAAAATAGAATAGCTGTTGCTAAATTTTTGGAGGGTCTTGCAAACTTGCAAATAGAATATATATGTATTTTCAAGTATAACATACAACATGTCGAATGTTGATTATCGATATGAAATTGTTAGGCTTGACAGCTTCAAAAATTGGACCATATCGTACATAAAACCTGAGAAACTTGCGGCAGTTGGTTTTTATTTTACTGGTCAAAATGAATTAATTAAATGTTTTGAGTGTGATCTAGAAATATCAGAATGGCCGGAAGGATTGCGCGTAGTAGTGTTTCACAAAAAGTTTTCTTCCAAGTGTAGATTTGCTCATCAACTTTCTTGTAATAATGTACCAATTGATCGCGATGATAGATGACGAGGTAAAAACGTTTCTGACATTAAAGACGTTTATGATATGGAACATAACGAGTTTATGTTAGATATAGAAACAGCCAAACATCCTGAATATTGCTTTTATCAAGCTCGTTTGGAAAATTTTACATCGTGGTCTCCAGCGAAATATCCGATAAGGAGCAAATTAGCGGAGGCGGGATTTTATTGTACAGGACATCTGGATCAAGTAATTTGTTTTTATTGCGGCGTAGGTTTGATGGATTGAGACGATACCATGGAACCTTGAAAAATGCATTATAGATGGGCATCTAAATGCTTTTATGTACTCAAGATTAAAGAAACAGGATTATTTGCAACATCCCTATGAAAATATTTATGTGAAAATTTTTTATGAGTATTTTTATAAATTATATATTTAAATTTTACGATATATAGTTCTAAGATAAACATTTCTATTTTAAGGAAAAAGAAAAGAAGCTAGTGCATTATTCTAGCCCAGAGATGCAATTGGTAGGTTTTGGAATGAAAACACAAGACCCTCAAAATTCACATAGTAACATAGAAAATATAACAAGTAGTATTTCAACGCTGTCAATTAAAGACAAAAAAGTTGAAAATAAAGATTTTGATAAGCTATATGACGCGAAAGCAGGTTCTAAATCTAGTGACAAAGAAGAAAGTAAATTAATATGTAAAATTTGCAGTCTAAAGGAACGGGATATCCTATTTCTGCCGTGTGGTCACATAATAACGTGTGCCAATTATTGTGCAAGGTTAAACAATGAATGCCTTTATTGCCATGACGAAATAAGGTACATGACTCGAGTTTACTATAAATAGTATTCCATGATCGAAATTTATAAAAAAAAGAAAGATTTGATACACGCAAGACTGTCGTTTTCCTTTTTAAATCTTTTGGAATCAGGATATATTAGGAAATATACTTGTTACACAATCGATTCATTTTATATACTTGATAAAATGTAATTTATTCGCATAAGTTGTTGTTTACAAGACTCTATAACAAAATAAATTGAACAATTGACTTATAAAAATCCGTTATTATATTGTTACAAATTATAAATTATTGCAAAGTTATTATAAATTACGAACCAAATAAATATTTTTGACAGATATTGCAAAAGTTTTTAAGAATCCTTCGAAAGCATTTGTTTAAACGCTTGGAAACGTTCACGAAGTACATCGATACGAAACTGTATAAAAAGTGATAAAGTTTTGATATATCATATACTTATGCCTTAAGACATTAAAAAAACTGTTATAACATCAATCTTCCGTCCAATGAATTATTGCTTCCAGTTATAGCTTCGTTTTATCCATTTTACGAATTATTCTCAAAAAAGTGAAAAAATACATTCTTTTCTTAATCGAAATTCGATCTTCTTTAACAAGAGACAATATTGCATTTGTCGCTTAGATAAAAATTATACACATTTATTTATTCTAAATAATCACAAATTGATCAGTCGCTAAAAGTACTTTTAAGCCTCGACTCAATACGAATCATCTACATAAGCGTAATTAATACGCTCGTAATGTCCATCACACTTCCAACTATACATCTCCACATAGATACACGAGACTACCTACAAGGTATGCCTATATCAGACTATATTATTAATATCAGACTGTCGCGAAATGCAATTCTGCGAACGAGTGACAGAATGACGAACAGAATGTTTGTTAACCGAATTAACAGAATGACGAATTCTATGATATATAGATACGGTTCTTCCGATAGCTGAGGATCGTTTGTCTCCGTTCGTTCATCCGCAGCTTAGCTCGTGTATGCATCGTTATTACAACCTTATTCCGGCTGCTGGATACTTTCTTAATCGACTAGTCACGTGATTTCGCCTGTTTGCTCTGCTTTATACTGCTCCTGTTGCTTCATCGTTGCGAATGCGATACTGTCGTCGCGACGCCTCTGACGATTCTGATTACGTAATCTCACACAATCGCTTTCCCCGCGCGATTGCACTCGTTCTGCGCTCGCTTTCCCGTAAACCATCCTCTTCAGATCCGCGTTATGTTTACGGGCGAACGGATGCAATTGTTGTGTGACCAGCCAATTAATTAAGGTACGCTTCAACGATACGCTTTTGCCCTTTCCGCCCAGGCAAACAGATCCACGCTGGGTATCGCCTCAAAATCTGTGCAGCGTCTCAACTCGTTTCTGTAATATCAAAAAGACGATATTAAACACAAAGAAATCTCGGATAATCTTAATCATTCAAATTGCGCCAAGGAAACAATCGAATTTACCCTGCTTGAGGCTTGAGGAATACATTGCGCTGCATGTGGGTGATATTGTTACCATTGTCGCAGAATATTCGCGCCAAGGAGACATTACGCAATTGAGCCAATTGTTCTGTAACATAGAGAGATAATTAATTAATTAATCAAAAATAAACAATAATGTATATGTCTCGGAATACATAAGATGATATGCCGACGCGCTTACCAGGCGTGAAAGGATGCGGTTGCACCGCGGAATCATAGAAGAATCTGTCGGTACGTCGAGATCGAGAGAACTGCTCGTAAATGAGACAGCGGAAAGTAGGACCAACCATGCCATCGTCTGCCGATCTTTCCGCCATACCGCCCACAATAAGATCAACGTCGTTGGGATGGGAATAGATTGTACGCAGCTTTCTCACCATCTAATAATCGATCGATGATAATTGTATCGATTGACTCGTCGTTAAGAATGTCAAATGTAACGAGAGAGAGAGAGAGAGAGAGAGAGAGAGAGAGAGAGAGAGAGAGAGAGAGAGAGAGAGAGAGAGAGAGAGAGAGAGAGAGAGAGACGTCTTTCAAACTTACTTCCGTGGGAATGTAATCTAAGAAATCGTCGAAGATCCTGGCGGTGAGAAGTCCGCAATATCTACGATAATAATTGTATCCTGGCAAGCCATGATCGCGACCACGTTCGATGTCCAAGCTGACAGCATCCAAACCTAAATTATTGCCATTGCTAGTGTACAATTTGCTTGTCATCTGCAACGCAAAAAGTGACGATCATTATGAGAGATTCTTTCCGATCGTATTATTATCGGCATTTATGTAAAGGAAAGAAAAACTGAACGTTTGACAGCGCACTTACGTCTGAGATAAGACTAATGTCCATTCTCTGGCTGGTCTGAGTAGCGAGGCCGCGAACTAATCCGTCAAATACTTCCTCCGATTCGATTATGCGCGGATTAAAAAAGTGCTCCGCCAGATTCAGCGTTCTGTTCCGTTGACGAGAATTATCCGGCAAACTGCAACAAGAGAAAGAATCATACATGTCGCCGTATATATATATTTCTATTCTATAAAAATTATAATTCTTTGCATTATAATGCTCACCTCAGTTTTCCCTGCATCAGTGAATTCAAGAAACGCAGCGCAGCGGTGGCAGCTTCGTTGCTAACCGACGGTTCGTCGTCAGAATTATAATTACGACTGTAATTATTTCCTACGATGAGACCGACGGCGCGAATGTACCATCTACCTAGCAAAATGGGTAGCCATTCTTTGTAAGTGACATGTTGAATCTCAGCAATTACAATGCGCCTGGCCTCCTGATACAGGATCTCGTCCGACCAATTTGGATTCAACTTGGCAAGTTTATCGGCGATGCGATTATGCTCGCGATGCCAGATCGTGTGGATCACGGCTAATTGAGGTTCAATATTCACGCGATCGTCACCTGGTAAACATATATTTATTGAAATAATTTAAATTGTCTCGTAACAGATACATACGATATATGCGAATGGAATTAACACGTACCGGAATTGTAGCAATTTTCTCCGCATTGCGATGTGAATTCGGCATCTCCTCTCGGCAAGTACGTGTGATTGTTTCGCACGTAAACGCGAAGACGACCGCCTTCAAAAGTGCGAAGCTCGCGAGATTTCTTCAAGAGAGATCCGTAAATCGTTGAACCGTCCAGAAAGTGGCTCACCTGATTCATCTACGAGTTGTGTACAGATTAATAGATTATTAATTATTTTCATATCATGAATTGTGCGAATCTCAGTTACACAACTGACAATGAGTAATATTTTTTTAATTTTCAAGATATTACACTTTTTTTTTAAGCAAAATGCTTAACTATCACAATCTCGGATTCGGAAAGTAATAATCGCGTACCTGTTCCACTGGTCCCAAAGTGCACTCCGCTCTTAAGACAGGTAAGGAGCGAACGTAATTCATGCATCGAATGTAATGTTCGCCATAAACTGGATCGCGATCTGGCACGTTGATAGGAGAACAATCTGGATGAATATGACGCGGTGACAGGGTGTCTCCATCAGACTGACAGCAAGAGATCGGTTTTCCAGTTGAGACTGTAATTAAGAAATAATTTCTTTAATGACAAAATTTATGACGAAGAGAATTGACATATTTTATAGATTTACTCGACGCCTTGCTTTGATGTAAAATCTTACGTATCTCATTTCTAGATTCTGATATCAATGCAGTAACGTTTTTTAAGAAATTTTTCAGGAATTACATTACGCGAATATCGATTTATCTAAACGAGAAATATATGTATATTTCCTGTTATTTAAATTTGATTGAGATTGCAAAATTATCCAAATCGATAAACACTTGCACAGTTTTTACATAAAAACAAATGAGAAATTAATCGATTCATGCTGGTCTAAAATTAAACATTTAAATTTATTCATAAAAAAAACACTCACCCATCTTACGAACTGGGGTGTGAGCTATGTCGTGAGCGATGAATTGGCTCCATTCCATCACGGCTAGTGTTCTGCTAGCATCCGATTGATCGTTCGCAGTGGACAAAGCGGCGCTTACGAGCCTCGGGCTTGGCAATGGTTTCTTCGTTTGTCCGACATGCCTCGGTTCTTGGATGCCTACTTCCCAAATCGAACATTAGACTTCTGTCGCGTAAACAGTACGAAGTCGCAAAATCGGAGTAAATCAGTGCTACTTTGGTCGCGACGAGGTGCTTTCGCCGAACACTCGCGAGGCAGAATAAATCATAATTATTGAGTCGCGTAAGAGCAAAATCATAAGGGAAAACGATACGACAGTTCATAAAATGGTCAGCTGTGAACGCTAACATATCTCGCACGATATTGAAATGGTATCACAGGTCTTATCATTGTGATTACTCCGATTTTAGCAAGCTGAAATATACGCGCGCGCTTAAAATGGTAGCAGTGCAGCACGAGAGGAGATTATAAGAAGATCTATAGCGGCGTATAAATTTTCTGTTCTAGCTAACAAATAGGCAAGTTTATCGCCAACTGTACTAATCTTGAGATCCTAACTGCGCCTACCTGTCTTGTCCGCGCGATAATTTAACAGGGAACGATCAGGGGAGTAATTTCGTTTGCATCGCGAACATATGCGGAACGAATCATAAACGAGCGTGCTATTATCGCTGATGTATCGTTCATTCGCGAGAACTTAATTTCATTTCTGGCGCTGATCGGTCCCTGAAAAATCCTAAATCTCGTGCTGCAAAGCGAGTAGGTACTTTGACTACATCGACTTCCACGTTCTGATGCGTTGTCGAACGACGAGCCGTTTGTTATTGCTGTTAAAGCGCAGCTTTAAGAGACGCGATTGTGAAACGAATATAATCGACTCCCTAGCATCGAAGTTTACGGCCGCCCGGATCGAGAACGCTCGCAGAAACGTTTCGCAAACTTATCTGTAGATGATCGTTGAAGGCGTTTGAACGAGTGAATCGAACTGGGAGAAGATTCTAAACACGATTTTTAATGATATCGAGAATTCGCCGCGAATGTGACACAAGTGTTTCTACGAGCAATTTCAATGACTGTTAAAAGATGAGAAATTCAAGCGATATGTGAGAATGAAGAGAATATTATATTTAAGCTTAGGAAATATGCTATGCTTCTACTTTGCCTGGAGGCGCGTGTATTGCGTAAGATATATATTAGCCGGTAGATATAATTAGAATGTGCCTGTTAGATGCAACTAGATTAGATGTGACTCCCAAGTCGAGTTCCCTCGCTCGGGTACCTTCGCGAGAGCCGCGTATTGGACAGAAAAGAACTCGAACTAGTGTTACATAATAAATATGATACATTATTAGGTATATCCGAATTAGTTTACATACACATTTTCTACTGCTGGATAGAATCTCCCGACCGGGGCACCCTATTGTAGGCAGTATTATTCACTGCTACACTCAGGCATTTTATGCTCTATGTGCCTTATCGCACAACAACTGTAATGCAAATCACAGAATATAATTTGTTAAGCCAATCGACGAACGTTTATCCATTTGCGCCCAAGGATCAGTATGCGTGTACGTTTCTATATATGTGTATATGTATATATGCATGTATGCATCTAGAATTATATATCGTACATATACATATACACACATATATGTGAATGTGTTTTACGGAGGTGGTAAGTCGGATAGGTAGATTAGTAGATCGAGGTTGCTGGTTCGTGATGAGATTGAACATCCAAACACGCTATTCTGCTCGGATTGAAAAATCAAAAATGCGGCGGCGATATCTAATCGGTAAGCTTTGGACGATATCGCACACGAAAAAAATGCGCCGTGACACAAATCGCAGAGAGCAAAATTGTTCGCAATTTTATTGCAAATTCTTCACAATGCAAACTCTTTCTAACACTTTCTAACAATATTACGCTGTTTATGGATTAAAACTTTCCGTGAACGATATCGTAACAAAAATATCTATTATCTTATATGTTTGCTTTCTATGAATAGCGATAGTTAAAATAGAATACGTGACTATGTTTCTATCAATGATATTTGCAAAATATCGAATTCATACATATTTGACATCCTTTCGATAAAAGATAATTTTTATCGTGTTCTTACATTTTCATTTTTTAAATTTTAATGCATTGAATTCGATATTTTATCCTGATTTTAATACTACAGGCTAAAATAGGCAAAATGTTATACAGACGGAAAATAGTAATAATAATAGGCCTCGATTAGTGATAATCAGCATTTAATTCCTAGAATACGAATAGATTTCTCTCTCTCTCTCTCTCTCTCTCTCTCTCTCTCTCTCTCTCTCTCTCTCTCTCTCTCATCGTTGACTTTAATTTACTATCATCTTCATTTATCCTAGCTTTTTAATATTGATTTCAAACTCGTATGTTACGTATTCTAGGATTAAAGTGTGTTAACTAGTTAAAATGTGTTAACTTAAACGCTTAGCTCTTTCTGTGAAAAAATTCTAAGTGGCCTAGAATAAATCTGTTATACCTCGAAAAGAGCGCGCGCAAGACATAGAAGCTAATGCATCAACATGAATGACATTGACGTAACGCGGGGAATGCGGCGTGTCGTTTGGTGAATTCATGTAACAAGAAGCTCGAGAATCTCGCGAGTTCGCAGAAAGAAGATACAATAATATCGGTCTTTTTATCTGACCCGAGTGGACTTGAGTGGAGTGAAAACAAATTACGCGTCCCTCTTTATCTGCTTTAGCAAAGCCACGGTATGACACACATCCATTATCACTATCCACTGCGACTGTTCGAGCAGATAATAATATAACCTCCGTTCCACGGCCGTCATTATTTCTATTATTTTCGAATAAGAATATCTGCAAGGATGACTAAACGGTACGAATTTTTATCACCACGTACCTTGTCGCGATGACGCATGCCCACTCGCTACGTTTTCTCAAAACGCACGTAACAATCGATATGCAACTGCGAACGAGCATCACATAAAGCAACACTTACCTAACACCGATTATTATTTGCGACATTCGTGGCAAATATTCTTCAGTGCGCGTAATCAAGATAAAAAATCGCGGAAAACTTTCGATGTTTTGTAATTATCGCAATCTTATGACTTCGCAACTGCAATTTACTTTATTAAAAAAAATCTTGTCTCGTTCGAAACTGATTCTATTACAGGAGGCAAATAACTCCCCGAGGGATAGGATGGGCCGAGGGAAGAGCGGAGATGTTGAATTGTGGAGAAGAAAGGAGAGCGCCAAACGTTCAGAGGCTGTAAATAATTGTACGATTATTATTCCACACAAGATTAACGACGAAGAGTTTACGACAAAGAGCGCGTGTTTACAAATTGCTCTGTTACGAAATTTTGTCCCGTGCAAGATCCCAGGGAAGGGGTTTTGATTTGCGCGCGAGGGTTGCTTACGTTCCGCGACTGGGTCGAAAGTATGATGTGACGCGCAATCAGCAATTAATTTCCTAATAATATAACGACGCGACGGTCGATATGCAATTCAAGCCTGGACGAGTGATGAGAGAACGATGCCATATCGCGAGCTAATGTCGTTGACAAATAGGGGCGCGGGGGGGCTAGAGAAAAACGGAACGCGATCACGATAGGAGACACTCTTACCGTCGAAATATTGGGAGAACAGAACCCTGGTGTACGCGGTCATCGCGCTGCCCCAGCTCGGATTGTCAATGTTGTTGCAAGTGCCGTCGATGCTGCGGTACTTTGATATTTCGTCGCATTCCATGTTATGCATCGTGGTGCAAGATGCACCGAGCGGGGTGCCGTGCAGACCGAGCGTCGATATGTAGCGGGCGCAATCATTTTTATCTAAACCGTACCTGCGATAAAATTAAATAAATTGAGATACGAATGTCGATTAATTAATATTAAATTTCGGTCTGCGAGGAAAGAAGATGCCAATTTGAAAATAATTGATTGATAATATAGTAAATTATGTATTAATATACAGAATTCGCGTGTAATCCGTACAGTGGAATATCGATAAAACTTTGACGTTTAATGAAGATAAAAATTACTGGAAAATATCTCAATTAATGAATAAAAACGTACCTTTGACAGTTTTGGTGCATGAGATACGACGATGCTTTCATCGCTACGGTGGCACCGATGCTCCTCTCGAAAGCATCCGCGGAAGGATAGGAGTCCAAAAATTGTTTCTGAGCCGGACTCTCCGCCTCGAGTTCGATACCGGCGTTCGCGATATTCCTCTCAAGAGTGCTCATGTGTTCGACTAGTGTTTGCGCGAATGCGATCGAGTTGTTTAAGGTAGCTCCATCGATCCTGGGAAATCTTCGATTTTCGAAACGGCCCGTATCCACGATAGCATTGGAACCGTAATTAATGGCTGGTAATCCTGAAAGCGGTTCTTTGAAATATTTCGAGATAATGAGTGGAACTATAATTTAAATAACATGCGATGTAATACAAATTAAAACACGATCGGAAAATGTCATTTAACAAAACTTTCGACGTTCAGCTTCATTTCGAAATAAGATTAATCAAGTGTTGTCTGGACGGTTTCCAATAATTGCTAAATCGACGCGAGTCCAAAGATAGATAATACACAAAATAATGTTAAAATTACGAATTTACTTCTTCGTCGAAAATGTATACGATTCTGTAGAACGAACAATATGATACATGTAAAACGTGTTAAAAAAGAAACTACAGTTCAACACTTCATTAACTACGCGACACTAATTTCAACCGAGATTTCTACCAAAATATTTATGGAATATTTGCAGAAGCTAGAATTGCTCCCTCGACCTTTCATATTTTGCGGCATGAGATTTTTAATTAAATCTGATTGCAGTAGACTTGCACTTACCAGTGTAACTGGCAAGATAATTCTGCAGTGACTCGGGCAGCTTGTATGTGCCGATTGAATGGGAGTGTCCCAGGAACCCCATCGTCTGCAGGGACACCCAGAGAATCGCCAAAGTAGCAACCGAGCCCGCCATGATACCGCCAGCTGCACAAAACGAAATGACTAACTAATAAGATCATTGAAACGAGATGCTCTCCTCTGCATCCCAACATGTGACTCACGCACTCGCACTGCGTTTTAACTTGTATGCGCGGCGCAAAGAGAGCGACGTCTCTGGCTCTGGTCGCGAATGAAAATGTTATATTAATATCGCGTAGCTCACTCGAGAAAGGATGTCACCTCGCTTTGTTTGGCTCTCGTCCCATTAACAAATACATACATACCAGATATACGTACATACATATGTACATACATACATACATACATACATACATACATACATACATACATACAGCGTACAGAGGGATCATTCATTCATTAACGACGAATTAATCAAATGATGTTTGCTTATCATACATTTTTTATCATCGGATAATATTGCCATATTCATGTTGCACGTTTGTGAAAATGTGCCTGTGATAGTTGGATCTTGATTCTTATCTCATGTTGATATTGAACGCGATCTTCTAATCATTTAAAACACTCCGATTAAATATAATTAGTCCGATCAATCCGATGATTACTCTAATCACCCGATATAATAACGCTGACTATATTTAATGCATCTAAAACACGCGCCCACGTGTACGTAAATTTGATCTTCGGAGAAGAGACTTCTATTTTCTCATTCGTAGTAAGATAAAAATATCCGCTTTGTGTTCACGTGCTCACTGAATGTTACATAGTTCTCATTGGTGTAAACTAGAAAGTCAGATATTCTAAAAAACTTTTGCCGAGACAGCGAAACGCTTATTCACTTACGTCATTTCGATTTAATGTTACCTTGATGTTTCTCTCATAATGAAAATCGTCGAATAATAAAATTCAAAGATTTTTTTTATTATTGTCAACATGTTTTGTTAGTGCATAGTATACAATACTCCACGAGGCATTAAATTTTATGCAATGCGATGCTGAGGTGGACGAAACGTCTAACCTCGATGAACTTGCAACAAAATGTATTTGCATTTCAATGAAATAAGAATAAAACGTTTAATAAATAATGCCAACACTTCAAAGATGACGTGCCAACCTCGGGGAGATTTAAAAATATGCCATAAATAAATTCATTCAGAAATCGCGAGAGTATGAAAAATAGAGATGCATTTTACAGAATGCATTGTCAAGTTTAGGATCAACCAAGTACATACGTGATAGATGCAAATGATAGATAATAAGCGACATTAATTTTTCACATTGTTTTGTGACCTTCGCGTATATTGTCGGTTATTTATAGGCCGCGTTTTAGCAGATATAAGTAAGATAGCATGTGTCTGTGTATGCTATTTCTACTCGTGTATCTCATTAATGCGGTAAACACGCACTGTTCACGCGCGTAACACATGGCCAAATGTGACTAATTTTATTCGTTATCATGTTGATAACGCGTTCCTTCTCCACGATCGCATATAGTGAGTGTTTTGACGACGGTGATGAGACAATGAGAGTTACGAATTTCCGCCTGTCTGGAATCTTAAGAAAATTAGACCGAAATTAGATAATAGCGACGTTATTTAATTAACTTAACTGTCTATGATGGATATATTTTGTCCCGCAATGCTCTGATATTACTGGATATAACGAGCATGTAATTGTGCATTTTGAGATTTTCATGTAATTATCATACATTCCAGAAGAAGATCAAACAAATTTAAAGGATATTAAACAATTCAAAGATGATGCAGATAAATGGATTAAATGATAATGTTCACTAAAATAATATATGGAATTAATATACACAATAGCATTTTATTAAATTACTAATAATTGATTATATTGATTTTCGTTTAAGATGGTTGGATTCTGATTCTGATAATATATCATAACTGATACTTTTCTCATAATTATAAGACTGCTATGATTAAGTATTAATTTTGTTCTCGAAAGCGAAAGCGGTAACTTGCACGAAAAAATATTCTTATAACTTGACGACGTTGTTGATACGTGACACATATGCAAATTGCAGCTGCTCGATGCGCAACATTCTCGTGGAAGTCTTTTCTAAGCATGTCTATCGCGTAACAAAACAATGTAATTGAAATTGCAAACGTTCATTCGCGAGACACGTGAACAACAAGAATCGCGACTTGATGGCGCCGCTAATATTAGCATATTCTGGTAAACAGATTTAACTCGTGTTGTCAAGAATGAAAAAAAATTATGTAAGAAAATATCATTTTCTCCGCTTATCTACATCTCTACTTCATATTTAACGTGTTTATGATCTAATGACATATTCTCGCGATTGTGTGTGTGTGTGTGCTTAAGCACACTTCGTGCTATAAGTATATCCAAAAATAACGCTCGCGCGATATCATCTCAAAATATTCTCACTGAATAAATTATATATTTTTTAAATATATATTTTTCCAATTTTAAGACATCGATTCTTGGAGGCAAAGTCGCATATTCCCTATCGATACTTCTAAGTACACTTGATAAATCATTACCGGACACATGATCCATAGGCTTCTCTAATCCGTGCATCGTGTAGACCCAACGATTATTGTCGACCGGTGCGACGAGAAACATTCTCCGATAAAGCGCAGCCAGATGCAGCGATGAGAGAGATTCACGATTTGTCGTTTTCGCTATTAATTAAATCGTCAGGACAATTCGCGCACGTCTCTCACAGTTCTGTTTTCTTTTCACGCGAGTTGCCGCGAGATTCCGCCGACTTTCTAAGATAGCAAATGTCAAAGCTCATATAGATCTCGCGACAAGAAACAACACAAAGTTTCAAGTTTGTTAACACACCTGCGTATACCAGGTGTACGCGTGGCGACCGACAGAAACGCACTTCGACGACGGTAACAACGACGGACGTTTCGTGCCGCGAAATACACGGATTCCCCTCTCCGTTCCTCCTCTGCCTCGTTAAGTAGTCTATCAAAGTGCCTTCTTGCACTCGTTCATTTACTTATTTACGCGAGTAATCTCTGTCCCACTCTCTCTTTTATCTCATGCTCGACGTAAATGTATGCAAAATCGCGATAATCGATTAAAATGTTCAAGAGTGCTCAGGTATATCTATCGATTTCTCGAAATACGAGTTATCGCTTTGTCTCTGGCCCTGATGCATTCAAGCTACGTTACTGAGTTACTCCGATATACAGCGTATCGTTCATCTCGCTTCCCCTCACATATTCATACGCGATTCCGCTTTTACGTCTCGCTCCATTCATGCTCTCTCTCTTTCTCTCTCTCTCATTCATTTCAGCTGTCTCCCTCGATCACGTGCACACGCTACGCACATTGATTCCTCAAAGGCATTCTCCAGCTCGCTCTTTCCCTCGCTATTTTTCGTTTATCTCGCTTCGCGCGCTAACTCGCGCGATTTCCATTGGTTCGCCACTTCCCCACCAAGAATGAATCACCTTATTTAGCTCAGAAGAAAAAATTCTATCACTCGGTGAGCACGTGCTCGTCCACCTCCTTTTCTCCATCGCGTCTCGTTGTATGCCGGCTATCGGAGCATTACCGTAAGATTACCGTGTTTCTTTCTTCGATAATACTTAATTCATCAATTTTATCTTGCGTTTTTATCAGCATAGCCATGCGTTTGTGTATACGATAGATCGAATAGATGTAATACGAAAAAGTATCAAAATATTTACTATAGATACTGACCTTCGTATTTTTTACCCTATCTAAATGTGCAAGTATCTATTATTCATCATCGTCTTTAATATTATTAAGGGATCTTGTCTTACATTATCATAATTGTAATTAAAATTACAAAGGATGTAGCTGTTATTACTCACGAATATTATAGTCAAATTGTGAAATGATAGAAGCAATAAGAGCGCGTGTTAAGAAAAATAATATTTATATGTCAATATCTTTTATTATCTCTTTCTTTCTCGGCAAGAGTACAACGTTACTCTTATTATAAAATAGATAACAATTAGACTTTATATAATATAACAGAATATCTTATAATATACAGAATATAATATGCAGAATCTATATACTTTTGAAGATAAAGAATTTTAGTCTATCTACTTCCATGTATCTCTAAGGGTCTTTATATACCTTATAGATTCCCTTATGGAACTATACTTCTACCACTTCCATGCAATCTTCTACAGGTCTCCCAGTACTTTTCCATTACTTTCGCTGTAGTAATATATAGGGTGTACAAAAAAAACATAATTTTCTCTCTTTCTTTTTCCATTAAACTTTAGTATTTTTTATTAAATTTTAATAGTCTTTTCTTCAATAAAAGTAAAATTCTAATATATTACATATGTATATTTTTAATGTTGACAAACAAACTTTAAAAGTAGCAGCGATATCTTTGTACCAAGAAAAGATAAATTTGACAACGTGCTTCTATATATAAATCTGGCACCGAAAAGAATTGCTCTATACGTGTATGACACTTGATGAGATTGGCCCAATACACACACAAACCCATGATTAAATTGCAAATATAATTTATTAAATTAACTTACTACTGAGTAATTCGCGAGTGAAAAATAATACCGTATATGTACATATGAGATTTGCGAAGCAAAGATAAACGGCTTAATTGAAAAGTATTATTGTCAATGAAAGATAATACAAATGATAGGTTGTGTATAAACTTCTGGCACTCGTTCGATTAAGCAAACCCTTGATAATAGAATTGCGAAGGCCAGTCAAAGGAGAATTTATAAAAAGAATGAATCGATCGATGTCACTTATGCGTAGAAAATATAAGATTGAACAAATAATCCATCAAATAATATACTGCGTGTAATTCAAGATAATCTTTATAATATTCTTAAGGTATCCTTTTTTTTATCTATTTGCATAAAACTTATTGCAATTATTTATATAATTGTTCGGTAGCTATTTGAAATTATTCATAAAATAGACAAACTAAGTAAGAGACACATTCGCGGTATCAATTATATATTTTAGATATAAAGAAAAATAGATCAAACAAAAAGGCGAGATATCGTTTTTTTTCTTATTTTTTACTTTACAATTTTTTACTTGCACATTTGATAGGCGCAAAATAAATAAAAAAAAATTGACCAGAGATTTCTTCTTTCAAAATATTTGGACACAAGTATATGTAGCCAATGACGGATGCATTTCTATATGTATCTACAATGCAAACAAATGCACGGATGATTTTTAAGAACAATAAATTCGCTTAATTTAATGACGTTAATTTAATTTTCACTTTGCTTTATCTTTTCTGAAGAGTAAAAATTACTGGAAAAAATTAATTGCAAGATTTTGAAAAAGACTTCTGATACTTATTATTCGAGACTTCTGTAGAGTAAATATATATCTCTCAAAATTGCACAGCGGTTTATTTCTAAGATTTTAACGCAATTCAGATTCGGTCCCTATTAACGATCGATGAGTATCTTCTCATGACAATGCACGCAGAACTTTCATCGTAGCGTTCACTCGCGACAATGTCGTTCAGGTCGACGAACGCGTGTGCTGAGCTTACCTAAATACGATTTCTTGCAGCGCTCTATTCGCGAATAGTCGTGTACGCAGTCGAATACTTCAACGCCCATCTTTTTCCCTCTGAAATGAATGTTGAGAGGGCCGCAGGAGAGGCCCTGCTTGCTCGCGGAAGTTACACTGATGATCACGGCTACTTCTCGCGGGAATATGCGACGCACACTGATTATATGTATATATACATATGTATATCCACCCCGGATCAATATATACTCGAATATCGGCGCGGAACGCGACTCCTCTTTTTCGCGCTCCTGAAGAATCGCGATTTCAGGGCTCTTTTACGAACGAATGAATTCTACGCCGACACTGTCATAATGTCGTGAATTTCTTCTGTGTGTCGAATTAATGAACGGAGCCCAGGCACGGAGCAGCTGATTCTATCGCATCGACTATTCGAATTCGGCTTCCCTACCCTACTCTTGCTCGGTCGATCGAAGTTTACTTACCCTCCTTTAACGCATGCGCCTTTCGGTCATGAAAGTCACTGTGCGTAAGCGTGTGCATCACATTTACGTCGTAGACATAGGAAGTGTAGATTGCTCGTAGGCGAGAACTAAACATAGAAATGCAACAAAAGAGATAACGATATTTTTAATAAACTACATTTTTTTCTATGAAAAGTAGAAGAAATAAACTTACGCCCGAAAAAATTAGCGAATTTCATTAAGTAGCTTTATTCTTTCCACTCGAATACTTTCGGTTTATGCTGCAGAATTGAGGAGAGCAATTTGCATGCTTCCTAAGTCTATGATTTTCGCTAATACCCTGCATTGCATCGGGCATGCGGTCAATGCCATTTAATACGGTGCTAATTACATCTCTTATTTAATATTGCGATCGTCTTGTCTGGCAATTGTGTCTGAGTATTTGGTGTGGCGTAATATTAGGAAATGTGATTAAATCTTTTACATAATAAAAACGTAAGTTCTCATGCAAAATACAAACAATGCGTCACGATTGTCGACCTCAATTTTAATAATAGATTCTCTGATCAATTTAAAATAGATTTTATTTTACTTGGAATGACGGAGCGTTAATAATTTTTAAATTGCAAGCAATTGAAAATAAAGGGATTCTTTGAGAATAAAATTATGAGAATTTCTAGGATGCAATTAAATGATAATCTTATTGTTTCTTCAAATTACAACAATAATTTCAAAATTTTCAATGAAAGCTTAATTCACTTAGAATTTTCAGATTTTTTAAATAGAATAATTAGAGAGAGTTGATAAATTAGAAACAAAAAAAATTTATATGGAATTAACTTGAGCCTCAAATTATCGCTAGAAATAAATTGAAATGACGATAAAGCAGATTCGAGAAAAATCGAATCTCGATCTCAGCGTTCTACGGATGCTCGCAGAATGATTCTTGTTGAGAATGACAAGAAGCGGTAAAGACGTAGGCCGGTTAAACTAGCACGTGATACAAACGTGATGATGATTCGTGTAATGTTTCTACGGTCCCCGATCATTTCTCTCATCTCCCCCTTATTTTGTTTCCCCTAAAGAAATCGATTGCATCGGCTATGCAACTTTATTCCTTCTCTTTTGTTTCCTTCTGTAATTTGCATGAATTTAGATAGAGATATAATTTTCTTCCCTCCCTTTTGATTTTGATACTCGAGATATGTCAAATTTATGAATTAATGATAACTGATCTCTATTGTTCAAATAAATTTGTTTAATGTAACTTCCTAATTAATACTAAAACTTCTTAACGTTTTGTTAGAAAAATTTATATCAAGTACAAATTTTTTATATGAAGAGACATTTTATTAAATTGGAAAACATATACATGTAACAGTGTTAGATTTCAGCCTGATGTAACTATTTTTTTTTTTTGTATATGCAAAAGGCAGGCTTTGGCTCTAAGACCATACAGCTCAGACTATATAGATCATCGTCTTATCGACTAGTAAAAAAACTGGGTTGGATCAAGTACTTGAGGGCTTGATCCTTACACATAAAAATGGTCCAGACAAAGGACATACGCGAAAACGCGTATTACTCTCACTACTACCTAAACGGCACACATTTTAGAGAAGACTTCTGATGTAACTATAATATAACCAGTACATACAGAGGCATCTAAAGATACAAACCGCAACTCTCTAGTAATTTACATTTATCAAACAATGATAATAAATTAATACTTAGGCTCTTCTGAATTTTGTAAGCATATTAGGCATTGTGCAATACTATAGACGATATAATTTTAAGTTAGAATTTAATATACATGTATGTAGAGTAAAAAGATTGTGAAGATTTAAGATTGTAGAATTAATTTTTGACCATAAGAATTAATTTGACACTTTAACAATTTTATTTAAACATTATGTAAGCATTAATTTTTGGTACAAACGTCCTTTGGCAAATATAAAAAATAATTTATAAATAATTTATAAAAGTAGTTTATAAATAATTTTCTCTTCCCTGATCTTTTTTAACTATTTATTTATGCACATGTAGATTATATTGATTAGCTGCGAATCCGGATTTTGGTGCAATCTTTGGCACAAAGAAAAACCGGTTTCTTTTCGTATATTGATACACACAATACTAATGAGTTACGGTACTCAACAATTTCTATTATCTGTATCTCACACATTAAAGCAGAAGAAGATATCTTCTATTTCGCGCGCATCACAGGAATGCGCCTTGCTTACCTTGCATCAAAATTGCGTCCAATATTTTCGAAAGTTACTCTATATACAGTTTTATCGAATGCAAAACTATAATATAACCGCTTAGCATTCTACTTTTCAGCACAATACACGTTATACACTCAAAAAATTACTACCCTTTTTCGCACAATTTCAATCACCGAACCGTTTCGAATGCATCTATCCGTACTGCGCCTACCCAAGAAGCGTATTCGATTTATTTATATAAGTAAGCGTACTCACGCAGAACAATATTCTTCGGCTGATATCTTCACGAGAGAACGCCGATATTGCTGACGAGACTGATTCGTTTGTCGAATAACGCGGTCACTTTATATCACTTTATATCAGTACAAATTCCAGAATTACTGGCAACGTCGCCTCTGCTGCATCCCCTTTTATACACTCGAAAACGACAGTTATCTCGAGTTGTGACGCTTTCGGATAAGGACGAGAGAATAGGCCGGCGGGGTCGTTCCGGGTCGAAGCTTTATCCTGGATCGAAAAGTTTATCACGACTTGTGACGCGGTCACGCGCTTATATAGTCTTGAAGAAATCGATGAGAACGTGACAACACAATGACGCCACGATGACAAATTGAAGGAAAAAACGTACACAACACATAGAAAGGGAAATACGATTCGTAGAAGACAAGTGCGCAAACAAAGGGTTGATTTTAATTGTATTTTAATTGATTTTAATTATAAACGAATAGCACACAACCAGCGCGCGATACATTTGGTTAAAGGAGTTTTTTAATATAAAGATAAGGACTTTTTATCGTTTAACTAACTGGCTTCTGTTATTTTTCAGTTGTCGAGTAAGATTAGCTAATAATATCATTTTATACAAAGCGCAAATTACAAGTACAAAATATATTTTTTATTTAATTTTAATAAACTAAATAGTTAGTTCTTTATTACATTTATAAAATTCGTCGATCAAGATATAATTAAATACCACGAAATAAATAACATTTACCCTGAATATAGTCGATATTTTTTTGTAAGTCTTTATTTTTATTTTTTTTAGAATATTACGTAGAAATATGATACCAGAAATTAATAATATCTTAATATTGCGTTGATTATAAACGAGAATTGAGGCAATCGAGGAAAAAGCGGTGGAATACATTGCTTGCTTTAGTGAAAAACACACGTAATCGAGAAAAACCAGGTTTAATCAATATTTCCTAGTATGTAGCAAACCTACGTCGTTAAGGCAAAAACGTCACTCATCTACATATACTAGAAAAAACATTTCTCATGCTAACGCGAATAATTATTCTAAATTACTCGAAATGTTCCGTTCCATTTTACGCTGCGTTCGAGTGCGTGACCAATGACACGTATCAACAATGTGGGGTCAACGATCTTCTTGACATTCAATCTTGTTAGTAACTATTTTCATTCACAGTGCAAAGTCTTCTTATGCTCCATAAGAAAACACGCGCTCTTTCGCAAGCTGATAGCTTCAGAATAAAACTGCTAAGGATTATTGATTTCAAGTTGGAATTAAACGACTTAATATTTGTTTATTATATAATTCTTTAAAAATCATGCAATATAATCGTATTGTTTTCTAATTTATTATTTTTATAAGATGTATTATTTTATTACATGTGTCATCAGGAATATTAATCGAGAGATTATATCTTTGCATTTATTTGCAATTCTATAACATATTTTCGAAATATTATTTTTTCACAGAATTAAGGAAATTGTTGTAAATTATCAGAATGTACAAAATTATTTTGCAAGTACAATTGGAAACTGCCGAAATCGAAAGTTGACACCAGCGAAAGAATTTAGTCAAAGAATTTGTTATTAAAAGGATATCCGGTTTCTTGGCATATTTTTATACGTTTGATGTTCTTAGTTTGCGAGATAAAATGCGAATTGATTGATACTCTTTCGCAGACAGTGTAAATAACGAAGCGCAGGATTGATGCCGGAAATAAATTGCGCGAAGTCCGCCAGATCAATTGTAAATTATGCGGCGCGTGATAAATATTATCATTTGATGCATTTACAAATGCTGGAGAATTAATGCTAATTAGATTCTTGTTTTATACGTACGGGGAGAATTTGCTTGCACACATAATCAGTCGAGCAGATATTGTTGATCGGGAACAATATCTTCGATATCCAGCGAGTTTTCACGTGATGACGTATATCGTGCGATTTTATGCGCACTTTCTATGAATGTTATTGATAACGGACATTTCACATCTTGCTTGTTTGTTGCATCTTTCGCTAATAATTATTTCTATAATATATACGGACTATAGGTCACTGAATGATATTAATGATTCGCGTTTAACCAAGATAAATAATGTGTTATCTGAGCAATAATCTTATTACGAAATATGCTTTAATAGCGTTTGCATTTGTTATTGAAGCTGCGTTAATCAATCAAAAGCGAATTAAAAATGCAAATTTGTTAACGATTAGCGCAAAGCTAACAAGTTTGATTTTTCCGTAGGTGACAAAAAAAAGGCGAGAATTGTATATGTTAACATAAGTTAGCATACTATAACGTACATTTCTTGAATTATGAATAATTTATCTAGTATAAAGTAATTTTCATTAATAGTTTCATCAGAAATACATATAGCTAGTTTGGGCGATCCTATACGAGAAAAAAAAAGCACACAATGTTACGCGCTCTTTTTCAATCGCAATTATGATTGCGCGGCGCAGATCGCACTTTGTAATACGATTAATCGCACTTTGTAATACGATTATCAGTTTTTAAGCCGATTAAAACTGAAGGTCATACGTAAGTAAAGTCAAGCGATGCATTGAAATCGCCATTCCGTTTTCCGTTTCTCCAAATTACTAGTCGTACGTTTTATCGTTACCAATTTACATTCACAGATATTTATACATATAATTATATACTCATTTGCAATACATAATTACCTATTCACGTATTACATGTGCATATTATAATGTTATGCAAATTTTTCTTTCTCGATTTTCTATGTTTCTACACATTTATTGTAATTAAAAATATCGCAAATATTTTACAGAAACTAAAACGTATTTTTGTAAAAGAATCGCGATTATTAACATATGTTTACTTGTTTATAAGAGATACTATAAAATTCAAGTCGTATTATATTTCGAAAATTATATTTTATATGTAAAATATTCAATACAGGTTATATGTGCAATGATTGTGCAGTGTAATATAACAATGTTCTTTCTCGAAAAGCCTGTTCTGTCGTAACTTTCTCGACATATGAATTTACAATGATTCGTCAAACCTTGATTCATGATAATTTAGGAATCTTCCGAATATCGTGTGTCATGCTCAATTAAGATCGAAAAATTACGATGTGTTTGTAGATGAAGATAAGATGGATTGTCATCTGCTATTTATAATAGTAATCATCTCAAAACAAACTGTGAGTAATAGTTTTATATGAATTTGGAATTTTTCACATTAAATTGCATTAAATTATATACTGAAACAATTTACGTGTTATACATATAAGTGCGCTATTTGATCAACAATACGTTCTAGTCATTTTTCATTCAGCTCATTTAACTCATTTTTCTAACAGGCTGTTCAAGTACGTTATTTAGTCAGCAATAGGTGTTGATCATTCAGGTTATTCATTGATCATTTTTTATTTAAGGCATTCAGTTCATCTTTCTGACAGATTGTCTTCATGCGACAGTTATTCCGTTGCTTTTGAACAGTAGTTGAACGCAAACTATGCAAATACACACATTTTGATATTCTGTATCTTTGTTCTCGGTATTTATGATTGACACAATCACAGGTGACTAAAGAATATACAGTTGCGAGGGAAGGAATAAAAAAATTTGATAAAAAATACGCAGTTATCATTGTTTTTATTTACCGAGTTTTGATAGTGCGATGATGTATAAGATCCATGACGCGATACTGATCTCATTGTCAGTATTATTTCTGCATTCGAGAAAAGTGAATTCACGAAGAAAGAAGGATCCGACGGTGTAATGTTTTTGGGCAGAAAGACGTCGATGAGAATCGAATGTATGTAAGATACAAGATTTTAGCCTCCTCCAAAATCCGAGATCTAACCGACTAAATTGTCAGCATTTTCGCATTTATAGAACATTATTTTATTAAGCAGATAAAACCACAGTTCATTGCTTAATGTTAAGTATAAATTTGATTTTTGATGTAATCGCTCAGAGTTTCAGCCCCCTCCTTCTCCCCGAAAACAAAATCCTAAATACGCCACTGTAAGCATCCACTGGATACCTCCGTTTCTCTTACTTGTGCATTATATGCATTATTATAATATTTGGAAGAAACTTTTAAATTTTTACTACTACAATTTTTTCCTGTAATTTTTTTCGATCGACAACAGTGTTTCATGACAATGTTTCTACCCACGAAATCTTGTCATCCTCGGCAGAAAATACACACTTTGCACCGTCTCCGGCGCCAGCGAACCGGTATGGTAGTCAAACGAGTATACACCGAGCATTAATTTTCGGGCCGAATGCCGATTCTAAATCTTGTAACGCAAAATTCCACACACAAGACAGTACAAGTATGTCTAACAGAGTTATACAAACACAGTATCCTGTCAAAAAAACAGATGACACACAGGTATCTCAACCAACATCCTAATTTTTCAGACACAGTTTTTCTATCTCTTAAAACTTTTTTGGTTCGCTCAAGAATTAGTTATTATAAATATACGACCAAGTGTGAGGAACATGTAGATTTCGCGAGCCAAGCAAATGTTTGTGCTCGCGCTATCTGCCATCTGACGTTACTCGCCTGGTGACTTACGAGCGATAACAAGGAATCGCGTTGGAGCTTTTTTTACCTGATCCTCCCTCGTACGCGTGGGTGCGGGAAATAACTTTTTCTCGCCGATACGCGAGATTGTACAGATCTTTCAGGAACCTGTTCCCGACCGTCGCCCCACCGTTGTCAATCGTCATCGTCTTCTTCGCGCTTCTTTCGCCTCGGTTACACTTTTCTCGCAAATCGGCCAGTTTAGCGGTTGTCGCGCACCACTGTACACGCGCGGTTGAGGAAGTGTACCCCAAAGAACGTCCTCGAGGTGGTACACGCGCGGCGGCCAAAAAGACGAATAAAGTCGCGAGCTTGCTGTATTTGCATTTCCGATTGCTGCATACCTTGTTCTCTTATTCCACAAGCGTTTCACGTAAGCGAAGGAGTGATAGACAAAGATATTTTAATGAAGCCGCCGATGAAATCTAAAGGCAAGTTGTCGCCAAATTTCTTATTAAGTAAGATCGTGCATTTATCGCAGACTCCATCTATTATCCATCTTAATGTTCTCCAATCCTTTCTGGACGATGGAATATTGTCGTCTCTCTCTTCCTCCCTCTCCCTCTCCCTCCCTCCCTCCCCCTCTCCCTCCCTCCCTCCCCTCCCTCCCTCTCTCTCCCTCCCTCTCTCTCTCTCTCTCCCCTCTCTCTCTCACCCTCTCTCGCCCCTCTCTCTCTCTCTCTCTCTCTCTCTCTTTCTCGCTGTAGCAATTAATTAATAACAATTTAATCTATATTAACCGATTAAAAGGAATACATATATATTTGCATTCTGGACAGCACCTTTAATTTCTAGCAAATTATTGAAAGAAATTATGTCTTTAATTAATTACAATTTTATTTACTATCTCTCGTATCTAATGTCTATTTTATGTACATATTTTGTATTAAGCATATTTAAATAATGAGCTATTTTTATACATGACTATATCGAATTTTTTCGAGATACTAACTTCCGCTTTTGCTAATGTTATTCGTCGCTTTTGCAATGTTATTCGTCGCATTATTAAATAATGAGCTGCCCAGCAAGTATTATTATTGGACAAAATATGAAATTGCATGTTTAAAAACATTTCGTATTGTTAGATGTTGAGATAATATTGTCTGTTCCGGTATTCAAGGTAGTTCTTATAATTTATTGATTAATTGAGTCTACAGGTTGTAGCGAGACTGAGAGGAAATCACAAATTTTAATTATTTTTTTTTGTTACAATAATGAAATTGTTTGATAGTACAAATCTTTTTTAATTAAGTAAAATATATTTTAATAGTTTCTTGGCTGTTTATTTCGCGAACAAATTTTTTTCGATTTCTCTTTGCTGTGAACTGAATCGTGTGTAATTATTTTACGTAATTATATGCGTTTTCTGGTTGTAAACAATATAATTTACAAATGCAGCTAGTAAAAATGTGTGGGTGATACATAATAATTTGCACGTAATATATCGCACAATATTTCTTCAATTGTGTGTGAATGTGAAACGATCGCGAGACATGTCGATCAAGCATATAATCCATTAATCACGATCATTTATTATATGATAATGTACAAAATGTCGAAACGAATATTGATCGTATTAATGTTCACTTCTTCATCAAGCGTAAGACCGCGCTTAGATATTCTCATATAACAAATTTATTCTTATTATTTATTTCAAATTATTTTGCATTTTGCACACTTTTGCAATAATAATAGGAAATTTTGATTGATATATGATTGATATATCTTAATGTATATAAAAATTGATGATATATATATTTAATATATCATTTAAATTAGTCTCAAGATATTAAATTTATTGCAAAGAATCGAACCCATTACTTAATAAGAAAAAAACTAACTCTGGTTTTACTTTGTTTCTCTTTGCTTTCATTGAGGAAACAAATGTGTAATAATAGAATGTCTAAATACATTAAACAACATACGTTAAATTGTTAATGCTTCCTTTGTTTTTATATTCTATAAATATTTCTTAATTGCCCTACGAAGCTCGCATTATGCAAGCGTGACACTTGTCTTAAGCTTGTTATTTTTCATTGAAATATATATTTTATAAAGCATTGCATTGCATAACGCAATTCATAATGCGTTACGTTACAAATAATGCTATTGCCATTTGTATTTTTATTATGCACATTATTTAGCATATTAAAATTGCAGTTTACTATTTGTAGTAAATTTTACTATTTGTAGTCAATTTTACATTTTTACTCATTATTTTACTTATTTTATTTAAATTTTTTATTTTTCTAAAATAATTAATTTATATCGGTTAGACGTGTATTATTATAAATAATTAGTATTTATGTAATAATATTTGATTACAAAAATTTGATTACAATTATATGAATTTTGGATCAAATGGCTTTCCCTTGCTGTAATAATTGATATCTTATTGTTAGAAAAAAAAAAATATTAGAAGAGAAGAGAATATTATATCAAATTTAATGAGAGTATTGCGAAATAATATCACTTTTTTTAATGCGACAAACTGAAAATTTATACAAATCTCTCGCCTATCAAAAGATAACGGTGCATTATTTGTGTAATATCTTTTAACCTCTTATGCAGCGTAAGCGAAGGAGTGATTTAAGCGTGAAGACTCGATGACTTTTTTGCAAATGTTTGATATATGTCATCGTCGATCACTGAATAGCCGAAACAATTACCGTTTATTATTTAAATTCATTAGTGATTTGTTCATGTTATATAACGTTATTATTTTTTTAGTTTATTTATTTTTTCGATTATACTAGCGAAAAACAGACAACTCATGATGCAAAACACAAAGCTTGGAATGTAATCTCCATGAAGGATGCGTTAGGAAATGACGCAAATTTTATTGTAACGCAAAAAGTTATAATTATGGACCCGTTGACATACTCTCTAATAAATATTAATTGCAATGTGTTTATCATCTTAGGCGTGGTTTAAAAATGCTTTATTATCTTACAAGAAATTAACATATGCAAAAAACAGATTAGTAAGAAATATAATTATTATCAGCTTATAGATGACATGATTAACTGTTGACATTCGTATATGGAGACATATGCATTTCACCGGAAGCCGCGTCGCGCCTATTAGGGTGATAGTCTTTCACAACAATGCAATGCAAAATATTTAAGCATTATTGTTATTTAAATAATAGAAATGGATATGCATTACTGTATCACATGCATTGCATATTTAAATGCGTCTAAAATTAACTCAGTGTCAAATTACATCATTGTTTAAAATATTGCAGCTCTTAATTTCAATTTATTAATTAAATAAATCATTTTTTTAAACGATTCAAAATTTTATTTTAAAGGAACTTTTTTAGTGCTAGGGAAATTTGAAGAGTATCAGATAATTTCGCTAAAGTAATAAGGTAGGAGATTCTTAAGTAAATATATTTTGGCAAGTACATCGAATCGTTAGTCGAGCTCGTTCTGTCACGCAACGTTCGCGTAGTCTTCTTGATTGTGCGTAAATTTTAACAACAAGATAATTACGTGATTGCTTGCGAATGTTATCACGCAAATTAGAAGTATCTAATAAATTGTGCATTAGCATATTTTACTAATCCTACGAAGTGCTCTTCGCGAAGCAAGATTTGTAAGACTTATGTATGTAATGCTTCGAGTAAAACACGTTTATTGTAATTAAATTACTTGGTTCGCATTTCCTAAGGATATACATATTACTCCGTCTTACAAAAGAACGATTAACTGCTTGCATGTACAATGATTGTACTTTAAGGAATACGCATTAAACGCACAAAACAGATTTTTTACGTAATATACGATGTAACGAATTCTACATGACATGTTTTGTGAAAGATTCATCTTCCATAGCGGATTATTATCTTATAAATCTCTTGTCTCTTATTTAATTAAGATGATACAATAATATCTCGCATTGACGACGGATGAACGAATAAGATATAAGGTATACAATAATATTATGACGACGTATGATGCCGAACGAATTTGTGATATAGGAAAATAACATAAATATGTTATTAATATTACCTTGAGAGTCTTATCTTAAATAGAAATATTTTCAAATGTGTGACAATATTGACAGTTTCTCGTGACCGTATGGATATATCGAAGTATCAACAATATGCGAAATTAATTGCGAGAGAGCGGCCGTGATAAGTGGCAGGAAAAATGATTCTTGAACGCCTTCTTCATCTGCTTACGACATATACATCGTTTAAATACAGACGTATGCGTCGTCAGTCAGGTGTAATATCAATTTTAATCCATACAAATCTAAAATAGCCACATTTATCGTCGAGATTTATCGTAATTCAGGGCTGTGATTGTTTATAGATGAGGACGCAAAATCCGAAAATCCCGGTCCGGCAGATTTCGAACGAGCAATTAGAGCAACAGGTAAGTAAAAGTGTTCGTATAATTGTGATAATTTTCAGTATTTCGCGTAATAATGTTCAATATTTCGCGTGATAATGTTCAGTATATCGTTTGTTTAACACGTTCACCATCGCGCGGATTTCCATTAACTTCGCGAAGAGCAAGCTGCATGATATGTCTAATTTAAATACAATTTTTGACGAATTTTCACAGTTGATTAAATCCCTATTAGCGATATGTTAATAGTGATAGACGCAACATTATTATATTATAGTGACAGGTCATCAAATGATCCATCACATGTTAATATTATGTGATCTTTGAATGTTTGACACAATGCATTGAACAGAACTAATTTAATGCATTAATATGTGTCCATTTTTGTTACCAGGTTATGGAAAATTTAATTACTTGTTGCTATTGGCGGTGCTCCCGGCCAGTTTCTCCAGTATCTTCTCGTCATCGGTGATGTCCTACGTGTTACCATCCGCCGAATGTGATCTCCAGCTGACCATGTTCGACAAGGGACTGCTGAACTCGATGGCGTTCGCAGGTGGTATTTTCAATCCGCTTAACAATTGCATAACAACGGTTTATTACAGATGCGAGGGAGCTCGATGAGAGCCCTAGAGCGCCAGAGTTTAGCACACTTAGAGTGTATGATTATCGTGCGGTGTATACTGCCGGTTTGTTGTAGGCAATAGTGAGGGCAAACACAAATCCACGGTAAATACCGTATTTTATTTCTTGTCACATGCGAATTCCGATCGGCCGAATTATTTTTGCTCGGTTGTTTTCGCTTACGATTGCTTATGCGAGCTTACGCGATTGACACGCGAGCAGCTTGTCCAGTGGCGGATTAAGATCTTCTAAGGGCTTCATGGTACAGCCATCTCGGGGGCTCTCCTCGCTTGCAATGGCCTCGAGAAAGCTCTGATTCGATGACAATGCTTTCTATCTTGCATTGCTATGTATCTTATTAATAATAGGATAATATCAACATTATTTTTAATAAAAGGAATTATTTAGATAAGAGAGAAAAAGAAAGATTAAAAAAATATATATCCTTCTTGTTTATCACTAATAAATGCCATTAATACACTTGAAATTTTATTAAAAATTTTTATTTTAGAAAAAATATAGAATGAGAATAATTAGAAAATAGAATATTTACATAAATATCTCTCTTAAAATAGAAAATATAAGAGTGTGAGACGCAGTTTAAGTAGTTGCCTAATTTAACACCACATTAGAGAATATATAGAAGTCACGCACTCTGGAAGACATTATATATTTGCATTATGTAAATGTGCATCTCACGTCTCACGATTCCCGATTATAGAATTTCTTAAACAGGAAAGTTAAGCATCTTTAGTTAAAATTCTCAGCTTGGAGGCCCCTAGACGTGTACTTATTAAATAATCCGACACTGATCTTATCGTAAGTTGACGGGATATCACAAATACGGAACCAATATCGCTTAAAAAAAATAATGCACTTTATGTAAATATTTAATTTTTATGCACGTTATCTCTCGTATAAATTTCTGGCGGAATACTTGCACAAAGGCAGAAACAACTAATGTGCTAATTTGTTTCAGGAATGATTAGCACGGCGTTTTTCTGGGGTTGCATGGCCGACACGTTCGGTCGTAAAAAAATAATGTTCTACGGTTATTTGGTTACCGGTCTGCTAAGTCTAGCGACGTGTTTTTCGCACACCTCTTGGCTTTTAATAATGTTCAAATTTTTCGACGGCGTTATGTAAGTTGAAATCGATGGTCGTTGCGTTGATGTTATACCTATGCCGCATATACATTATGTATAAGTAAACAGTAATTGATCACCAATTATTAATTATATTAGTATAATAACTGTAATATTAATTTTTCGTAACTAGATTGGAATATTTGATAAATTTATTACATTTAATAAATATTCTATATTTATACTTGCTCTGCACATTTCCAATATAGTTACGAAAAATTAATATTATAGTTACATACACACACACGCGCGCGCGCACGCACGCACGCACGCATGCACGCACGCACGCACGCACGCACATATATATATATAAGAAAGTAGAATAAAAGTTTATACAACAGAAATGTTACACAAGAATTGACATCCTGACCAATTGCAGCATATCTGGCCCATACGCAGCGCTTATGTCGTACTTGGCAGAGATACATAACGAAGTCCATCGATCGCGCTCATACATGTGGCTTGGCGTGTTCTTTTCGCTTGGAAACATTTTTCTGCCATGTAAGTACAGCCTTGATATATCTTATCTGAGAATCAACGAGGGTTGAACTATAGAGCGGCGATTTTTAAGCCGGCAATGCGTATAATTATAATGTGCGCATTGCTAATATTGTGAAATTTATTAAGTACTAAGAGAATTAAAATTGATTTAAAAAATTAACGAAAATAATAAAAGATGCAATTTTATTTTACATAAATATGCGAATAAATATTTTGTAATAAGTAAATTTGCATGAAATAAAATGTACTTTCTAATTTTTTTATTCTTCTAGGTATAGCATGGCTCATACTACCTCAAAAGTGGGACATTACATTTTTCAGCCAAACCATAGAAATAAATTCGTGGAGGGTGTTTCTAGCGATCTGTTCATTACCAGAATTTCTAGCGTGCGCCGCTCTTTTCGCTTTTCCAGAGAGTCCGCGTTTTCTTATCCTGAAAGGTCGACAAAATGAAGCGCTGAATGTCTTCAGGAAAATCTACTCACTCAATACCGGAAAAGATCCTGACACATATCCGGTAATTATGTATAGCGATATATTTTATTCAAAGATAATAATATATTTAGACACTTTATTGTAGTTTGAAAACAGATTGAAAACAGTTTTGAAAAAAATTAATACATTTTGGAAGTGTAATTCCGATTAAATCAGCATGAAATTTAAGCTCCTTGATCGAACTGTTCGTTTATTGCCACGAATAACTTTGCATCAGCAATCGAATAGCGAATAAAATGCGATTGTAAAAATAAAAAGTTAAACTTAAAGTTATTCGATGAAGGTATAAAACATGTATGATAATTGCCCACTGCAATCATTGAATTTATTAATAGTAATGCGACTGTCGGCCGAGTTTGCTAATGATGCCGCTTAATTGACAGATAAAATTTCTCGAGGATGAATATTCCGTCAAATCTTCCGGGGAACGTATACAGGACAAGTTGTGCAGCAGCTTAAAGCAGATGAAGCCTCTTTTCTTGCCACCCAATATCTTCAAATTGATACTTATATCGACGATACAGCTAGGAGCAACGATAGGGTTGGTTTGATTTCTCTCTCTTTCTCTCCCTCCCTCTCTCTCTCTCTCTCTCTCTCTCTCTCTCTCTCTCTCTCTCTCTTTCTCTTCTTAAATTCAATTTAAAAAAAATAAACGCAATTTATGAGATTCTTCAATTGCAATTGTATAGGTCGAACTCACTGCGACTTTGGATGCCACAGTTGTTTGCGATGATCGAGAGTTACAAGAGCACTCTCATGAAGAACGATAATCGCGTATCGGGTCTGCAGCCTTCATTTTGTTACATGTTAATCCAAGAAAACTCGTATCTTAATTCCACTCGATATGCCAATGAGATGATAAATAACGGCACAGTTGCATGCGTTCCGGTAAGCTGTCTTTCTGACGTGGATAATCTTTGATCGCAATTTATGGAAAACGAATCCGGGAAAAAAAAATTATATGCATATCAATTTTAGGCGGAGTTGAATTCTCGAGTCTTTATTAACTCCATCGTTATCGCCGTTACAGGCGTAATTGGTTATACTCTGGCTGGTACTTTGATTACCGTAGTTGGAAAAAAGAAACTGATGGGTGAGATATCGATGCAGTAATTAGTAATAGATAGATAGTGATTTTATTCGTGAAATCAGCTAAGAGAGATAATGTTTACAATATTGTAATTTTATTGCAAAATCTGTATAATCATTTGTGATTATACTATAATTATTATACTTTTGCAGCAATTTGTTTCATCGTCGCTGCTGCCTGTTGTGGTTCGCTTTATTGGGCCGAAGATACCAACGGCATTCTCGGATTATCTTCGGTATTCGTCGCTATGTCGAGTATAGGTGGTGCGACTGTTATTAATATTATCGTTGACAATTTTCCTACATGTTTAAGGTATGACAATTAAAATGTTTATTAATTTTAAGTATCTAAAATATTAAATGAGAGTGAATAAATTGTTGCTTATTTGTATTTACTTTATAATATTTCTATTATTTTGTTCCACAAACAGAACCATGGCAGTCAGCATAACCATGATGATGGGAAGAATAGGTGCAGTGATAGGCAATTTATTATTCCCCGTTTTATTCAGTTTATCATGCCTAGGACCATTCATTATGATTGGTTCGGCTTGTTTAGGTAAGAAAAGCCGTTTAGGTATATATATATTTTTGTGTCTACACAAATATACTATGATTGTATATCAAGGATTTTTGAAACATATTTAAAATTTTTCTAGTGTCTGCGTTTTTGGTCCTTATATTACCCCGTAAGAAAAAGGGCGACGACAAAGCAAAGGATATTGCTTAATCTTTTTGCAGATGTATTCTGTATTTATATGTTTTATTTCTTATCGTAGGATCGATATGTAAATATATTTTCGTTATTATATGTTTTAATAACTATCGTTATTATTATTTTTATACCCGTGCACAATATTTTCCATCATGTAAATAAGCACGCTTACATATATATAATCGATATGGCCCAGCTATTGTATTTTATATATATCATAATGTAATGAGATTGTACAACCGCACAATGTATATATGCATACATATATATGATAGAAAAATGAAAATATATTTTATAAAAAAGTGTATTTTTAGAGAACTCCGCGTCGTTAAATACATCAGAATCGATCTCAATAATATTTATCAATAATATTTATCACAATTTTTTGTTATAAGCACAATGAAAATAAAGTAAAGAAGTGAAATGTAAAATGAATATGAAATATGAATAGCACAATGTAAAAAATGTAATAAAATCATGTTATTAGTTTATTACTAATATCCACCTTTAATCTGTTTTGCACGCAATGCAGGATACAAAGGCATGCAGCAAAATTTATTTATTTGAATTGGAAATCGATGCAATAGAATATGGCAATTACAAATTATTGTTTTATCTTTACGAGCGTTAATTGTTTTCTTAATAATGCTTAGATTCAAATATATTTTGCATCTAGCTTTAAATTTTTAAATATAATTTAAATATAATTTAAGTATAATTTGTCTGTAATTGTGGATTGAAATTGCGAGTAATATATGAACTGTTAAATCGAAAGATTGAAGTGATCAAAAACTGTGATACATTGAACATTTATTAATAAATAATTTAAAATTTAATATTCCATATAAATTTATTTTGTAATTCTTTAAGTATTTCGTGATGAATTAATTGTACTGTTACATCTTCGCTTAAATAACGGTGCGAAATGCTCTGTGCATCGCATTATCTTTTAAAATGTACCGCACGACAAATATTAAGAGATATCAAACGGTATTATTTCCTACGAACAATTAAAGCTTAGCCTGCGCGATTAATTAACTCTCGTAATTAAAATATAGAGGCACACACACACACACACACACACAACTGTTATTTATTTTTATTTATCAAAACTATTTCGAACAATTTATTTCAAGAAGTAGGTTTAGTAATAAATATTTTTAGAGGATTATAGCTTTTATATAGAATTATTAGAGAGTTATAGTAGAATTGTTTCAAAATTTATAAAATTATTTCGTTAATCTATACTTATTATTATAGGCATTGAATATAAAATTTAATGCGTATAATAATAATTTTTTGAAATATTATCATAAATTAATTATTTTAGATGCTGTTGGGACCACATCAAATATAAAATTCAGCGCGTGTACAATAATAATTTTTTAAAATATTAATTATTTTCAGCGCTGCCATAATTTGGATTTTATATTTATATGTTACAGATCTTCCATATTTTTCTTATAATTTTGCAAATTGTAATTTTTATTTTTTTTATCGTGTGTAAATTTTGAATGAATTTTGTGTTTTAATTTGGCGTCTGTAATCGGGCCCGATTCTTGGTCGGACTGTCGCTATCGTGCGCAATGTTACAGCTTGCTTTTACCAGCTCTCCGATTGTGCGCAATGTTACAGCTTGCTTTTACCAGCTCTCCGATCGTGCGCAATGTTACAGCTTGCTTTTACCAGCTCTCCGACGTGCGACCTGCCAGTGTCGATACAACAGTGGTGGTCGCTGGTCGGGCTCGAGCGTAATGTGAAGAACTAAATTGGAGTCCTGCTGGCTTTGGCTGGGTCCGTAGATAGTTGCACGCGTTATCGGGAATCATGGAAGAAGTCTTTCAGAACGGCAACTATCAGAGGGAGGCTAACGCCAACAACATGACTGCCATGGAGACGCGGAAAGAGGTAATGAGAGTTCCGGAGCTTGTTTTCCATATTCGTCTGACAAATCGATACATAGCGTTTCGCCTTTCCAAAGTCGTGTCGCACGTCTCACGTTTGTCGTTGTAAAGTCATCGTACGACTCCAAAATTTCAGGAAGAATAAGTGCTTCCGGACTAGACGAAGAGATATTAAATTGATTGATTTAATTTTTTAATTAAGTTGCGGATTTTTTAATTGAAGCGAATGTATGTCGCGCAGTGATCATCAGAGTACTGCGCAGTGTCTCTCAATCGGTGTCACTGACTTGCTTCGTGTATGTGTGTGTATATGTGTATACACACACATCATACGTACATAAATACACACATACATACATACATATTCGTTTCTCAATATCCTCGTATATCTCTGTATGTTCTTGGTGCGAGTACAACTGTTGCCTATCAATGTGTGTAATATTGTATCTTCAAAACCGCGGCATCCCACACGAGTGATAACGAAAGAGACGAAGATTAAGCGTGTCTTTCAAATATAAATATTTGGAAAATGAATTTATATTACAATACATTCAGGACTGTTTGCTGGACCACATGGAAATCTCAGTAGTAGAAGCTGAAAAAAGAGCAAACAAGGCACTTAATCTAAGAGAATTCTACACGGTGTATCTCATTGAAACTAAGTGAGTAAAGAAGTAAAAATATGAATGGCATACACATAACATTTTATTGCAAATTGAGATTATATAATTATATTTGAGCACATTGTTGTGTGTGTATATGTGTTTCATTTTATTTTATTTTTTTTTACAGAATCATTGATCAAGATTTCAAAAACGCGCTAACTAGGATAAGCTCATTATGGCGACGATATACCGAATTTGAATTGCTCCGCGCTTATTTGGAAATTTCTTATCCTTACATTGTGTTACCACCGTTACCGGAGAAGAAAGTTCTCTACGCGTGGCAAAAGGTGACGACTGATACATTTGATCCCGACTTTGTCGATCGTAGAAGAGCTGGTCTTGAGGTACGTTTTCGATTTACTATTTCCAACAATTGTTGTAGTAAGAATATTGAAAAATTCAGAAAAATACTTTTGTATAGAATTTTCTTATAAGAGTGGCGTCACATCCTATCCTTTCGCGCGATAAACATTTTATGGGATTTCTCCAGCAGAAGGATGATTGGAGAGAAAGTGTTAAAGAAACAGGTATTTTATTGCTACGAATTATACCGGCTAAGAGCCATCGGTGGATCTATTATATTAGATTATTATATCTAATCACGTTTATTATTTTTGCACAGGGTATCTGCAGATTGCAGAATCGAAACTAAAAGCGCTTAGTGTAGCAGTACGATTGAGGAAACCGGATAAACGATTCGAAACTATAAAAAATTATGGAATTGAGCTGCAGGTAATTACTGCAAATTAAAATAATATCTTTTACGCAATAACATAATGATACTGCTGTACTTGCAGAATAATTTGTGCAATCTTCTGCGAGTGCGTGCACGTCTCGTGGAAAAGCAACACAGTCTGTATAAGTTGCACGCGAATTACGGGCGCGTCTTCAGCGAATGGAGTGCGATAGAGAGAGAGATGGGCGATGGATTGCAGGTATTCTTCGCTGCATTATAGAAATGACATAGTAACCGTGTCGTTAAACAAAGAAATCTCGATTTTAAAGAATTCTCGATTTTCCTTATTAACGTTGCAACTGTAAAAGTACAGTAACGCGACTTGATAAAAGAAAAGAACAAAAACCAGTGTAAGTATAAAAATTGCAAAACACCGTATTACAGCCTGTTTTCTTAGAAATCGGGACACTACTTGGACTCATTAGCAGCAACGATAGATACCACTCTCGAGGAGGAAGAGCTCATAGCCGATCAGCTGAAGGAATGGCTGTTCGGTGCATCGGCGTTGCAGGCTGTGGTTAGACGCAGAGAAGCCCTGCAACTTGCAAAGGATGAGGCACACGATGTCTTGACGACCGCGTTTGAACAGAAGGAGAAAGTTATGCAAGGTATTGAATAATACTCGTGTGTTCGAAGTAAAGTTAGAATTTTATTTATTTATTTTTTGTACGAAGAGAATAAATTTTCTTGTGTTCAAGGTAAAGCCGGTCTGATGTCACGCTTATTCGGCTCCGTGGACACGGAGGAAGTTCGCGAGCTGAAGATTCTTCAGTTGGAACAGCGAATCGCGCAGCATGATGAAGCTGTAAAACAAGTGGACGAAGATTTAAAGTAAGAGACAAAGTCTTGACGTGCGTCATTCTGTTCGATATTCGTTCGTAAACGTGAAAATTTATAAATCGTCGATCCCTCTACAGGTCTTTCTCCATTAAAGCCATGATGGATATCGAGAGATTCCAACACCAAAAGGTCGTCCATCTGAAAGAGATTTTGGCAGCTTACTGCGTCTTGCAATTTAAATTAGCTAGGAAGGTTGATAATTTAATTAAATTCAATAACACTCTTTACTCGTTTTACTTCGCGCGTTGATTTTTGTGACGATTACATTATGTTCTTCATTGGTACAGGGTCTCCAAGCTTGGCAGCACATCAAAGGTTGTCTCGAAAGTATGCCGTAAACATGTTTATGGCGAAGCAGACTGTCACAGAACAATAATCGTTTCCGCGTCTTTCGTGCGATATACATTCCTGCATCTGTAAGTTCACTCATGCCCTACGCTTATTATCATATCGATGTATATGATGGTTATTATTTAATGTCTTACAATTAGACTTATATAGGTAATATTATGTGCGTATGTAATTCATGTTGAATATACATAAATATGTCAAAACACATTATTTAAATATTTATATGTATTTACACCGCTTACGTGCGGGCACGCGAATAATCAATTACAATCAATGATGCGTGAAAAAGAGATTGTACTTAATCCTACATCAAACCAAAATGCGATAAGAAAATTTCTCGTATCTGATAAATATGCAAATGATGGCAGATGTTATCGTAATGTTAATGTAATTTTATATACACCTCTTTTCTTTCTCTGTTGTTGAATAAGCACTTTGAGTAATTATATATTTTCGCTATTAAATTCGATTTAATTTTTTCATGCAAAATTATATTCATTTTTGAATAAATGTATAATATACTTGTGTTATAGAAAATCAATGCCCGTTATACAAATTAATTGTATTTATTACTACTAAGTATTTATTATGTATATTTTTATCCATGGCATATATTTTCAGTATTATTGTTATTATCAGATATTGTTGGCGTTTACTATACGAATCTTTCTCGTTTGAAAAAGATTCTCGTAGAATTGTTTGTAAATTTATTAATAGATTATGTCGTATTATCGTATATGATCTCTTATATACATATATATATATAAATTTAATTTTATTAGAATCTTTCTTTTGAATTTTAAACATATTTCATATAAATTCTTTCGTATGATATTATTATGTACAATCTATATATACTTACTTTATATTTATTTTATATATAGGCACGATTATATATTGTTATATATTATACATTTTTATATATAAATTTAGCTTTATGTTATGAGCAGATAATTAAATACATATAGTTTTATCTGTATTTTTTTATTATTGAGAAGCACACCATATATGATGCATTCTCTTCTTATTCCTTCTAAAAAACTTTTTAGAAAAAACTTTCTTTTTGTTGTGTATGATAGAAATTCATGCGTGGACTTTAAAAAATGCAATCAAAAAAAGAACATTACAGAGAGAGAATAAACATAATGTCTATATGAAGATTTTTATCTACATCGTTATATTAGTCAATTTGTATATGCGTTATTTGTATACGCTATTTTCTGTTTAACATTGCAGAAGCACAATGTGCATTTTGTATTTTCAAAGTATTCCGCAGGGATAATAGAGAAATGCACTCTGTAGAATATATTTTCTACCCATGTGAATTACTTTATATTTATTTTCCTTACAGACACGATATTATATTGTTATATGCTAGATATTTTTATACATATATCTGGCTTTATGTTATGAACAAATAATAAAATATATATGATTGTATATATGATTCAATGTATACCTATGTCTATTTACAGACATAGTGCTTACTCTAATTTTATTTTTTCAAGTAAAAAATATGTTTCTTTTTTCTTGTTTTTTTTTTGTTATATACGGCAGAAATCCACACGTAAACTGTAAAAAATGCTGCAATTAGCTTTACAAAGGGATAGCATTGCAGAGAATAAATTTAATACCTGTTATGAATATTTTATTCACATAATTTTATTAATCAGTTCGTTTTTACTACTTAATCATTCAATGTAGCAAAATGTATGTTGTATATTTTTAAAATATCGTAGAAATTATAAAGAGATGCAATTGAATATATTTTCTATCGTCCACATAGGTCCAAAAAATTATTTCCCATCAACTCAAATATATTCCTGCGCAGCTGTCAAAATATTAAAGATAATTATATCTTAGTCGCAAACTCCCGAAATAATTTTCAGGGACACGAATACGAAAATACGTATGATACTAAATATGGTTCCATTATTTATGAAAATTATTTATGAGAATTAATAAACTGCGTAATGTATGAAATATAGAAATGCAGTAAAATTATTTTGACCGAGTAGGATATGATTCACAGCCAATTTAATAGGAGAAAAGAGGATAAAAAAAGCAGATAAATTTAAGATACAGGTGTCTATCTGTAATTAATTGTAACATTTAGACATGCGGTTAAAATAAATAAAAAAACAGTGGAGAATTTATTTCAGTTAATAATTTACACTTACATATATGTTATTCACAAATAATATCACATTGTCAAAATTCAATCAACATAAAGAAAGTTACAGTATCTTACACCAAATATTGTACGTTATAAGATTACATTCTATACAATTACATAATGTTGTCTCTGCAACTGTCTTTAAAGATTTCAATCTGCAATGGAATCGATATACAGTATGTTCTGAGATATGATCAGAGATCAATATTAATAGGTTTTTATAATATTTCCTTTTTTAAAGAATGAATTTTTTTACAGATAATTTACAGCGTGTTTAGATTTTATTTCGAAACCAACTGGTGCGATTTATCACATGATTTATCGCACGATGTCAAAAACATGCATACATGATGCATTCATAAAATGCTTGACACGTATATTAATCGTTGACGTCCATGAAACTTCGTTATCCGAAATCGTTCTTATTTGACTTATTGTAAGCGCATATTACATAGTGCATTACATAGTACATGTATTTTAAGTGATTACGTTATAATTATTAAAACTACTATATATAATGTTTTCATATTTGATGATAATTATTTATCATGGTATTTTTATGTATTTAGTAAAATATTTGGCACTTTGTCATTCTTTGTTTCAGAAGCAGAGAATGAATGATGAAAAGCTGAAATAAAATTTTTTAATTTTATTTTATATTTTTTATAGTGCTTTTTGTTTAGATTAAATATTTGTATGTCCAATATTTCAGTTATCCATTATCGGATATCGAATATATGAAAGAATTCAAAAACAAAATAAAAAACAAAATGCGATACTTGCATATCAAAATATTTTTATGTACATACATATACATCATTCGTGCTCCAATAGATTGAAGTAATAGAAAATCTTTGGTGATCAAGGAGTGCGTATTTTTGACGAGAGTGCATTCCGGCAAGATTTATGAGTCCGACCGCAGTATGCTATTTAATTTATTATATTACTACGATATAAGATCGCAATATTCTCGACATGTTTATATTTTTAATGCTCTGAATTTATTTGTATACTTATAGTTGTGTACAGAACGTAAGACGCCAGCATCAGCGGTAGAATTAGCTTGGCAAATGCGGACGGTATATTACCGTGTCAAATTTTATAGCTTTTCGTCTGGAAATTTTGTATTTTTGCTACACTCGTTCTATACTCATTAGAACTTTTTCAAATTAATCATGAGAATCGGAGCTACAAACATCACTCTTATTTCAGTCTTCTCCAAAGAAGTTCTTAAAATCACGATCTTGGGAGAACTTTAGAGTCATCATTTTGGTCGCACTATTGTACGGCGTCACATCATTCTCTCAAGTAACGATTCTTAGTGACGTTGCATCATCCACAGAAAATGCAGATCGATAAAAATATCAGTCTTCTCAGAGATTTCGAATCTTGCAAGAACATTCGCTTTTCAGACAGGTCGCTGCTCGTTGCCGTCGCGGACGTTCCACATAGTCATTGACAGTTCCTCGCGAGGATTCCCGGATTCGTCGAATACGCGATCCTCAGGCACGGTTGATCCACGGGGAAATTTTAAAATTTTAAAGCCAGGCAGCCACTTTAAAAACCTCCACCATTTTTTCTCCGAACCTTCCACATTGGACACGTGCACGCTCTTGTATATAGTTCTCTTCGTCCACGAGGCGTTCTGATTTCTACGGATCGATCGATCCTTGTCACGTTTGCCTTCCTGCGACTTGTGATGCTCCTTGCACGGCGGCCGCAGACTGTTGTTGTTCCTCGTTTCTTTAATATGTTCCTCCCGCATTGAGTTCGTTCTGATGAACTCTGACAAATTTTCTGAATTATTTATCGGCTGCTTTTGACTGTCTTCCATAGAATTTCCTGAACCTTCCATGCTATCCGCTATTATACCGGATCCTCTACCGGTTCCCGCTGTCCTGGAACCATAAGCACCATTGGTCCTTGCTTGAGATCGCGACAGACTGGAGTACGAGCGTTGCTCGTGACGCGCCGGCAATCCAGGAAGTCTGCAGCTTCTTGATAACGTCTCCTGGAACGGTTTGAATTAGATTAATTAGATTAATCTAATGTCATAAATGAATTAGATTAATTTTAGACAAATAAATTAATTAGATCAATTTATGACAAGTAAGATATGTAAAAAAATATAAAAAATAAGGTGTAAAAAAATAGACAAAATTGTATGTATATAGTGAAGCAGTAACAATTGAGAAGCTTATTTATATTTCAAAAATAGAAATTTGACACATTTAAAATTTAAAGATTATTGTGTCTGTTATTTTTTTCTTACAATATATTTTTCTATATATAATATATTTTAAAGAAGTTTTTATTTCTATCTTAACTTTAAATGTGGTTACTATATTACTTATAATTTCTCGTAATACATGCTTTACAACTTTAATGAAAAAGTTATTAATTAAAATAATTTTCAGATAGCACATCTAGTCTATTTTGATTTAGGTTTCTTACCATAAACGCTATGCGAAATTTGTTCGACATAATGTTGTAAAGGATCGGGTTGATTGTTGTGGACACGTAATAGAGGACGCCCGATACATAGGTCATTAAGAGGTAGAGGAACTCCATCCACGGGCCGTTAGATGTGATATGATCCTCCGTATTAGTCCCGTATATGGCGATTAATCGTTGTACATGGAACGGAGCCCAACAAATGAAGAACGCTATCACTACCGCGACTGCAACAATTTGTAAACGTTTGTATAATTTGCGCCCGTTAAATGGAATTATTATTGTTTTTTATTATTTTTTTATACCGCTGTAACAAACGCATACGTCAGTATTATTGCCTATCTCCTTTTATGATAAATTATTATTCGCGAGATCGATCTTTCCTCAGGAACTCACAATAATGAGTACGGGTTTAATGAACTCGAGGTACCCGAGTTCTAACCAACGCCTTAGAGTTTTTAACTCTGACCATTTAAGTGTCTTCAGAATTTAAATAAGGAGACGTAATATAGTAACAGGCAATGTCTAAATATTCAAAATATTAATATTGCGAAGCCATTAAATAGTTTGATTTGGATCATATTTTTTGTTTCCGATATACTAGTTAATATTTTAAACTTTTTCGTTAATTTTATTATACTTGGATGGTCTAATCAATCAATCAATGATAGATTGATGAAATGTAAACACCGGTGAGTGATGCATAATAAATAATTTTACAAATGCTAAGTGACATTAAGCAGCGGAGATTAATAATTCATTGAATTAAATGTCACGGTCGGAAATAGTAAAAACATTCTATAAATATGTTTAAAAATTTTACTAATTTCATATGTATTATAAACATGAAGAAGCCGACTAATATTACAAATATTTTTCTTTTAATAAAATGTAGGAATGGATGAGATCGAATAAATTTAATTCGAATAAATTTAATTATATTTATAAGCTCGGAAATATTTTTTATAAGACAATTTTATATATAACGTCCCAAGTATCGAAGCAGAATTATTATCTGTATCAACAAATATCTGTCGAATTAATGCAATTACGTTAACAAAATTCGATATTCCATAACAAAAGTATTACGATAAAATGGATTCTATAACAATCATGCAAATTAAGTGCGCGATGTGCACTTTGAATTTTTGCTTCATTACATCGTTATTGAAACGTATCACGGATTGACCAGTGCATTTTTTATTAATAACCTATATATTTTCATAAAGCAAAATGCGTTCGTTGTTTTGTTTTGACGTTTGTTTTGATACTATGTTGAATTGTTCTTTAATTTTTTCGAAGAACAAGAATTTATAAACGCGTACTAATAAACATTTTAATAAATTATAATATAATTAAATTATAATATAAAGCAGCACTTTTCAAAACAGTTTTGTCTCTCAACATATACTAAAACATAATCATATTAGGAACTGGAAAAATATATAGAGATATTTTAGATCAATTATTAAAAGATTGATTTCGGAAACAATTTTTATTAAATAACAAAAAATGGCCTAAATGTTATGGAAGACACTAATTTATTAGACAAGATATTTAAAGTAGGATGTTTTTACTATTTCCAAAACCGTGACATTTAATTCAATGAATTATTAATCTCCGCTGCTTGACCTCATTTAGCATTTGTAAAATTATTTATTATACATTACTCATCAGTGTTTACATTCCATCAATCTATCATTGATTGATTGATGTACTTTCCGTTACTTGAGATACTTTCGAATAACAATTCTTAACGTTGTCTTTTAACACATGCGCACTTTTATATCAGTTGATGTTTATAAAAGCTCGATTTGCGTAAAGTCTGTCACCAGTTACGTCTTATCTCGATTACTGTAAACATAAGAGACTACATCTAAGTTTGTTAGATTTATTATATTTTGTCTAAATTATTCGGCTCAATTTACCGTCTTGCTTTTGTTAGATCTATTTGCATTATCCTTTTGAGGATGAATTTATAGTGGAACATTTTTACAAAAAAAAGTTTTGTCTATAAAAATTCTTGTTTAAATATCGCTCTTTGTTCTGTTTGTTTTTCTTTAATAGAATTATTATCTAATGACATTTACATAATATACATCAAGAAAATGACTCCAACAATTTTTATAATACGTAATCTAAGATCTCCCCGATTGATTCCTTATAGCATTGACAACATATCAAATCTTAATTCGCAATAAAGACGTAGACTACCGGACAAAGACTTGATCACACATGCACCACACGAACTACAATACTTACAGAAGTGAGTGATTACTATGGACAAAAAATGAAGAACAAGTTGTTAACGCGTAAATTCGACTATGTTGCGTAATGATAGAATATGATTTAATCTCTTGTGATCTTGCTAATGTTCCATTACTTAGATCCGTTTTAACATGTAATTTATATAAAAGTTTTTTCTTTATCGTTTTTATATGTATATTATATGTATATTTGTGGCTGAAGAAACACATGTGTCAAAACATTCCACTTATAAAAGATATTTTGACAATTATCTAATACGTATTTAAAAATTTTTATTCATTAACAACCTTTTCTTGCTAGTATCGGCTCATTATTTGTATACTTATTTTTTCAATATAACGAGCTTTTCTATCCAAACTTATTAATAAAAATTTTCTTCTTTGTCGGATTTCTACATTAATGTTTATTCAAGTCACTTATATGATACATTTTGTTTTATTGTATTAAATTGTTCGATAATTATCTTTATTGTATATATTGTATGTACATATTAAATCTATTTGGAAAAATATGTGCTTAATGAATATGTTATACATACTTAATTTAAAATTATTGCATTATCATTTTGCCGTATCTTATATGTGTCTCTACAAAGAATTTATTTTCGTATTAATAACGTGCGATTGTTCACCGATATAAATTCAATAAATATGGATAAACAAAAATTTTCTTATGTCCCAAAAAATATTCGCAAAAATAATATTGCGTTGTTCATATTATGTAACCGCAATATTCCGAATGTAACGTAATCTGTAATTGTCGGTTTACCATTCTTCAAAGTGTATACAATATTAATTACAGTACTAAATGCGTTATGTAATACGTATTTACTTTGTCATAATTATTATGACATAATTAATATGACTTATTATAAATGTTCACCATAATACCATAAAATTACAACGTATATACTAACGTAACTTTCAAGATTTATTATATAATGAGAAAATTATATTACGATTTATGTCTATTAAAATGAGGGATCATTAATGTTTTTGAAAAACATCTAATTAGAATATCGACAAATAAATATTTATTGTGATTTCTGAAGTTTTCCGCGTGTCATTCGCAAATTATGTTTAGGACTTTAAACCTCTTTATTATCATATAAATAAAATGCGAGAGAAGTGCTTATACGTGATTATTTCCTATCAGATGTTATTATCCTATTAAATCTATTAAATCTGCTTATTGCCCATTATTTTATACAAGTATAATTATAAGTAATAGTGTATTATTGTAGTTTTATATAACCTTGCATTATAGAGAGTTTTTTCTCTTGCTTTTTATTCATAAATTATTATAAATGTGCTATATGTATGTAAGAGTAAATAAAAATGTGTTATATACCATTAAAATATGAAACAAAATTAAAAAATATTATGTGAAAATATTGTGTTTTATTTTTCACAGAAATTAATTTCTGTTATTAAAATTTGTTTTAAAAAATAATATATCTTTAACATCAAAAAAATATATCTATTTTATATAAAAATTTTTTTAATTAAATTTTTAGAGAGAGAGAAAGTGTGAGAGAAAAATATCTAAAATCATCTGAATGACTTAGTTTGGCTATGTTATTTACTTTTCTACTTTTTTCATAAATATCATTCAGATATCATATCACCATATTATTCAATATCATATCACCATATTATTCAGATCTATGCTTTTAGATGTCTCTATTTTCTTTCTCTCATTACTCAAGATTACATATTTTCTGTATTTTTATTAAAATCATTTTAAAATTTCTTAGATCATTCCGCATTTAATTTCTTTGTGTCACACGCATTTCTCACATTTTGTGTAACGGTGGTATAAATCATATGTAATTTGTATATGTGTGTATAAACTTCGTTAATATTATTTAATTGCTATTTTTCTTACTTTTTAGGGTATTATTTATTTTACATAACATGTTAGCTATAGTTGATTTTATATTTTCCAGCTTGAAAAGAATTCGAAATAAAGATCGAAACGTTCCCGTGAAGAATATCAGATTTAATAAAGTGCTTGTTAAAATGTATTTTTTTCATCACTCTTCCATTTAAATTCAGCTTGTATTAATTCCTACTTCATAATGATAGATTTTAATAAAGATATGGTAAAATTAGTGAATGAAATGATCTATAAATTTTAGATATCTTGGCACAGTAATATATATCAAAAAACAGAAAGAGAAAAATATATCGTGACATGATCGGTTCTTGATTTTATATGTTCGTATGATTTTTGTCAGGAAGAAAAAAGCAGCATCGTGGGCGGTGTGACAAATGTTCGGTGTTGTTTGCGCAATATTTTACGTCTATTATGATTAATGCGCTTATTTTCAGTTGAATCGATTATGCTTGATGTAGGATTTAATGTAAGATCTTATAGCGAACAGCGTTAAAGTTCGCAGAAAGTTTAACGCTTGTGTGTGACTAGTAATAGCATAGGGAAACCCACATCACGAGGAAACACGTGTGTTGAACGGCAAGGCTTATTAAACTTGTGTGGGCAGAGTTTACTTCGTCAACACGATACGAATGTATTTGAGAGACACTGAAGCGTGAGTGTGCAATGCCCTTCGCATAAGCTCACCTACCTTGTAGCTTATTTGCAAGAGTTCTATGTAAATGATAAAATTTAATTATCTTCTAGTCGGAAATATTATCTTACAAAGTACAAGTGATTGTACAATGAATAATAATTTGTAACGTATAACCATGATTTGCAGCAAATAACGAAATTCGCTTATGATTCATTCTCGTATGCTCGTGATCTTATTATATAAACATAAAATGAAGTAGATAATGACCGAGGTAAGATAGGCGATGGATAGTAACAGATAACTTATACAGGATATCCGGTAATAATCGCCCCACCCATCGTGTGCAGATAGAACGGGTTAAACCGAGTAGAAGAGTCCTCTACCGTTTTGCGATCTTCGCAATAATTATTGACAAATTAATTATAAAAGGTCGGCCAATTCGCGCGAATATAAGCGCGGGGCAAGAAGAGACATAAACGTGTATAATACGAAAATCATTGCCAAATATCATAAATATTGCAACATAATGTCAATCTCATAAATTTAATTAATTGAATGATTTTGATATAACAAGTAAAATTCGTTTAATTCCTAACGAGCATGCTACATTACGTGCAGTATGCTCAGAGAATGAAAGCGATTCTGTCACTTGCCAATCTGGACACGATGCGATAAAGTTATGATCATTTCTCGAAGTAATTTTGATTATTTGATTGAAATAAAGACGATGCGTTGCGTAAAGTTTACAATGCCGATTAAACGCGCATTCAATCGATTCGCAGCGCAAAACTCTTTAACATCGCAAAACTTTTTAACATCGCAATTTGTCATCTAATTATATAAAATTTAATCGACAAGTAGTTGTATGAATATTAAAATTGCTATTTAGAAAGGGAATAGAAATGGTTTATAGAAATGGGAATAGAAAGGGATTAGAAAGGGAATAGAAAGATGCAAGCAAGGGTTTTCTTAGCGTATGTATATTAATGTGTACTAATTAATCCGCGCGGAGTCATCGCTTGGTAGCCAAATCATAGTCATTCTATTATTACAGTTCAATAAAAAAATCGTAGTTTGGGAGATGCATTGACACGTCTCACGGTTTATCGGTGGCATGCCGAATTTCCTGACCTAAATACTCCACGCGGACTCTTCGGGCGATGACCAATAATCAAAGCCGCTCGATTCTCTGATCCAATAGAAAAAAGAGATTCGTGTCTTACTGGCGTTCTCGATTTTCTTCTCGTATCCTTCTTTATCCTCCTCGCATCCTTCTCGCGTTATCTCGAATTGTTTTTAAAAGGCACGCTCGAGCGAGCTCTGCTCGTGTCCTTCTTTATCCTCCTCGCATCCTTCTCACTCTAATAAGGCATGCTCGGCGAGCACCACTCGAACTCGGTACGCAGAAAAAACGTAAAACAAAATACTGTTGATACTTTTTTCGACGACCTTCAATTGTTTCGGTGTCGCACATCCCATCGAAGGTGTCATAATAATCGTTTAGCCGCATGTCCATCTGTCATCGAGTTTCTTATCGCATGTGATTTATGTCTCTATTTATAGTTACTCACACAAATTTATTTCATACATTTTATTTACTCACACACGCAATTATAACGTCGGTGTAGTTCCATTCATTTTCTACGAGCGTAGAAAATAAATGTATATACATTATTTCTCGTCCCGCGCTTATATTTGCGTGGATTTGGCTGATCTTTTTTAATTAATTTGTCATTAATTATTGCAATGATCGCAAAACGGTAGAGGACTTTCCTACTCGGTTTAATCCGCTCTACCTGCACACAATGGGTGGGCCGATTATTACCGGACACCCTGTATATAGAGATAACTTATGTATATATGTAGCATGAGAAATTGATTGACGATACTTCCCGAAGAAACAGGTTTGTTTTTTTCGCTGCGACACGTGTAATACTTTTCCGTAGTGGAATATACCAAATGCACACTTATAAATCTGATTCAGTCATAAAACTAAATATATAATATATGGTGCAAAATTATATTTGATATTATATTTGAAGGCTGTATTACAAAAAAAAACAAAGTATAAGACAAAAGAAGAGAGAGAGAAAGAGAGAAAGAGGGGGGGGGGAGAGAGAGAGAGAGAGAGAGAGAGAATGATATATTAAATTACACCGTCCAAATTTCAGTTCTATTGAAAATTTTAAGGAAATTTGATTATTGGCCATTACAATATATTTAGTGCCAGAATAATAATTTGGACTCTTGACGTGATTTGTGAAACTTTGCGAAAACGCATCGTCGACTATTTAAATGCAATAAGCCGCTCGGGTCAGTAGTGCGATATACAATACGAATAAATATGCAAAAGTAGGTAACTGCACTGTCACGAATTACACTATATTTGTACTGTAATTTTCCAATTATTAATTATTATGATTAAGCGATGATGATGAAGTGATTTGTTTGATTTGATAAATTAAAGATGTTGGCGCATACATTTGTTTTTTTTTTTTTCATTTTAATAGATGGTTAATTATTTTATCGATTTTTATTTTAATAGTTACTAAAGTTAATTATGTATCGTACGTATTTCTCTGTCGATATTTGAAAATATTATATTAAATTATCTCCGATGCGCATTTATGTCAGCGCAAATAATAACAACCGTCCATATTGACGGATTGATCGTTGCAAGAAAACGCGTTCTTTATTACGTGCAATACTTACGCCACATACGACGGATAATAAAAGAATACTGCTGAGAAATCCATAGTAGCTGTCATAAGAGATCCATTTAGCCAAAAGGGCACTTGGAGGATGGAGTAAGTCTAAATGCAATCATCAAAACACAATCCATTTATTTCTTTCCTGATTTTCTCTGCAGCTCTAATTTAGGGCTGTCGTCATATCACTTCCGTATTTTGCTTTCATCTGGAAGAGATTGATCGGGGATAAATTGCGGCGTTTTCGCTTCCGTTTTTTCAGATTACTGATTGCTGATTGTTTCTCTCCGTCTCGTAAATGTCATAATTTTGTGTGTTCTAAGTATGATCAAAAATATAAATTTGTTAAGAATGCATATAGCAGAGATCGATAAAGATTGGCATAGATATTAAATACAACGCGTCAAATCAAATCGTTCATATAAATGCGTTCAAAAATAAAAAGATGTAATATGTATTTTCAAGAATGATATATGTTTTTCACTTATAACACAATATATTTTCTTTATATTTACATTTTTTCAATAAAAAATTATAATTACTTGAATTAACCATCTTTTTTTTGCAGTATCAACTCTGAGAGGCAATTCATGTGATGGTAATCATGCGCAAAATGTTTGTGTGTGTGTGTGTGTGTGTGTGTGTGTGTGTGTGTGTGTGTGTGTGATTATTCGAATCACTGAAACTGCGCGTTTCTCACGGCTACGTGAGACATCTTGGAAAAACATCCGCGATTGAGGGTATTTTATCCCTACCGTTTTCGCAGCCGATAGTAATCCTTCTCTTTTGCGACGTTCTTCCGCAATTCATCCTTCTCGCTATTATTGGAAACCGACGACAATTTATCTCGAACAAAGATTCGCTTTCCTTCAGACGACACCCCCTACATCATCGCATAAAGACACCCCGAAAACGATCAGCATGTTACATTATGCGGGACGCACATTGAATATTCAAAAGCGCATGCGATATTCGGCGACGTCCGAAAAATATTCCACATCTTTGACAACGACATTGACGACGTACTATAATCATCATGTTCTATACTCTACAACGTAGAGACCTACATTCAATCTCGTTTTAACAAAAATGTAAATACTAATTGTTGTACGTATTAAAAAATGTTTTAGATATTAATTTATACGCAGAACAGAAGGAAAAGTTTTCTTCGACTGAATTATCGATAATTCTTATATTTGTGTTATCGAGAACATGTAATAATGCTTATTATTGAGAATTGATGAATAGTCTTGTCGCAACAATTAATCTAGACCTATCAATAAGAATTCAATCAATCAATCGAAATGGTAAGTAACACATATCCGTTTAGCAGAATGAGTTCGCCATTATATTGTCGGATCTAATGTTCATATTATGCTCAATTAGAGTGCGAGACGTTTGGCCTTTATGTGTGTATAAAGGGATCTATCACCAATCAGACGCTTTTATCAGACATTACCGGTGTTTGTTTTCGATAGATTATTAATCACAGAAGATACATGTGGCTCTCATCTTCTTGCATCATTTTAAACGTACACGTGTCGATCGTAAACCTCGTCAGATTTTAGATCGCGCATTAAAACGCACAAATGTCATATAAACACGGCAATGTATGCAATTCTTCTATGCAAACTATCGATATGTCGGTAATCCTTCAGTCAAATGGTTTAGTCAAAAATTTAATTAAAAATCTACAAGTGATATACGGGAGTATAAAAGTTTTCCGCGCACTCGATAGGATCATATTAGATTAAAATCGTGCAGATCTTCACTGACCATTTCGACAAACTAATTGCAGCTTTTCGCGCGAACTTCTTCGGAATAATCAAGGAACTTTGATCACATTTATCTGGATGATTGTACTTGTAGAGATTATAAATTATTAAAAAATAGTATTCTCCCTCTCAAACACATATAATAATTTTATTAGTTTCTAGTGTGGGCTACAATGAAGGATATATAGCAAAATATAGTGCAAAAGAGACATTTATGAAATCTTCGCGAATGGAACAAAATGCAATAGCGATGCGTTCCTATCAATCATCCTTAATTATTCTGCAGAAGTGTTTTCCGATAATTATTGAACTTTCGAGCGACTTTGATAAAATTTTAGAGAGACGAAGAAGTTGAGAATAAAACAAACGAATGAGAAAACAAAATGTACTTTTTATGTGTGTTCTTCTTACTTGTAATTCTTCTCAATGTACGTGAGCGCTAGAAGACATAATCGATATTTAATTCGATTTTATTCGAGTGTTCTAATTAGATTTGCATTTACCACAATCGTTACCTTTTATCAAACTTTATCAGAGAAGAATTTCTTCTTATGATAAACGACGGAATAAAAAAGTTAATTGAGTGCGTAAAACTTTCGGTGTTATATCGATAAAATGTAATTTCTTTCTCTCAGTATGTCTTCGATGATTGAAAATTGACCGTGTCTGTCGGACAATATTTTATCAGTCGCAATCAAATGATAATGTGTGATTATAGAGGAAGACATTATATATATATATATATATATATATATATATATATAGGTAATATGTAATGTAATAATATGTAATAATGTGTAATATGTAATATTATATGTATATATGTAATGTCTTCCTCTATAATCACAAATTATCATTTGATCGCAACTAATGAAATATTGTCCGATAGACACGGTCAATTCTCATTATATATATAATATATATAATGTCTTCCTCTATAGTTACGTTATCACTATGTTACCTCCCTAGTGAGAAGACTACGCGTTCAAGGATATGCAGTTGATATGACTAATGTATTCGTACATTATTTTATAATTATCTTATTACAGATATCATTTTATCGCGCGAATAAATTTCATATGTGTATAAAATGTGCATTTATTAATCAAAAATAAAAGATGCTGGGAAATATTAAAATGTATTGTTAACAAGCAGATCTTTACAATATCTTTTTAAAAAATTAAATATTTCCTTGAATAATATAAAGTTTCGAAATTTTACGATTTAGCTCATCACAAAATTATCTCGCTCTTGATTATTTATATTTTTCTCAGAGTACCTACAGAACCGTGTTCTACGGCAGTTAATCCAGCGATTATTTCAATTTTCAGTAAGGGTATTGTCTATGGCTGACAAGGTTTCCCAGAGAATCGTTGGTTCACATTACGGTAAAGAAGAATTAAATTCGTCCTCATTTTTTTTTTATACGCGTGCGACGTATTTTTTATGTCACTCACGTGTGATTACGACGCATTCGTCATGTTGATTGCTTTATTTATTCGGATTTGATAAATAAAAGTTGGCATAATTAAAGGACACTCAAGGCAACATTAAAGCGACGCAGTCATTGCATATACATATATACGCGTCAGCTACTAGTTCACGGAATTTTCCAAAGGGTCAAACAATTCGAACCTTGCTGGAACTTAAATGGAATGAATTTTTCGAGAAACACAATCGCAGATTACATGCCACAAACGGAAACCTGTAAGAAGGAGTTAGAGACAACGAATCTGAAAAGGATAAGAAATATTCAATTATATCCGAAAGATGGTCGATAATAAGACTGATGTCAAATGAACCTAAAGTTGCATTACGTCTAATTTGATATGATGCATTATGTCACTGTACGTGCGTTCAAAATAAGTTGTGCGTAAATAAATGTATTTTGTGAGACTGTATTCGATGAAATGTTCCATACTCATTTATTCGCTTTGAAGATGTTGCCTTAAAGCATCTTGATGGATTCGGTGGGATGTGACCTTTAAGTCCTTCAGGTCGCTCAGGATGGCGCCTTATATGGCCATAAAACCGCTGTCGCGCAATCCGCGCAAAGAATATTACGCTATGAATGTTAATTTCCCATTACATCTTAACGAAGGTATCACGTATATAGAATTATAATATTTCACACTAAGTAAGGAATTGATAAAGCTCTCAAGTTAAAAATACGATTTAAATTTGCCGGGTTATTAAGGGCCAGACGTGAATAGTAGTGCGTAAATTATAAGGGAAATTAATTTTTAATTTAATTAATTTTGAAACTAAATGGTTGTGCTCATGGCACAAATTTTACTTAATACGATACCAAGTATCTAACTTAATTTCGAGAGAATCTGAAATTCATTTTTAATACTCTCTTAAAGAAGCGTAAGCTAGAAAAATATCAGAGCAAAGTCGGTGAATCGGAAATCGAATTCTTTCGCTTGCCGGGCGATTGCTCTTACCAAGTAAAATTTGTGCTCTAAGCACAACCACTTTTAATTTCAGAAAAATTAATCCCTTGAAATTCCCTTGAATAATTCTTTTGAAACTTACGCACTATCACCCGCACTATCTAGCTTTTAAAAGCTCGGGGAATTTAAATCATGTTTATATAATTTTATTTTTTATAATATTTATATAATCTTATTTTTAAAATTTTTTAAAATTTATTTGTAGATGCAACGAAAAAAAGAAAGAGAAGAGAGAGAGAGAGAGAGAGAGAGAGAGAGAGAGAGAGAGAGAGAGAGAGAGAGAGAGAGAGAAAGGAAGTGAGAATAAGAGAAGCGGCAGAAACTCTAGTTCCTTCGATAAGAAGATAAGAAGATTTTTGTATTAAAGCAATGTATCTCTAAATATGAACAGATAGCATTTAATAAGAGAGAACGTATACAGCTGCACCGGTGGCAGACGAATACATCTCTCGGAGAGACGAAAACACGAGTACGGCGCCGTTATTCTTTCAAAGACGTATTATATATGTATGTATGTACATAATAAATGAAGTAAGAATTCTATAGCTCTGCGCGCGCGAAACAATTTTTATCAAATTTTGAAGAAAGTGAATAAACACCAGCGTTGCACGAAACTGCTATATTTAGCCATTGAAGCTAATGTAATAGAAGTTTGAATGTACACAAAATAATATATATAATACTGAATTATTATTTACAAAAAGATCATACGAATAAACATAAAAACCATTTATTAACGATCAAACAGTGAAAATTTATTTTCAAACTTTTGCCCTGCTATGCAAGTGATTTTGATGAAATGTAGAATTATAGGACAGCCGAGAGAAAGTATCGACCGATGTAAAAATAACTGACACCATAGATTCTTATTTCGAGTTTACACATTCGATATAGAGATAGATTTTCAGTGTTTGCCCGGAGAAGTAATACAGAGTACACAAAACTGTAAATATATGCATTTGTGTACCATGCAAAATAAGTGCGGGCGGTGTTTGTTCAACTATAGTACAGCTATCATAACTGTAAACGATTAATTGCCGCGATCTTTTATATATATATATATATATATATATATATATATATGCGTGACTTTTGCGCGATCAATTACGCTTTAAATTTGTCGATTCATGCTGAATTACGAGAATAACTGAGAAAACGAGAAACAAATTATTATTTTCATTGATTTCAGTTAACGTATCAATGGCCATGGAATGAAAGCATTATAATTCATACACAGATACAAATACTTTGCTTTGCAAAGTTAAAGTCGTAAATATGGAACTAGAAATTTCGAAACGCAATGCATCGTAAATTATGTCTCAAATCGAATTCAGTCGAATCGAACGTGAACAACGGTACACTGCATGTGTAATGTTATGATATAAAACTGTCACGAATAATTTCTCGTTTTACATAACAATTTCACGTTGCATGAAAAGCAAGTATTTTTGGCATATCTTTAACGTTAAATTCGTGCGACATTTGTCAACAACTTTGAACAATTCAAGGCAAAGTTTAATGTCTAATTTGAAATTTTTAATGAAAAGTTTGATGGTGGAAAGTGGGCGGGCATATTTAAAACGCTGAATTAAACTTGCATAAGTAAACAGTTTCTTCTGCCCAGTTCTTGTTGGTGTTATTCCATCTTGCATAATACTATGCCTTATTATATACTTGCTTAGAGAGACATATATATATCATTTCGTAAAATTTTAATTACTGTTGACGAGCCGGTATTCTTTTGAGTAAATTTTCAGGCGATTTTTTTTTTGCAAATATGAAATTCTTAGTGTATTATAACTTATTTATCAGTTGCAAACTGAAAATCATCGCCACAGACGAAGAGAGATAGATACCTCGCGCGGAAACTCACCTAGCATCTTCAACACCCTCCTGGACGATCTTCCGGGATAGTGTCTGCAGTTTCTCGACTCGGTTCTACCCGGGACAGTCATGTTCGACTTCCTCAGCTTGAGGCCGATCAGCACGTAGAGAAACGTGATGAGGCACATCGGCAATATGAAGAACAGGAACGTGGACAGTTCGAATGAGTGATTGACGATGATCCTCTTGACCGTGCACATGACCATGTCGGGGTGGCCGCTGTACTGGACCACGCCGAATTGCAAGGCCTGCGGTAACGCGCACGCCAGGGCCACCAGCCATATCACGAGGATCAGCTTGATCACGCGGGACAGATTCGACAGAGTCTGCGAGAGAAACGGATGGCAGATCGCCACGTATCTCTCGACGGTGAAGGCGGCGATGGTGAGCACGGACGCGTTCACCGACGTCTCCGAGGCAAGACCGCGCAGCACGCAGAAGTCCTCGCCGAAGATGTACGGGTATTTGCACCAGACCATGTATATCTCCGCCGGTAAGCCCGACACGAGTAGCAACAGGTCGGATATGGCCAGACTGAAGAGATAATAATTCGTTGCGGTGTGCATAGACTTGTTGCGCGCGATCACGATGCACGTGCTGATGTTGCCAACGATGCCCGTGAGAAAGATGAACGCGTAGATTATGGTAACTGGTATCACCACGTAAAGGGAGTCCCGATACGGGCCGATTGACACAGTGGAGAAATCGTACGTCTCGTTAGATATGCTGTATCCGATTTGCTCCGATAATCCCAGGCCATCATTGTAGCTGGCCTTTGTGTAGGTGCAGTTTGACAGGATCGATGCCACCGTGGGAGCCATCGCGATCCCGATTATTCGACAGGCACGAAAAGTTTTCCGTTCTTTGACATTCTCGGACGCTGTTTCTTTCCCGATAGTTTGCGACGAAACTGGCGCAAACTTTTTTCGTCTCCTTCGTCGACGGCCAGTTGGTCTCATACGAAGTAGATAAATGAAATTCTCATTGATTTCACGCGTCCCGTTAGGTTCTAGCTTTTCCTCTTCTTCAGTAGTAAAAGTTCTTAACTTTTCCTCTGTTTTCTCTTTCTCTTGCCTATAGGATATATGATATATCTCACAAATAACGAGAGTGAGGGAAACTTGATCTTTATTTGATCAAAGTCCGGAATCAATCCCCGAAGAGAGGGTGGCTGAAGGAAATTACATATAGATTTTCTTCTTGTACATCGAAGTTATTCAATTTTCTGGGCCTCGCGTCTTTCGGAAGTTTGTTCTTCGACTGACGGATGACTCGTTATTACTTATTTCATTACTGAAGCGTATACACGAAGCGTTTCACGAAACTCGCTCGAAAACAAAAACAGAAACGCCATAGCGCAGTTTTTTTATTAAATATCACATCAACTTTTTAATTTTTTTATGAACGAAGCTTTTTTAATTTAGGCTTCTCATGCACGCGCGCAATCGCGTGGTCTCACGTAGTCTCCCCCGGGGAACAATTTCGCGTGTGTCTTCAGCGGTTTGTTTTCCTCGGACGAGGAGAGGAGTTTGTTCGCACTCTCGAGAGGAGCGGATAATATACCTGCCGCTACGGACGCCGGTCGAATCACGACTGCCGACGCCGCGACGCGTCGAAGGACGCCGGCCGTTCCTCCATCCGGCAAGTTCAGCGCTGGCGCGCCGATACGATACCTTTAGACATACCATTCCAGAATCGGTAGGGTTCCCCGTTTTTATGTATACTTTCTTTCGACAACGCGCGAACAACTGAGTCCCCCTTCTTTTTTTTACATCCGGCTATTCGTGTACCTGCGCCTGAGGATCGGCCACGTTCGTTTTTTTTACGGCGACGTTTATTTGCGGCCGAAATATTGTACGAGTTTGCGATGCCCCATCATCCCCCGAAGTAGATTATACTTATATATTTATTTAGTAGTTGAGAAGTATCTCCGCTCCTGCTCCACCTCGCTCTTATTTTTTTCTCCTACAAAAATTGTCCTTACCTTCTTATCACGCTATGCATTTATATCTCTATGATTTAGCTCTAAAAGGGGAAAATACCAAATTAAATATGCAAATGTCTTTTAAATTTTAGTGAACAAGAAATATCGTTTCTGGTACTTTGAAAGTTTAAAGAGCAAATGTTTTTACTGATTTTTATACTGCAGCAACAAACCTCTTGAGTGGAAACGTAATTAATTAATCGTTAAAGAAAAATTAACGTACTGATAATGAAACTCGATAAAATTGAAATATCAATTTAATAATAAGAGGTTCTAATAATAAATATATAAATAAAAGGAATGGGCTAATTAAGAGCCAGGTAAATAACACGGTAAATAACGCGCATAGTAATAATATATATATGAAAATTTATTGTCGTACGTTTCGGTCCTAGAATTTGACCCTCTTCAGCAAAATATAATCATTTAATCATTTTTGTTAAATGATTATATTTTGCTGAAGAGGGTCCAATTCTAAGACCGAAACGTACGACAATAAATTTTTATATATATATTATTACTATGCGCGTTATTTACCGTGTTATTTACCTGGCTCTTAATTAGCCCATTCCTTTTAAATGAATTTGCGACTATTATTAGATTGTCGAACATCGTTATTACGCGTTGGAATGGACTATCATCCTCGTCTCAATAATAGTGTCACAGGGTCTGGAACGATTTGTACTCGAGTACGATAACTTTATCAAAGCAAAGTGAAGAGCCATATCATTCCCCGGTGCTTTCATAATATTTTGCTCGCGACCTCGCGATTGAGGCCCGTTGAGGATATCCGCTCGTTCCACGACCACCTCTCTGCCACGTTGATAGCTCGCTTTATTTAAACCAGCACCAGCATCTGCGACCCTATCAATTCCCTCCACTTCGTTTCCTTTGTCTTTATTCTCATTGCCAATTACACTCCTCATTTCCACCAGTGGTTCCTGCTTTGAAGTGTCGGCTGTTTACCTCGGCTTTAATGTTTGTGAACGTATCGACGCTGTTATTCTTGTCCTAGATTACCGCGATGCACTTGAGTACAGCCTGTCGAGTGCAAAGTCGACTGCAAATAATGGCGCACGGCATGCACAAATACAAATTGACAAGCGGACGTTGAGCTGCGCGTCAATTTATTATATCAATGAACTTTACCAGGACAATTAGCCGGCGTATTATCTCATTTTATTAATTAATATTCGCATAGCCATGCACAAAGCATTCGTACCGCGCGCAGTCATCCCTTACTTGTCTCTTGTATCTCGTCTTGAATGCGAAGTCCGGTTCATCCATTATTACGATTCGTAACAATACAAATAGATAGTATTTAGTGTTCAATGTTGGGACATAGAATGGATATAAATTGTGTCAAGTAAACGGAAGAAGAGACAAATTAATCGGATCTTGGAAGACTGGTAAAAATTGTATATATGTTGTAATATATATAAAGCAATTAAAATAAAGTAATTGTCTTTTATGCATAATTCATCAAAGTTTATGTTATAAAAAGTCACGGATCGAACGTCTTTAAAATCACATCTTCCTTAAAGGAAAATAATTTTCTTCCACGAAAGATCCAATTATGCTCGAAAATCTCCAAGGGAGACACGAACATTTTGCAATACATTGACAAATGTTATGTACTCGGAAATTAATTTACAATGGGATCTTCCTTATTTGCGTCTCATTCTGTAAGGCATAATCAAAGTAGTGAACATACTTACTGTTTGGATATACTTGCATATAAACAGAGAGTGAATTTAAAAAAATATAATTATATATATTGTAATTTATTATCTAAATTAATCCCAAATTTCTATTTCTTTATGTATATTTCTCATAATATTACTATAAAAGGAAGAATCGCGATAATATTTCTCATTTACATATAAATCGGTGTAAAGAGATATTAATACCAGAAATACGAAGATATATACATATCTCTATAGGATACATTATCTCGTGCGATAGAGAATTATCTCGACGATGTCGCATTTCACGCCTCCAATATTTGCATGCAGAATTGCGATATCCGAGATTGCGAAAAAAATGTCATTATTATCTCGGTGCTCCAATGACACGAATTGCTTTGTTTTCTTTGCAGTGTAAAAATTATTGCACATAAATTACTGCACAGAGCATAATACGGTAAATAATGGATAACCATTTGTCGAGATTATCGAACAAAGTCACTTGAAAGTTAAACCATTTTATTGTCAAACATGTGTCTTAATTAGCCGATCGGTACAATATCAATATTTTTCTATGGCTTATAATTTTCTCAATTAAAAATTATTTGTAAACACGGCGATAATTTTGTAAAAAAAATGCCATTAAACAGCTAATTTACCATTTGCGTCGTTCAATTAACATACACGCATTTATAGTGATTAGATTTATTAATTCCATTCAGTAATTACATTCAGTAACAGAATGTGTGTGTGTCTTTTATAGTGATTAGATTTATTAATTACATTCAGTAACAGAAAGTCCCAGTAAAGTCCCTCTTTTTCTCGTAGAGTCAAGAAAATTATCAGTTGAAGAAATATTATTTTATTTCCGCTTTCATTTGAAGGTATAATTATTTTATATCTATTATTTTATAGAAGAGAGTACTCAGCCTACGATCTGCGCTATCAATTAGAGGATGAAGAGCAAATGTATGTACGTGCTAATATGTAATACGAATATATACGATATGCCTCAAAAGCACACAAGCAATGCCTAATATATCATGTTTTTAAATTAATAAGTAGAATTATGATCATATATGTGTAGAATTATAATCATGTATAATACAACTTCAACCTAATTAACAGAACAATGCCATTGTGCATAGTTGCACACAAAACATTTTTGGCTTTTCACGTGTATAATCATATCTCCTTTATTAAAGATTTGGGTAGTTTCTGCGCATTTTATTACATGATATAATGAGCTTATTATATACGTATATTTTATATAAATTTTTTATATTTTATTATATACGTATATTTTATAATGACATTATAAAACATGATTTTATTATATAAAATAATATAAATAGTTTGAAATAATATTTTAAACATTTAAATAAGCTTCTATAAAAAGATGTTCTCTCTGAACTTGAAAATTCGGTAAAGTTTTACGACATGCATGTAACAAACTTCTTGAATCAACTTTTAAATCAAAGTTATCTTGAATTCCTAAAATTCTCCGAGACGAAGAAATTAAATCTTTTAAATATGTTTTCTAAAATTTCTCTACTGTAAAAATTCGAGAAATAAGATTAAATAAAATTTGATGAAGTTCAGGGAAATATGATGTAATACATAGTAATTTATTTATTTATTATTAAATAAATCAATATTTTTACAATGACGATTACTTTCTGTAATCAAGCTTGTAAATATAATTTCAAGTTTTATCTTAGTCATACATATGTATCATGTATCATGTGTGTTGTGTGTAGTTCATATTAATATTATTCTACATAGTAAGATCCTAATAGTTTCATGTGGCATTATTAAATCTAAAGAAATATATATATATATTTAAAAAGAGAAAGAACACAATAATTTTATATACACTAGCTTTCATATATAAAGAGGCGTAATAATATCTTAGAAAAGATATATTCGCTCGTTCACACCCGCCATTTAATCAAAACAGAATATCTATTTACACATACATACATCGATTACATGGCGGGATTGATTCGAGAGTAAATTAAGCGTAATGATTTCTGTATCTACTAAGAAGGCACATGGGGCGTGAAAGTATCGAGAGATTATCCATAGTACGTCTACGGATTTTCTGTAGTGCAGAAGCCACCTGTAAACACGATGAAATGTTTGTATGCAATAAGCAATTATTTTATATTAACACAAAATATAATAATAATACATTTTTACAATAATAAATTTAGTTATTTAATAAATTTTATTATTAAAATTATAGAAATAAATTTTAATATTAAAAATATAAAATTGTAGAACGCAATTTTCGTAAATATGAAACTTTTGCTTATCCTAATATTTATTTTATTATTTAACATGTATATTATAATATAGATAATTAGAGAGAGAGAGAGAGAGAGAGAGAGAGAGAGAGAGAGAGAGAGAGAGAGAGAGAGAGAGAGAGAGAGAGAGAGAGAGAGAGAGAGAGAGAGAGATCAAATGTATTCAACATGTTTTATGTTAACTTACTCGAAAATGATTGGTGACACCATAATAAGGATACACGCCACCAAGAATATAACGGTAGTAACCGTTATGCCTGATGCGATATTCGCCTGGTTTAACATCCTGTGAGATTTCCCACGTAATGGTCACCTGACTCGATCCTAGTATCATGGAAGTTCTCGTCCATTGAAATCTAAAAGCGCACATATATCCGATTGCAATTTATTATTTAAAAATCAAGATTTTATAATTAGAAGAAATAAAGTTGTGCTTTTTGTTCCAAAGAGTTTGGGACATTTAATAATTATTATTATATGTCAGAATGGTTTTATGATAAAAATATGATCTAGTATACATACTTGGTCTCCCAATCAGCATCTGTGGCTATTGGCAACCAAACTTCATCATCTTCTAATCGCTCTACGGTTAAAAAGGTGCTATCCGTCATTAAATTATTACGTGGATGACCGGCGACCTATAATACAGGTAATAAAATTATCATTATATGTAGTTGAACAATTGTTTCATTTCGATCTATTACGCCTGTTTCAGTTATGCAATCAATAAGGGAGAATCTCGATATTTCTACATCGTAAAATACGTGATCTTATTTGGAATACAATCTCAAAATAACGCGTTTTACTGCGACTGATGCTGCGAAGCGAGAGAAGTTTTCTCGAGTGATCAATGAAGCCCGAGGGCAGAATAATTCTAAACTGACTTCTGGTGCGAATTGCGAGTCTCGCATAAATTACGGAGCTGTGATTCATTTGTGTCTGCTTTCACGATGCATCTCGCGCTTCCATCGCCGGAAATTATAGCCAGAAGGTAATTTACGATTACTTAATCCGTTCGCACATCGCGTCACCGAAGGCAACCTATTTTCCGAGCGTTACGCGAGCAACCGCGCGGGAAAACGTCGCGTCGCTTTTTATCGCGTGACTCAATCGCCATGCGGATCTGCCACGATTAACGTCGAATAACGATTTCCGTCGATAAAAGTCACGGCAATATTTTCTTTCATTCATCTATCATGTGAAAGAAAATATAGTGAGTTAGAAAATGTACGGTATTTTTTCAACATTAGCGCGAAATTATTTCTCTTCTTTTCACAAAATTGTGATTAATTTGGGACAAATATGTTCGTAATGATTATATATTTATAATATATAATTACTAACTAGTTGATTAATAAACGCTGTAATAATATCTAAATTATTTACAAAATTATAAATTAATGGGATAATTATATTCAGCGTTACGCACAAATTTGCATTAATTTATGGTAGATCGAAATCATCTGGCATGTGTCCATTTACTAGTTAGTTTGCTAGTATGCTATATGAGCATGTCGTAGCTTTGAAATATAAAGAAGATAAAAAAAATAAAACGGACAAGCGAACGGTCTTCTGTATGGTTTTTTTTATTCGAATTTTTGCCATTATGTCTCACGTCATGTTCGTAATATCGTGTTAATAATAGTTTGGTATCTGCCAATCTCGGAAAATTCCGTGACAGAGGATTATTTGCGGGAATTCCGATAAATATTTTGATGTCTTTTCTCAACATAAAAGTAATTTAAAAATACGCAAAAAAGCGGCTATTTAATTCTTTTGACAATAATATCGATTTGCAACACTGAATTTGCACGAAAAATCGAAATATCGTAGCTAAAATATTTGCTCGGTTTAATTCACATTACCGCGGGCTCGCAAATTTTCCTATTGTCACAGCGAGCGACCTTGGCGTTAATTATTCGAACATAATTCGAAATGTATTGCGTCGTATTAAAGGTTCATTATTGCGGTATTTACAATCAGTTACTGCGCGCGCGAATCGCATAGTAATCGGTGTATTTCGTAGCGTGCCATCGTTCAATGGCTCGTGAAGCGACATGCATCGTTATTTTCCAAGTGAAATTGCATGTATGCATTTTATGCAGTCTGTGAATCTATCTGAATTCAATTACATGACATGCCGCGTAATATCTTTATACGACGCTCTGATACGGATTTGCGAGACATGTTCGCGCGCGCTCGTCGACTTTTCTATTATTCATTAAAACAGATGGATTTTATACGTGAAAATTTTGCAGGCGGTTTCTCGGAATAAAAATCGCAGCGTAGAGATCTGAAAAAGAGATACTCACGAAGATTACCGTAACCGTGTCACCTGGCGAAGCGAATTTCGACGGCTGTTGGATCACATCGCCGAAATTACGTCCCCATCTCGGGGTGTCGTACAACACGGGAGGTACAAGAGTAATCAGATTGCTCTGCAGCAGCTTCGAGGCCGGTGGTCCCGGTGGAATAAATTTTTTCTACAACACGAAGTTTGATTAAATATTGCGTATATCCAATATAAATCCTAAAAATATCTTCAATAAATATCAGCGACTTTGACAAGACAAAAAATAGTTTTTCGATGCAATAATACATCGTGACGATAAAAATTGGTCGCTAAATTATTTCTGAGACAGATATTTATATTTCCATATATATATATATATATATATATATATATATATATATATATATATAGATTTATATAGAGATTAACAAAGAAATATTTCCTCGGTTCTATAAATCAAACATATTTCTACACAACTATTTTTATACATATTTCACATATAGCAAATATATATATACGTATACTATTTACTCACTCGAGCAGCTGCTTGTACCAGCTCCTGGTATTGTTTCAAGTAAATTGTAAGCGTATGCGGGCCATATATCGTCGATGCGCCTTCGTACCTCTGTATCTGAAAATTAATAATGCAACAATTATATTATGTATTATGCATCAAAATGCGTTCCGCGAAGAAATGAGATCGCAACTCGAAGTACGATAAGAATCGTCAAATCGAGCTTTCTTTCTAACAATTTTACGCGCTACTTATTTCCCAACTTATCAAAAGAAAGCTGCATGAGATTGAAAATTTTATGAGTATTGTAAAAAAATCGTCGTAGCAAATTTCGACGCGCTCCACGTGCCGGAAATCCCCAAAGTGGTCCCGATTTTCGAATAAGTGCTTTAGCAATAACAATGAGCATTTTACTTGATATTCCTCGGGCGTTGTTACGTAATCGCTGTAAGTATTGCAGAGCCCTGCGACTATTACGAACGTTTCGCCGTCGGATGCATCATTCATGACTTTCTTGATAGCCTCTCGCAATCTTCTTCCGGACATTGTCGTAAATTCAGCAGGCACCCCGGCGATGACGATGTTTCCGATTATGGCTACTTGAGTCGAAATGATGTTCGGCTGCCATTGATAAGGTAGCTTCATCTGAAATTCAAGAGAGCGATATCATTCGAGATGATTCAGTACGTTGCCGATGTATAATGGTTTACGTCGCGCTGTACAAATCACATAACACCGATATTTCCATTTTTCCGCGAATCGTTATCTATCGAGCCGCGATAATTCATGTTGGATCTTATTGTTGGTATTTTTCTCTTCTTACACAGTATCTATGAGAAGAATCTGACACCTATCTGAGGCGCACAGTGAAATCTCGCATATCTAATTGCATACTAATGACAATGCTAATTGTACACTGATGATGAATTTGGAATCACAATGAGAAATATACTTTGTGAAAAAAAAGAAGTTTACCCGTCCGGTGGCTAGGAAAATAGGTTTCGCGCCCTGGCAGCGAATATCGTCTCTCGTCGGGGCGGCCAGAAAGTTTCGTACGGCATTCCAGAAAGGATTTGACGTTGTTGTTCCCTGCTTGAAGGAGAACGAACCTGGCCCGTCGGTGGTGCCAGCTGCGAAGCTGTAGCCCATCGCAGGCCTGCAGCCGTGAACCTGTTAAAAAGCCTGAATAGATCCCGCCATTGTATCGATAATAATTTTCATTCAGACAGCAATATTGTGAATGGTAGCCGTTATTTACCTCCTCGATCTGGCCCGTTGTCTCGTTGTAGAACTCCGCGGACTGCTCCGGCATGTTGACATATTGGTGAACCACTCGCACTGGTCCGACCACTTCCATCGCTTCGTCGCTCTGCCATAATTTCTGCAAAAGAAAGGAGACTTTGCGTGTGAACGAGATATGCCGCGGACTTTTGATTCCAAGGTACTTTTACGAATGCGCCATGAGAGTAAAAGAAATCGCGATCCTTCATATCTACACATTTCCGATTATGTGGAAAACATGTAGGCGAAATTCGATTATAGTCTATCACGAAGAAGATAGATAAGCGAAGTGCATAATCGTGTCTGTCAGAAAAATTCTCATGGTTTTCCATTTTATCTTATAAGGAAAGCTGCTGATGCGAAGGTTTCATATATGAATCAATAGCGAATAGATCAATAGACTTGACAGCAAGCAGATAAGGAGCATTATCGGAATAAGAAACGAACTTGACATCCGGATGTGATTGTCATGAGATTAGTGCCTATCTATAATTATGGTTATTAGATTTCTATATAAAAGCGAGATATTGTATAATCCACCAAAGAGAAACTGTAAGTAAATGATTATATTATTTATTTCTCTGTATTTGTGTCTCTGTGTGTGACTCTTTTTTTACTGAGTTTTCCATATAAATTAACTTATATTGCGCTGCCCCAGAAAGAGATATTATATAGTACGTTATCATTATTAAATTACTATATAGCTTTGACCAAACAATTTTCAGATAAAATGCAATGAATCATTAATTAATTTATAGTAAACTAATTAAGCTTCTTAAAAGTTATATCGATAGCTATTGTATACGAAAAATATATGAAACACGAAATTGAATGAAACTGGATTTTAGATGAAGCTGTTGCAGATTATTATAAATTCCATAAATAACATATTCGTGTTTCACAAAATGGGAAATATTACACACGTATGTATATTTTTAATTAAATTTCCATGTATATACATACATATGAAAACTCTATCTTTTTATCAAAAATATTTTAATGGAAAGTATTAAAAAATGTATAGATCACACACACATACATATACACGCGGATGTAAAAAAATTATTCATATAATAACAATATAATAATAAAATTTTCAATTTTTCAGCAAAAATCATACATCATCACATAATAAATCCATTAACTGCACCGGTTTCTAAAAGGAATAATAAAAGTCGAAAAGACTGTCGGAGAAAAATCGATTCGCAGTTGATCTGAAGAATCTCGACGACGGAAAATAAAAAGTGCGATTACTTTGGGATATGAAAAAGCAGCAGGAAAGTAAACCAAGACGCAAGTTTCGAAATGAGAAAAAAAATAAACATTTCCACGACGCTATAATATATCGCGCGAAATGCAGCACGCAGCTACGCACGCGTGCATGTACGCGTGAAACGCATCCGTATTCGCGTAGATACAGCTTGGCTTATACAGCGTCTTCTCCATAGACAGCTGTGGAAACTATTTCTCTGTCTCCTTTGTGATGCTAATACCTCACGAAACTGACGATGGCTCCGTCAGTCGCGCACCCGGTCACGCTTAATGAGCACGCGAATATATATGTTAATTATCACGGCGGCTTGCCACGCACATCTCCTGACTTCTGTATTACGAGCGAAAGCACGCTGCAACTCTCTGCAACCGCTCTGTTTGTCCGTATACTAAGTAAGCCGGACTCGGCATGAATATGCCTTTATCTATGCCCTAATTGCCCGCTTTTATTTGGGCGCGGTTTAAGTGTTTATAATTCGTTTCTGCAGAACGCTCGCTTAGCTATTGCATGTTGATACGGGTTTCTTATTACGAGCTTTGAACGAACATTTTTAAGCGTTTTCAACTCTTTCTCGTGGTATGTAATATGCTATTATTACGCTGAATTGGATGTTGCAGCCGACCGTTGCGGTTTAAGCCGTCCGTCGATATCCCGGTGTTTTTATACTGCAGCAATTTTCTCCGTGTGAAACGGTTAATTTAATGTTAAATTTTAAACTTTAAAGAACGTAAAAAAAACGCGTATTTTTACCGGTTGCGCGTATATTTTTCACTTGAAATATACATGTTTCTGTGTAATTAATTAGCCCTTTTTTGCAGCAAGTATTATATATGAAATGCATTTTTTTATCCACGGTTAATTTCCAAAATCCAAGCGAATAATTGAAATTTGGAGCCTTTGTTAAATTCAGGTCGAAATTACAGATAATATTGCCGAGTGAAAGATTAATTTTTCCTATTTTTCTCTGCCTATCTTCTACGTATTCGAAAACGCGCGAATCGAGGACCATTTGTATTCGAGTGATCCTGGTGTATAACACCCTATAACAAATGTCTTTACTACGTCGTCGTCGTCGTAGGAGAGAAAGTAAGTGGCGGAAAGCCCGGTTGCGTGCGCGAGGAGATACGATGCGAGATATGTCGGCCGCGCAAGAGAGGAAACGATGACAAATGATGTCCGAGCGTAGGAACTAGACACATGGATGCTGCATCCGCGAACGCGCACAGATATATGTATATATGTATGTAACTGCGCGTATAACTTTCCCGTCTTTCGGGCATTATCGTTGCGCTTTGTCGATTTTACCTTGGTGTCACGAGCAACAGATTAATGCGACACGACGATATACCGAGATAAAACACCGTATCCCATCAAGCCTGACGTTATGTAGTATCGTCAGCTGACCGCACATATATCGGTACGAATCCTTCGATATACAGCGCTTAATTAATTTTAACAACACGCGAACGGACTCGAACATAGGGCGCGATATGACACAGAGCGAGCTTTGGCTAGAACGAGAGACTGCTATAATCGATCAACGTAATATCGAAGTCGGCTTTTATTTATATACTTTTGTACGCAGACTGCAGATCATTATCTTTTCCAAGTCTCTCGCGCGACGAATTAGAATATCGATTATGCTTCGAGATTAGGTATTTAACGAGCCGGCTTTATGTGGACGCGCAACAATGAGAACATCGACGATGAAAACGCGCCATGGGAACACTTTGACCCGGAAAATTCCGTTGATTGTAATCAAAGGTTTTTCCTATTAGCATAAATTGAGATTAAATTCGGTTAGGGCGTTCCGCAATCCCTCCGTATCGATCGCGACATTTACAACATCTAAGAGTTGTTCGAATACACGATTCGTTATCAAAACGTGACAACTCATTGTGCTAAAAGAAAGAATAAACAAAAAGAGAACTTGAAGCACTTGTAATTATTGCGTATATAATTGTATGATTAATTAAATCAGTATTACAAGTAAAATTAAACGGAGCTTATTACTTAACAAGTTTATGAAAATTTAATTACGGTATTTCAACCTCACGATTTTAATCCTGTTTTAATAACTTTCGGATTCTTTTAATTTGGAAGAGCTCTTGAACCTTGAGAGATGAATGTAACGACACGAAATAAAATCGAATCGTCTGGAGAAAACGGATTACATCAGATGTGCGCCAAATTACATGGAATATGTATTTCACATATTATAGAAATTAAGCTATTTGTGTGTTTCGCATAAATTTAGAGCATTTCTTAGAATTTTCAGAAGAATTTCTTTTTGATAAATATGAATTTTATAATATCATTCATCACGCATAATATTCGTCCATGGGACGGCTGAGTATAAGTATATAAATTAATTGTAATATAAATTGGATAAAACTAATTGAATCATAATATTATAATCAGATTATAAATATTTTCTTAAAAACGAGGATATATGCGAATATATATTCATTATTTTACTTTACGTATCACATATAATTTTACTTATTGATGAATTATTAAATGGTGCAGTAAATAATAACAATGATAATTAACATATAAATTATTACTAATATGTTGAAAATAATCAAAAAATAAGGGGATACATATATTTTCACGGAACAAAATTTGACATGCGTAGCTCAGAATCGCGCGCGTAAATCGATATTATGTTATTAACGACACTAGATAGTATCCTTTTACTCGGACAATATTTACTCGATGTTGCACCACGTGGGCGCATTTGCAAGTGTCGCACATACGAATGCAATCAAGAATACATATAGAATTTAATCGAACGCTATACCTAGAAAGAACGCATTCAAATAGATCCGATGCCACATAATTAAGTTAACGAACCTTTCAAGCACGCAGATTTCTCATAGTTAATTAAAATATTTTAATTAGCTACAGTTGCTGCCTCGATAACTTTTTGCATATAGGAAGTATAATTACGATGTTATTTTATTCAAGCTGCCACGTGCGATAATTATATTATGCCAATAATTATGTATGTGTAATTTTTTAAGTCTTTTTTAGTTTTCTTATTCTTTTGATACAATGAGTTATCACGTTTCGATATTAAGTCGCGTATTTGAACAACAACGCTTTTAGATATTGTAATTATCATGAGTCTATATCGCATTCGAGACTTCTCGTAAATAAAAAATTTAATAAATTTTACTCTACAATAAATTTGTAAGTATAATAAAATAGAGTCGGACATTTAAGTCCGCTTCTGGAGGCAACAGTTGGAGACCAAAGCAGCTTAAAATAACGTGCATTCGTGTTTGTTACTGCGGAAATGTGATGGTAATAAGAGTCTTGAATACATGCAATAGTCTGCGTATAATTTTAAATAAATATTTAACTTCTTTAAAGTCGATTATATTTAAACTTGAAAAAAGTTTTCTGTTTTGCAGAGTCCCTTGAGGCACTTTTACACTGCGGAAAAATAAATTGCTTCGAAATTCCTGTTTGTCCTAATAATTTTGAGCAGCATAGAAATACATCGAGCGTATTTTTAAATGCATTTTCAGTGTTATTACTATGGTAATGTAAAACACAGCATTATATTACTTTTTAATGTAGAAAATGCACGGCTATCGAAAAGCAGACGTGGAATAAAAAATGCATGGCTCTTTTATTTCGTAAAAGTTACGTTGGTTTGATTAATTCTTCCTTCGATGCCGCGCAAACGATAAGAAAAAAACTCTCAGGCGATCTATTAAGTTATATAAAAAATAGCAATATAAATATCTGCGATCTCTATGTCTGATATATTGAATGCTTTTTAATATTAAACGCTGGAACAATTAGAACGAAATTAGTTAGAAACAATATAAATAAATGTAAAATTGTAATATAGTAAAGAATGGGGTGATATTAATTATAATTGATATTTTTTTGTTGCGCAGATCTTTCTCGTTAAAGCTCATCCTTCGAGATTAATCGTCTTGTGTTGGCTTGAGATTAATCATCTCGTACAAACGTAATGCTGCGATTCGATTTCCAGTAGATTTAAAATGCGCGCGGCTTCAAACTTTTAATTTAGTTTCCCATTCGATTAATTCAATCTCCAGACAGCGATTTAGCATCCAATCGTATATGTAAAGTACATATTTTCAATACTATCTCGCTTTTAAAGAAACGAGAGAGGTTTTTGCGATGCAGATAGAACTTTGTTATCAAATTCCGTCGTCACGAAGGGAATCGCGTATATCCAAGCAACTGAGCAATTCACTTGGATCAATATGACAGAGCAAAAGCGAGAAAGAATAACAATTGTAACGGAAGTCGGTAGCTCGAACGGAGATGCACGCATGCGTCAGAAATATATAAGAAATATATATCGCGTCTTATAAAAGATTATTACGGTAATATCTAGAGTGACGTGCACATTGAAAATTGAACATTTTTCGGATTCGCAAAAGGATCGCAATATCTCGTAACATTGATAATACACAATACTGAGGCTGACTTTAATTCACTTAATTGAAATTCGATAGTCTCTGGATATCATATATTGAATTTCTTGCATAATCTGCGGTCTTACCGCTCGCTCGTATGATAACCGCACATTTCTAATTATTTTCCCGACTCAATACGTACATATTAAAATATCGTTTATAAGCTAGCTTAATTAAAATAAAGAGATCGGTCGTTCGGTCAATGTTGAATCGTGAAACATGTAACGGGTAAAAATGTCATCCGAGACTATCTATTAGGATTCTTAGCAAATCGTGTTCTCAAACGGACGCTTATTACGTGATCGCGTTTCCACATATCGTTCGCGAGGACAATCGACATGCACCGCGGCAATCAAACGAAGATTTCCATTTGTATGCATGAATCCTGTTCCACAGAAGTCGTGCATGCACAAAACACCTGCGTCAATCGCGATTTTATATGGCGATTGTCAGAAAATTAACACGAATGTCAGAAAAGACACTCGATAATTACATACATGAAGTAGTCAGTGAATTTCGATAAAATAAAAAAAAAACATGATTTAATTTGGTAAAAAACGATAATTGTTTAATTAATTGAAATTTTTCGAAACTGTAAAATTGTCTTCTCGACTGCATCATCATTTCCTGTATATAAAATAAAATAATTCTAAGTCAAGCATATATATATTCTTTATTATTGTGTATATATATATATATATTATATATACATCCTTTATTTTATATATATATATATAATTAAAATAATATGTCAAGTAGATTTACAGCATTTACAGATTTACAACTTTTTAATTATAGATTCTTTAATTAATTTGGAGTAATAAGCGTGATTTATATTCGGAGTATAAGCATAAAAAGACAAACGCTTCCAAATCTTAATTATGATTTTGTTACGTTTGACAGTTGTAAGAATATTTATAGCTATCCGCGGGATATTTTAACGTCAGTTTACGTTCTATCAGCTGGATTCTCTCTTTTTCGAAAAATAATATTGTCATAAACTTTATTCGCGATCAGTGAAGAGAGGTTACCAACAAGAGACTCGGTCGAGTTAACGTTATTTGACACATGGGGAATGTTATTTAAATCATTCGCTTTCTTTGGCCTCTTCGAAATGTATAAAGCAGCAACTACAAATATTCTTAAAATAAATATTCTGCACTATCAAACTCTACAGATAAAAATATATATGTTTAAAGATGTTTGCAAAACTATTTCGAAATATAAACATGTTCATCCGCGATATATCGAGTGATATTTTAATCGCCGTAAAGCAATTAACACGTCCTTTAATTTTATTACATTGTCAAATTGCGGATCGTGCAAAATGCTTTTATAATTGGGCGCGTATTGAATGGCTTCGTGCATTGACCATTCGTGCATTGATGATATACGTCAAATTGCACGTCCAATCATCGGGTTACTACTATGCTTTGCTGCGTCGTGCAAACTGTACATGATTTCTGCTCGATAATTGATACCGTACGGCTGAGCGTTAATAAACGGACGAATAAACGGACGGCATTATTAATTGCTAAATTAATTAATATCGAGCGATGCGTAGCGTTTGACAATCTACACGTGTGTATAATACACAAGTGTTCTTGGAACTAATTAAAATTATCTATAATAAGATGCAGTATGCAGAAGAGCTATTAGTTTAATACGCAACGATTAAGTTAAGGCCATGACATGTGAAAAAGTTTTAATCGTAATCGTAAGGCCATAAGCAAATCGACCAATCACGGTCAAGCATTCTCACAACGTAAGAAGTTATGACTAAAACTTTTTCAGGTCTCATGGCCTTTACAGTATGCACTATTTTCCATCTGATAAACGCGAAGAAGAAAAGAATTTACTGATACGGAAAATGTTTTACTATTGTAAAATATTTTGTCAGTTATCATAGGATAGGACGTAATATTATATGACTTGTCAAAAATACTAATTTATAAAATTGTAAAATAACGAATAATTCAAAACACTGTTCGCGGTAGCGAACTTTCTCATCAAATATGCAGTAACAGCGACGATTTTGCCGTGACAGCAGAATTCTTTCTCTCCGCGTATGTCATTAAATTCCGACGTATAAAAGCGAGTAGGGAACCGGCGTAATATCCGCGGTAAGGCATTTTTTGACAAAATTTCGTAACACTAATCGCCATTGCGAGCAGAATACTTTCCATGCAAATATGACAATTATATTATTATGCGAATGTATTTGCGGCGCAATAACTAAAATTTATGCGAGTATCATTTACCTGTTTACTAGAGTTTGAAATTTCACTCCATATCATCGCGCATTCTAATTAATGTAACTCGTTTCATTATATGCATACATGTATGTATATTTACATTTAACTGGGAACACGTTATAATCCAACCATATTACGATTAAGCGGGTGGTCGCGCTAGCAGATTTATCCTTTTCACTTTTACGCACGCCTTTTGCATTATAATATACTATATATAAAGGTAAAATTTATGTGAAAAAATTTCCTAAAACGTTGCGTCAGTATCCTTGCGAATCTTGGCCGCGATACATTAATTAGCAACGTTGCGTGAACGCGTTTGTAATGAACTGGGAGTAGTTGCGCGTCCGTGTTCGCACGCGGAGCAATTATTATCATTTTACGATCCATTTTCATTGGTAGCCGAACGATTCGAAAGCGAGAGCGAGACATTGAGAGGCGCCTCGTCATCCTTTTCAAGCTAGGCTGGGCGTTCCGACATAATTTCTGGATAACAGTTATTCGAGTTAAATAATCGCGGAATGGAATCGGAAGCGGGGTCGTCCTTGCGTGCGCGTAAAAAAAAAATCGCGACACACACCGCGATTCGCAACAGCGTGTGGCACGCGAGGCGTGGCGCGAGCTGTTGTTCTTGAAAGATCGCGAAACGAGCCGGCAAGGCTCTGAGGAACAGCCTCATTCGGTCGCATTTTCCCACTCGGCACCGGCTACATCATCGTGCTGCCGGCTTGCCTTCGGCAAACGCGATAATCGGCGACGACGGCTATCATCCGGCCTACCTTGGAAACGGTTCTCTCACTGGGACGAATCGCGTGACGTCGATCTAATCGCTACTCGGACGCAAATAACTGCTTGCCCACGCATCGCCGCCTCGATCGCCCCGACTTATTAAGAACTCATTAAGGATAGATATATCGAAATGAGATTCTAGTAATTTGAAATTTTTCGCGAATATAAATTTATAATTATACAATTCTCTTATACGATATTATTACGGCCTTTTTAAGGATTGATGCTGATTCTTTTAGAATTTCCTTTATAATTAAGCTGATCTCATTTTATTTGTGTTATAGATTCAACTTAGAGTCGTTAGAATGACATAAATTGCACTCCGATAATCAAATGTACAATGTCGATCCTTGATTCTCTCTGGCATATGCAGCCAGGACTTTCAGCCGCGGAAGCGGAGTCTGTCTCTGTCGATGTAAGATAAGGTGCATAATGAGGCTGAGATGTTGTGCGATTGCGGAGCCCTGTTTTAAGACGTGGGAACAGGAACGTGTAAACACGTAGATCGTTCGTAGTGACTCGTTCCATTTTTTATCCTTCTCTTTCTCTCTCTTTCTCTTCTCTCGAGTCACCTCCTCTATCTTACCCGCGATGACGATCCTCTATCTGCCCCTTCTAATCGACCCTTGCACAGACGGTAATATCAGGGAGTGTAGAACTGTTCCGGCGTGGGATAAAATTAGCCCCGCCGATTAAAACCGTCGCGGCCATTCGCGATGAGGAATTACCCGGCTAATGCCGGGTTAATGCGTTCTCGATACGTCCTCGATACGTCCCGCGATTAATAAACGATGAGGTGTCGCGAGCACGTGGCTGGGGAATTATAATGACGCTTCTATAAATTGCCTCTCCTATTCTTTCTCCCGCCGATTATCCCGACTTTATAAATTCCCGTTGATATTTTTTATTACGTTAAACTATCGTGTTATCGTGGACGCATCGTCGACGATGATCGCATCGAACGGTTTTCTTGAAAAATACCACAGTCGGCTCGTTTATCGACGAGCCAATCGATTTCCCTGGCATACGCCAGCCGCTCCAATTTGATCCGCGCGGAATAATAAGGATACTCGCGTATCAGGAAGAATGTCTCCGGTGGAGAAAAATTTCTCGCTTCCTGACCGTTACAACACGGTTATTCAATCGGAGAGGTTTCACTCTCGTTTGCCATTGAATGGCAAATTGTGTGTGCGCGAAATTCGAATGCAGAAACGTCAGCTATTCCCCCCTCGTGTGCCGTTCGCACTTACGTCGCTTACGCTGCTCCGGAATAACAAGCGCATCCGTCGCGACGCATTTTCTAACGACCATTCTGGAAAACGTGTCGGAACACTTTTACCCGCGAGAGGAGGCACAAACTCTCGTACCGTAATACACGGCACTTCGCCTTTCCTCGCGAACACAGACGCGCTACGTAACGGCCATAAGTATTCCGCTGGCAGCATGCCATTGAATCGCGAATGACAGAGCCGATCCGTTACACATCGTTAGAAACCGCTGCTGAATCACTTTGTTATTTAAATAAACTTCCATTTACATTAACGCGCTTCACATGGCACTTGATTCATTTGTGACTATCGCGAGAAAATTATATAACGTTTGAATCATGTACAATTAATTGCAACTGTGCGGATAGATAGGATCGTGAATCGTATTTTCACGTATTTGCACTTCCGATGCATTTCTCCGTTTAAAATTGCAATTGCACAAGTTTAATTACCGCGGAGGATGTAAATTGTTTGCGTTCAATCCGCACCTATCTTGCGATATGTTTCATTCAAGCCTGGACTCCATTCAAGCTACTGCCATTGTCTGTAAATTCCGGAGTGCAGCTGAAGCCGCTACGGAAACCGGGATAATTAGCCGATCGGCATCTTATATTAGACTCATTTTATATCATTAGCGGTTTCCATTGTATCACACCTCCGTGCTTAACCGCGCGGAAAATCTACCGATTCTCCAATGTCATGCGCGTTATCGGATGCACGTAAATTGTGTTGTTCGTCGCATGTTAGAACGCTCCGTTACATTGGAGAGTAAATTCATTTACTTCAAGGTGAGGAAACGCGTTTATCAGGAAACGTTTAACATAATTCAACTTCGTAATAAAGACTTCGTAAAAGATTTCGCGTGTATTGTTGAAACTTTCGTATCATCAAGGTATTAAATTAATGCAAAATTCGAATTGCTCGCTCCTCCTATTAAATGTTGTCTAAGGCAAAGTTTTCTAATTAAATTTTTGTCTTTAGATCACATTCTAATCTACACAATTCAATCAACCGGAAGACGCATCCTGAACAGGCATCGTTTTATTGCGAGCCGTTTAGAGAATGCGAAGAGCAGTTTCGCCGGAATTATATCGTGCACTGTAAGAAGAACGAGAACTTCGAGGAGAGTGTTACGTGGTAGTTCGTATAACTGCAAGGAATGCTAATAAAATCGCGACGTCGGTGGGTGGATGATGGATCGCTACATACGCGAGAAAACTACTTATCCTTGGACAGCCGGAACAAGAAGAACTCTCCGAATTAGGTTGTGAATTTGAAAGCGACTTCAGAAGACTCGAAGCCAATAAGTACCGAGCATAAGTTCGGGGTGTGCCAAGGATACGCCGAGACATTTCTTCCCCACGTTTCGCTGGCGCGCGCGCGCACGTTTCTCACACGATTGTATTAAAATGCGCCTCGTAAACAATACGTTGCGTCACGTATCGCGGGGCCACGCCACGTAGAGCGTCGTGGAATTGACACAGACGTGACAGGAGGAGAGCAAGTGAAAAGAACGGAAAGAACGAATCCGAGAGAGCTCTTTACATGTACATGGAGCCGCAACAAGTCAAACGCGGAGATCCTCCGCGTGCAAATTGGCTCGGATAAAACGGGGGTTCAGATTAACGCTATGATGTTTGAATAATGACTAAAAGGAGAGACGTGTGGGCGTGACTCGTCACTTGACGGTTTTCGGCGAATAAACAGATTTCTGATCCCCTTGCTATTAGCTGATAAGACTTAATTAATATCCAACTTTGTCCGAGATTTAATTTTAATCTGTCCTTGCCTTTTCTCGTTTTATCTCAAAGCTGTCCATGTTGTATGAAACTTAATATTTTAGCAAAACAGGATTAACCCTGAACCCAATCTGTCTAACAAACTCTGGGGACTTAATTTGATAGAAAGTCTCGCTCAATACGACGTTTCTCAATTTTATATTGCGCTATATTTCTCGAAGTATTGCCATTATATGTATACATAATAAGAGTGCCATTCTCTCCATTACGGTCTACAGTATATTTGTTCACGTATCATCGAGCGTATCTGCCGAGCTCTTTGGCATTACGGTCACGAGTAAACCTTTCACGACTTCACGGTTATTAGAATCGTAACGGAGACGGTTTGTGGGTCTCCTCCAGGTCGCGGAGTGGAACATTAGACTCCACCGATGACAAAATAGACTCGTTGAAAGATCCTTCCTTCGAAGAGACGAATAAGTAAGAACGACATATTTGCTGTCGCATGACATTGCGTGACGAACGTGATTCTATTCTTTTTTCTTTCGGATGAAGAATTAGACAAGAGAGATAAATAATTACACAATCACGTGTGGTATTTGCCAAAGAATTCTTGCGGTCGATTATTTTCGAGAGAGCGGGAATATTGACACAATGTTCTATCTATATATTATATTTATGTAACAAAGTGCCATTTGCCAAATCTCCGTTATGTGAGAAGCAGAGAGAGTGAGAGAAACAAAGATACTACATGATATTTAATATCGAGTTAATATCGCAATGCGTGTGTTGTAACTATTTTGATTAAATATAAAGAAGCTGAAATAGAATAACATTCCATAGAGTTTTGCTAAAATATCATAAAAGGCCACATTTTCTGCTTTAATAAGGGATCTAAAAATTTTCTCCCGTGTATTTTCGCGAAGCCTCATCACAGTCGCAAAAACAGAAATTGAATTGCAGACCAGTAAAAAAAAAGAATTGAAAGATAGATTTTACTAATTCGAACGTACGTGCATGGCTGAGCTGAAACCCCAAAAATGGACGTATTCAAATAACATGACTGTATTTACTACGGTGAAATTCTTGAATATTGCAAAAATGTAAATATAAATTTTTATATAAATTTTTCTGATTCGCAAACACTATGTTTTTCTATTTACATGATCTCACGTAAACAGGATGCATCAAACTAATTACTGCAACGAATCTGCTGCCATATTGACAGTAAATCTATAAACCTTGTCGAGGATTTTAAAAGATCTCGCCGAACAGTAGATGCGTTTTATGAACGGACAAATAACGTGTTGAGTTATTGAGCCAGTGAGAAAGGATCATTACGGCAGCATACCTGTTATCCTTACCATTACGACCCTTAGACAAGTCTATTGTTACGTGTCAAAACGTGACGCCTCATTTTGTCATCTAAATTGGAGTCTATGAAGGACATGCATTTGTATAATTCACTCACTCGCGATCAACCAGCGGATGCTGACACATATTATGTTATCGAGGATAAACGGATTGATCTCATCGAGACCCCGTCATCGTTTCTTGCACACTAGTTTTTGTTCTTTCGAAACGGAACGGAAACAGTAAATATAATACGGTATAATGTAAAATTAAGACCGCTACAATGCGTTTTCCATAGAGAACCATAGACTATGGTAGAAGACTTCTACATGTATATACATACATATATGTAAAGTGTGTATTTTACATATTAATTTGTATTTTTATGTGACATTTCCTTTTCTATTTTTTTCACAGAATTTTTAAGATTTAAAGTAACTATTCTTTTAGGAAAGAGTTTCTTCTACGGATCATCCTATGATTTCATTTACCATCTCAAGTATTATAGGTATAGGTATGCAGAGAGCATTAGGTAAAAACCGCTCGGAATAAATTATCTGTGAAAATCTACTTCATTGTCGTCATCGTCGTCGTTATCGTTGTCCTCTCGACAGACGTCCAAGTAGATGACCGAACTTAACTCAGCGTGACACCAGATTCCCTTATGAAATTCTGTTGCCACAGTTGTCGTGTCGAGTAATAAGCGACTGCGTAAGAAACGGGCTGGCTCGCGGAGTCGAAAGAAAGCGACGATATCTCGACGGTTAACGAAATCGTAACGTCCGCGGAAGCGGGTAACCTTCAATTATGCGTCCAGCATGCAATGTCATTGATAGAACAATAAAAAAAAGAAAAAGAGAAAAGCTACAAAAAGGCATCTCGTACGAAAATCTGAATTTGGAGCGCGATTCTGCGCCTTCGCCGATTGCGGAAAGTTCGCGAACGTGACGACGATCGAGAGATTTAGTTCGCGCAGCATTACACAGATCCAGCCTGCGTGATAAACGGAAAGCGGATCGGATAACAGAGGAGACATAGCGTATGTACCTTAGTAAACGTAAAGTGAAATATACACATTGATTATAATTATATATATATATATATATATATATATATATTGTAATTTTCTTAAGATAAATTTATTTACCGTAAGAAAAATCGAGAATATCGTGACAAGCTAAGAAATAAAGAATGAAACTTTAAATGATCGATCAATCTAATTCGATATCACCGTAAGCAATCATAAAACGTGCTTTATACACACACGCATATACACATACATACAATTACTAAAGTAATAAATTTCGACATATCACACGAAAATAATGGACTCACGCAATCTCAGGGAAACATTGAACAATAGCGTCCGGCTTAGTATTACATAAATGCGCAACAAAAGAATTTGGGCTGAGATCGAAAGGTTTTGTCGCTTATGATCTTGATCCAGATCGCGCCGGTAATCATTCGGGCGGGACCAATTTTTTTTTTAAAGCTAGTTGCGTTCACGGAACGATGGTGATGTGTACTTTACGTGCGGGACAAGAAATAGCATTGCTCGTTGCGAAGACAAACGGGCTTTGTCGAGAATTGCGTAAGCGAGGAATAGAACAGAAGCTACCACGCCTTTCTCGACCAAAATTTGCAAGAATTACGACCGTTTCTTTTGTAAAGATGTCATTTTCATCAAAAGATAACATTCTAAATTTGTTTTTATATTGCAATTTTAAAATAAGAAATATTGTGTCAAAATCTGTGCAAAAGAAAACGCCTTAAAACCATTACTAGGTTTATTTTTTATAAAAAAAACACAGCCGTTAATCTTGAATTTTGTAAAAGTCTCACATGCCAAAATTTCGTTAGACTAAGCACGTGGCAACAAGTTTTTCGTAATCAAAGAATATATCGCTTTTTCTCTCAGGATATTCTGTAATGCGTAATCCGGTTTTATTTCGCGACCAACAGAATTCGGCGTAAATTTCGCCGTATTAAATACCCGTGCGTTCTCTTCACGGGAAAAAAAATGCGTAAGCTGTTTCACAAAAAAAAAAAAAAAATGAATGGTATTAATTCGGGTTTCAGTACAAAAGTGAAAGAACGTTCGCTTCTGTTACGCTAAGAGAGAGAAACATGGCGTAATATTTATGCACGCGCAGAAACAATGATGATAAGTAATCGGGCAGTTTTCCTTACGCTGAAAATTGTATTTAAACCGAGTAAACATTAACCTCGGAAATTTGGAAATTTCGAAAATCCAAATGTTTTTATAAAATTACATATTGAATTTTTCTCATGCGAACAGCGCGCTGTGCAAAACTCATCAGGAAAATAAATTTTAATAGTAAAAATAAATAAAAATGTTTTTATATGATCTACATTTTTTTGCTTTGAACAAAAGGATTAAATTTCCGGTTTGTTTTCAATTAAATATATAGAATTTTAAATGTAAATATGAATTAAATTTTCATCCAATATTATTTATCCAATATTATCTTCCTTTTCGAAAATTATTATTCATAAAATACATGCGAGTTTGTCGCGGTTAACATAATTAAACGCGAATATATTTTTCCATCAGATTAATGATACAAAGATACCGAATCATTTAACGCTCGCATTCACCCTCAAATTGATTCCCATTCAATTTCACGTTCACTTGACTGTCTTCCGCTGTTTCGGAATTCATTGGAATGAATTATGCCTAAACACACAGTAACGACGCGAACAACTCGAGAAATAAGGTTTATCCGTCGACGATTATCTCTCCAATCCTTTCAACATAATCGTCTCTGACGGTCGAATCAATCTGCTACATCTTTTACGACTAACTGCAGGATCCGCACGAGTGACGTCCGTGAGCGCGAGGAACAGGCGGCTCTATCCCATCCATCCCGTTCAATTAACCAGCGAGCAGACTCTACCCCGTAACCTTTGCAACGATTATCAATCTTTCGTTCGTACGTTCCATCGAATCGACGAGCGTGATGACCGAATACCAGATGATCAAATCCGAGATTTTCGCACGAGCGATTAACGTCGACGTCTGCCAGCACGTGGAGATCGCGCCGTTTGTGTTTTCTCACACATATACAGATGAAAAGATCCGGGGAGGGTATACGGTACATCAACCTGAAGAGTGGTGGCACACGAGGCCGAGAGCTTTTGCCCGGAACGGAACCATCGTGAGGTGGGAGATGAATATAAGCCCATCGTCTGGGAATAATGCTATCAGTGACTTCGCGACTCGACGCGTCTCGCATACAGTAAAATAGTGGTGTAAGCGGAAACGTGGAAACACATCATGCTGAAGGTACGAAGAGAGAAGGTCCGCACGACACGACGAGTGTGCGATATGAACGGGTGGATGGATGGCTCTCTGTGTGCGAGTGTGTGTGTGTGTGTGTCGCTCTTTTCTATCGGCCGCGTCGAGAGCCGCTTCTGGCAGCGTCGCACTTATCACGGATTTCCCTTATCTCTCTCTTTTTCTCGCTCGATAAAATATTTGTTGCTCCGAATTATCTTGCTCCGAATATTATACGTAACAGGTGGATAGACATTTATCTAACTTTCTTGATTCCTTTTTGCCAAGAGAGCAAGAAAGGTGATTGAATTTTGTTTCTTATTGAACTGATAATACGAGACATTTCGAAATTATTCCCTTAAGCTTTAATTAGGAAAAAAAATGTCTGCTATTATAATATCAAGAGAAAAAGTTGATAATGTAGTTATTGAAAAAGTTAATCGAGAAATCATTTATTTGTATGTATTCAGTCAAGTTCACAATTTTCAACTTTTTAGCATTATATTTATATAAGGCTAAATGGCGTAAGCAAAATGGCTCTTTTGGTTTATTTTGCGTTTCTATAGGTCTTTATAAAGATCGTATAATAATAAAAATATTTTTTTCCTTCATTTTCATTTTTCTCATGAAATTACTCGGTATAAGTTATTTTCTTGACATATTAAATATTGGATATTTCAAATTATTGCTTCTTTAGAAACTTTCATAAAATTCTTATAATTTATTAACTTTTAATATTTAACTTATAATTTTTGAAATTTTTGTAATATGAAGTATCGTCTTCGTGTCTCTTTGTGCTGGCACTTCAACAATTTTCAGAATTTTTTATAATGTTAATATAGTTTTTGTAGCTTTTTATTTAAAAAAATATTTGCTTACTTAAAAAAACAATCTATTTGCATAACTTTAAATGCAATATTTCATTCATCAAATGTTGCTAATATTGCACACCTTCAAAATGATGTGCTTAAAAAAGTTTTGCTATCACATTTCCTGTGTTCAAATTTTCAGCTTTCTGGTTACAATATCAGAAAATTCCAATCTTCTTCGTTTCTTTCCGAACTCTCCCGTTTACTTTAAAGTATCGAGGAATTCACGCTAGCTTTCTCAGGCATGAATATTCTTGCCGAGGGCGTAATAAACCTTTTCGCGATGTATCATTTTCATCGCGACGGAATAAGGAAGCGCGAGATCCTCAACCACTTCCGCGACATTGTATTGACTTACGATCTATTGGCCTGGCCTGCGGGTAACAAGGTCGTCGGCATGAAAGTGAAAAGGACGTTCTTCTCGCTGAAAGGACTCCCGATCGAAAGACGTGACGAAACATCGAAATCCGAGAAGCGCGTGTCTCCGGAGACTTTTCCAGATAAATCAACCCCGATGACTTTCCAAATCCGACTTTAATCGGGATCTCGCATCGACCGATGACTAATGAGAATCTCTTACAGAGGTGCACACAGAGAGATTCAATTGTGTCCACACAGTTGCACACTCCGTACGCTTATTTCACGCATAAAAAAAAACGCGACTGGAAAATGTTGAGAAAGTATTGTGAAGAAGAAAAAGAGGAAAAAAGAAACAAGAAGAGACAGAAAAGACGCTGTAGAATCCTTGACATAACTTGGCATAATTTCATTAACAATGTCGTTTTCCCACAGAAGAAATTTATGATCGCGTATTGCGATTTTCAGACGGTTTCTTTCCTCTGCGCCTTATTGGCGTGCGGTAACGCGGTTGTTCTCAGCGGCTACAACGGCCATGGCCTGTCCTACAGCGATTACGCCGATCTCGCTGATGGATATATAGAATCCGCCGGATACAAAGTTCTCCCTACAGTCGCCGTCCCGGTGCACTCGGTGTCCGCTGCACCGTTAAACCTGGATGCATCCCTGGACCACGGCTATAAACACGTTGAGCAGGAACACGACTACTACGTGAGTACTTTTTTTCATACAAGCGTCGTATCTGATATTCACTCGTTTATCGCGAGAGAGCGTGTAGATTTTTGTAAAAATCTTTTAAGATTTCTTGAAAAAATTCTCTAAAATTCTCTAAAATTTCTCTAAAAATGATTTTCTTGGGGAAGAAAACGTAATTTAATTACAACAAAAATACTGCAACTAGTATATCTGAATTTCAAGGAAAAATCCCTGTATTTCTCGTACAAATTCGCCTTCAACCGCGTTTCAACTTGTTCACTTGCTAATTAGCGTTTAATATGAATTTTCGCACGTACGGCTTCCTGAAAAGAGCCAAGATATTTCGAGTCTCGTGACGCTAGGCTGTGTTTTATGGGCGGAAAGATTCTATTTCCAGGCCACCTGGGGCGCGTATGTTAATTTAGATTCCTGTCTCTGAAAAGAGACGTCTGACGACGGTATTTCCTTGCCGTATCTCATTATCAACTCTGTTTCCGCAACGCTTATTGTCATCGCTTTCTCGCGATGTTAATTGTCACCGGCACTTCGATGGTAATATTGCGCGACGGCGCATTTTCTGTTCAGGCACTATAAAAGATTCGATTCTACGCATAATCCATACGATTACAAAAAATCAAAATTATTGCCATTAGCTCATAGAAACGTGTAACAGATCGGGGAATGCAACGTAAATCCGCGATTCAAGTAACGCGAGCGCCAGACATGCGTATTAAGTGGCTAAAGACCGTTTGCGCCAGACAAGGGGTCATACTACTCGTCGCAAATACTCGCGCTATGTATCGCGTTGTTCTTGTTACAGTCGCATCCGAGATACACGTTCAATTACGGAGTACACGATCCTCACACCGGCGATGTGAAGACGCAGCACGAGGTGCGAGACGGCGATGTCGTCCACGGCTCGTACAGCGTCAACGAGCCCGACGGAAGTGTGCGTATCGTCGAGTACACGGCGGACGATCACAACGGGTTCAACGCCGTCGTAAAGAAGGTAGGACCGGCGATACATCCGAAGCCGGTGCCTATCATCAAGTACGTCTCACCTGAGCACTACAACACTTACGACTACGAGAAGCACTATTAGCGGATCGACCTCTAAAATGTGTAAATAGCGTCGAATCGGGCGTTTCGCTGAGGGGCATTAGCCGATAATCTGTCTGCTAGTCAATGCGACAGCGAACTACGTTTTCAATTGGACGTTTTAATTGATTACTGAACATTGTGATTGACAATAGCAAAAAAAAGAAAATTTAGGTTCGTCTATTCTTAGATATAAGATAGCTTCTAAAGGGGTTCTCTTCTAGGATTATGTTTTTAATAAACTGCGATAAGTATCTAGTTTATATAACTGAGATTATTGAAAAATATCGATCTTTCTGCTGATACAACATTTCATCCTTTGCCTTATGTAAAAATAAATGAAATCTTGTCTTAGTTATTAATTTCATTACCCGACGCTCTATTTCGAGAAGCGCCTGATTGCATTTTAATTACGTCAACGCACGTAATCCGATTACTTTCACAGATAACAGAAATGTAGTTCTCTATCTATTTATTTTACATTCCATCCGAAACTCGCACAAAAACATTTTGCGCCCCTTTGAAAAGAGGATTATTTGATATTGAACTCGAATTGTAACCGCGCATGTCTGAGGTATTGATTTATATTTACGATGACTACTACGGCGTAATAACATAAATTTTATCTATCCTCGAGATGCCTCTTTTGCGTTCAGTTTTAGGTATCTTACAACTGAAATACATATGTAATATCACAAGTATAATTTAGAAAGGATGTTTAAATGATTTACTGCCTTGTACAACCATTTTCGAAAAATTTTACAATCTATGTATATGCAATGATGTATAGTAATTTGAATTCAAATTTTGGGGTTGAATTTTAAGTTTGTTTCACAGGGATGAAAAGTTTAACGCTAAATTAAAATAAAGTGAAAAAAAAATTAAATGTATATTCAGGAATTATACAGGCAACATGATCAACAAGTCACAAGACAGATTTTTTTAAAGTGCGAAAAATAGTTGTTAAGTTTTTTTTTGTAACTCCATGTGTGCATAAAATATATTATATGTATAATAAGCTTAAAGAAAAAAGAAAACTTGTATAAAAAAATGATAATAATAATGATGCAATTACGTAAAAGTTATTTGTATTGAAATGAAAATAGACATACGATGAATTTAGGTTCTCGCGTTTTATCTAGCTTTATTTCTATTTACGACGCTAATATCACAACTAAGATTATTCATCGTGGGATATTGAATTTCCGACTAGCTTGCTGTCATTCAACTTCTATTCAGTGGAGAAACTTGACGATAACGAGGTAACATGTGATCTTTTAAAGAAATTTTAATGAGATGTAAGCAGCTTTGTTTCTTCAATAACGTCTAAATTGTTTTTTCAATAACGTATAAGCAATTTTGTTTCTTCAATAACGTCTAAATTGTTTTTTCAATAACGTATAAGCAATTTTGTTTCTCTCCAATAATGCCATATTAATACATCATTATAGTTTTAAAGAGAACGAAAAGACATACTATTATAATTAATCTCAAAATTACGAGAAGGATAATTTTTCCTCCTTGTTCTCAACCGCGCTGACTTAATAATGGAAGAAAAAGACGCCAGCGGTTACAATCTTTCATCGTTAAATTCTTTTATTAATCATATAATTGGTAAGTAAAATATTAAATTATTTTATAATTATTAAATTTATATTTATAATTATTTTATAATTATAATGTTAATTTTAGATTTTTAGGAAGTAAAAAGATGATCGTAATTTTATATGTAATTAAAATTCTCTCTTTTGTACTATAGTTAATGTCGTGGCCTTTAATGAGTTAATGCTGCAGTACTTTCAGTGCCAATGTCTCACAGTGCTCATTCTTTAATTAGCGTATCGTTCTTAATGGATCGCGCTGCGCGCATAAAGTTACTTAATTCACTCTCGATAACTATCTCGATGCGTCGGTGGCTTCGTTTGCACGGCTAATAAGTTTCACTAGACGTAATTAACCATACACACATACATAGAAGGAAATGCGCAAACAAACAATGCCCGATCCGAGCAATAACACGTTCAGTTCCTGCCTCTTTGTCGGAGCGCTTGAACTTGCGCGCACTGCCGTGAAATCCCGTGTATAATCCACGCTTTCCAATTATATTTCATTTTCGCGCTATATACAGCGGCATTGCTAATCGATGTTTATATTCAATTAACATTCACTTTTGGTGTTTACACACTGCAGCGGTAGTTGGAGAAACCGTCAAATCTTTTTGCTCGACTTTTTAAAGCGGATGTGGCGGGCCATTTCAGGAAGTATCTAACATACCGTAGAATATATCATCGTCGCATTTGGAATTACAAATAGTATTTTATTGTTGTATGCGCATTTTGCGAATAAACAGATGTCAGACGATGTCAGGGGATGAAAATGGCAAGAAGTATGACACTTACCACAGCCTCCTGGTAAATCTTGTGAGCGATGATGCTCGTGCTCTCGAACATATCCTTGCCAGGACCGGAAGCGAAGCATTTCTCCTTCTTTCCGGGACATGTGTACTGGTCGGTGCAGTTCTTCCCAGAGAATTCGCACTTGGGACCACGTGTGTTTGGCGAAACGTCACCGAGATTTGTGGAGGCGAAGGCTGCCACAAACTGGCCCTAAGTAAAGATATTTTGTGACATGTGAATTGCAAATACACAGAATTATTTTGTATTTTAATAAATATTATTATTTAAATCAAATGAAATAATTTCTACAATATTTCTAAAATGTAGATTCGCATAGATATTTAAAAAAAAAAACACGTTTTCAATTTACAATTAGTATGAAAAATGAGTGTGTCGCTACGATGCTATAAATATATTCAGAGCTTAATTGCGCGTATCACAAAGGAAGGTGCAACTTATATTTCGAATGGAAATAAAGTAACGTTAACTCTTAATTGTTTTAGTAGAATCTCGCGTAATCCCATGAGCGAAAGTAAAATTCATGGTGATATGTTTATATGAAACGAGCAGTTTGCATTACTCTAATGGTTCATATTTTTGCAGTTCGCCCCATTATCAAACAGTACGCATCCGAGAATTTTTATTAAAACTCGTGAGGCTAATGCTGCCTGAAATGTAAATGCAAACTGCTATCGCAGTACAACGCTTAAGGATTAATAGCATCGAGTGATAAAAAAACAAAAAAATAAAAAGAAAAACAAGCAAAATATGCAGCGCCAACATGACAAGAAAAACTAATGGAGTCAGCCTGATAGCAAAAAAAGGAGATAATAATAAAAGCGGACGCACGTAATCTATGCACATAGAGCAGGAGAATAAGCTCGTAAAACTGCTATCCGCACGCGACCAGCAATATTTGTAAGTGCACATGAAATGTGCACATTTATTTGAACGTCGAAATACTCGTGTATTTAATTTCGCATGTGCCCTAATGCAACAGATCCATTAAGACCCGCCGCAAGCGCACACAATTTTTTCTTCATTATAAATTGTACCCTACATCAGTATCCGTAATACAGGATGTCCCACGGAAACCTGTTGAAACTAATCAGCTGCCATTCTTAAACACAGATAAGGAACAGGGTAAGTAAAATATCGTCTAATAAAGAACATTTGGCAGTTTTATTTACACATGAATTGAAGACAAACAGAGATATTTTTATTATTTAATAAACGTTTATAAAAAAAAATGCAAAATATCGAAAATCCTAATGATATACATTTTCGAAGTTTGTACTGTCAGTATTAAAACAGAAATCAAGTTTTTCGTGGTGAATGGCATCTCAAAAGAAATGTTACATTAAGTTCTTTATATAATAGTTTCCAAAAGAGACTTGGTTTCTGATTCCATTCTGGTGCGCATTTCGAAAATATACCACATCATTAAGATTGACGATTTTTTCATAAATGTTTATAAATATTTGGCATTTTTTTTATAAATGTTTATTAAATGATAAAGATATCTTCGATTGTCTTTAATCCATATGTAAATAAAACTGTCAAACGTTCTCTGTTCGAAGATATTTTACTTTTCCTGCTCCCTATATGCGTTTAAAAATGACAGCTGATTAGTTTCAGCAACTTCCTGTGGGACATTCTGTATATATCTATATATTACTGGTGCTTTGTATATACAGAGCACCAGTGTAACTCTTGCAGTGTGTGCATCGTACAACAACGACATAATTTAGCGATGCCTATCAATTAATGGAGACTTACCTTGCCGATCGCCGTATTATTATTCATCATCTTCTCAAAGAGGATCGACGCATAGCCCATATTGTCACTGGAGACCAAGCGATTGGTATTGTTCATGCTAGTCGGATGTACGGCGAACCAATTTATGACGCCGAGGGGCTTATCGTCGGCTCCGATAAATTGCATCTGTGTTAATATTTTGTCTACATCATGCTCGTATCTGGTAACAGAATAGGAGATATTAATCCTTTACGCAAGCTTCTTTCGCAAAGCGCATTACCGACGACGAATATTTCAACATATCGAGGATATATCGTAAGATCAATTTATTGAAGCGAACATCTGTCAATGAATGGACGTTCGCATATTACGTACATTTCCGAGAATACAAGCGCTTGCATAGGCTTGTAAACACGTCGACATATGTTATACATAATGTAACGTGCAATGAACACGATTGCTTTGGGTATTCTGAGAATTAATAACCCGAATATTCAGTCTGTGCCTAATGCATTCTGCATTCCCCTTACTAAGCAATTGCAGCGTGAATTGATCGCTTATGTGAGCATATTGCTATATCTATAGCAACATTCGAATGCAAGATTGTATAATATATTTTCGTAATGCCATAAATACTATTCATTATAATTTCTATTCATAATAATTTTTTGTATTAAAAGTCTATTTTGCATCGCTTGGAATTAACTAGAAAATAGTATACATAATGTGTGTGCGATTATCACTGTCTCTATATATATCTAATTAAGAATTTTGAGTGAATACATAAATTTCCTTGGCTCTTCTAAAACAGAGGATACTTTTACCGATGTTCTCAGTAAAGTATTATATTACAAATCTTTGTCCATTCTATGAAATAATTGCAGCCACTTTATCACTTACTTATCTCTTTCTGATTTCGGATTGTTGCGGTACGCCTGCGGACTCCTATTAATATTGGCGTCTAAAACTTGACCGTGAATAAGAAGGATCCTTCCAGGCACAACGGCGTCGTGAGCACGTTCGATGCTCTGCAATGTTGAATTTAACAAATCGGTTGTTATCTGCTATTGCCTTTAATCAAGTGAATCGGCAGTGCAATCATTGTTTGCATCGACTCACCTTCGTTATGCCATTGACGATGGCGTCGAACGACTCCCGGATGAAACCGAATGTGGTCAGATCGAAGAGCACGTCGAGCATGAAACCACCCGGGCTCGAGTGTGTATGCGTGCTGCTAATCATCACGTTCCTCTCCGTGTACAAGTCGCCAAATTGGATCTGCAATTTGCGCAATACCTGCGAAGGAAAAAAATCGCGATTAGTATCACGCGATAACGTGTGTTTTGCAACAAAAATGCACGTTCAATGTAAAATACATATAGCTGCGCTTATCCATACAACGAGAGGCGAACAATCTTTGATTTTTGCATTATACAATATGCGGAGATAATGTAAAAAAATGTAAATTAACAGATGCCCACGTTACACGTATGTATATACTTCTATCAAGTACGTGAAGTAAAAATTGCAAGAAAAATATTCTACTTTTTTATTCTACATTAATAAAACCAACATAGAAATGGAATCTCTCTACGTAATATCGTATGAATATAATTTAATATTACCTCCTGTCGAATGTCGTTGCCTATCATTGCGCTATCCACGCTCACAAACACGAATCTTTCCACGCCATCGTCAATTATAAAAGCCCTGGAAAACGTCCGGAGATGCAGACCACTTCCTTTCTGATCCATTTTCGCATATCCCATCTGAAATACACACAACGGTTATTCAATCTATTCGTTTTGTCTTCATTGTCCGCTTGTTTTTCTTAATTTGTCAATTTAGCCATGAATATTTTGTTATCTTCTATTTTTCTTGATAATAGTTTGGATATATTTTATATATATTTTTTTAGTATGACATTAGGGAAAGAAGGGGAGAGAGATTATTTCATTAAAATAAATTCTTTCCTCGCAATGACTCAAAATATTAATTTTATACTTTAAAGTATACACTGTAGAATACTAACAAAAACAATTTCCGCCGTAGGTCCTGTGCTATCAGCTCTTCCGACGCCGATACTGTAGGAGGCAAGAGTGGCAGGCGATAGTAACAGGAGAAGCCATAATGTAGATAAACCACGAGTTCTTAGAAGCAACGGCACCAAAGTATCCATTCAGCTTGTAAGCCCCTTGGCTGATCGGACTGAAAACAGAGAACGAAATGAGCAGGTAACAGGAGTATCTCTCTCGAACTGTTGAGAGTCTCGTCATCGTTCTGCGATAGTATTTTTTAGCTTTATTTTTCGCGATTAGTAAGACAAACAATCGTCAACTTTAATCATGACTTTCCTTTCGTCAGGATGCACGCGATAATGCGATAGGATGTGTCACTGTTGCAGATAAGGATTTTTAAATGCAAATTCTTACTGTGCGCAATAACTCTGCGAGGAAAACCGATCTTATACTAAATTAATTTATTATGTCACGAGAATTCAATTGAATTCATTTGGTGTGCCATCATCGGAAAATATTCTGATAACCTTATCATATTATTTATCAGAGGTAATTATTATGCCCGCATACGCAGAGGAAAGATAACACGAAGGATCAATATTCGATATTTTACACGTGAATCATCATATAATTAGTGACTATTGTTTCAGGTTGATTCAAAGTATTTATTACTCTCGCTGGCCGCGCACATTTCATCAATCGTTAATTAGAACGATAAGAGGAGACTATTGATTTTCGAGTAACTCAAGGACAACCGATGGCAATGCGAAACGACTTTCACTGATCTGTGGTATTTGACGACGAAAAAAAGCATAAACAAAACTTTCACGAGCATTCTACGGTGACTTCGACATGAGCATTAACTTATAAAACTGCTGTCGCCTATATAATAGGAATATTTCTTTATGAGAAAACTTCTATAAAATATGCAGAGAGATGCGAAAGTTTATTGTAGAGCTTAAAATGTACCACATCTTCTCTCCATTTGCCGCTTGAACGTTTACGAAATATGTAAAGGGATGCGAAAGTTTATTGTAGAGTTTAGAGTGTACCACATCCCTCCATTTACCGCTTGAAGAGCATATTTTTCGAGATGATCTAACAAATAATATCGATCGGCAAACAGCTATCAACGGAAACAACAAATCAATGCGTTGCGATACCGCAAATGCACAGGAAGCTGATAAAATTATTATATAAATATAGCATTATTATATAAATATAACATTATTATATAAATATAGCATTATAAATGATATGGAAAGACACGATGAAAAAAAAGATTACACGAACGGGTGTAAAAAAAACAAAGTTCTAGAACAAGCGTATAAAAACGAGGAGTGGCAAATTGTTGTCTTTCCTACTGCTTCTTACAATTAGAAAATGTAATAGGCATGTCTACTGTATACCGTTAAGATCGAGCCTTATATGAGTAGCACGTGATTGCGGCACGTTAGTTGCTGTAAACGAGTTTGTTGCCGATAGCAAAATATATATGTAACACGGTTCATGAATAATACACAAGACACATATATAAGTTTATATGTAGGAATTAGCTCGGTATTCCACGCGTTTTAATAAGCAACATAAATGCATCGAGAGATGCGTGTGTGCTTAAGTATGTCGAATGCGCGGAGAACCCGTACAGTTTACGCGCATATGTGATCATACAATCGCACGCGTTTTGGAACACTTGTCATCTATTGAAATTTTCATTGTTCTCTCTTGTTGAATAATCGTCAGAATCTCAACAATCATATAATAATAATAATCTGATTTCGTTCGATATAATGTTAACTATAAATTCTTTATTTTATCGTTCTACTCCAATATTTGCGCAATTGCGATATATATATATATATATAAATTTTATTTTACGGTTACAAATATTTTATCTATGTACTCATTTAAATTCTTACTTTCACTTTGTTGAATTTCAGGAGGAGTTCAAAGAGAAAATGGAGAAATTGACGTAAATTTTTCATAAAACTTTACATTTCGCGTTTGCTGTATACTTTAACATCGTGTCGGAACCACAGTGCATATGAAAATGTAAAAGGATGCCGTGACGAGTAATGTAAATACTGGTTAGCAACTGCAACAAGTACATAGTTAATAACTAAAACTGATAAAATGTAAAAGCAATATAAAAGCACCAGCGTGATAACATTAAATTTGTTATAATTCGTCTACGTCGAGAATAATTCGTTCGCTTATGAAATATGCGATATGGAAATGAAGGCACACGAATTTCGTTAATTAACGTTAATTAGAAGAAATAATTAACTTTTCCTCACACATAACGTATTTTCTTTTTTCTCATATCGACTAATATCAGATCGCTGCACGTGAAATGCTCTTAGCTCTTTTACATCAATAATTCTCAGAGAACTTTTGCGATATATAATGTATGTGTCATTTAAATACTCTTAGCGCTTTTCACGTCTCTCAAAATATAAACTCATTTGCATAATCTGATTTCATTCGAATGCATAGGAAATTTAAAAGAGTTAAAAATGAAAAACATGTTTTCAGTTCCATCTCGATCATTAATATTACGTTAAAAATAGATGTCATCAACAAACTGAAAACCGAGCATTACACAAAAAATTAAAGGCAAAAAATAAATCTTTCATTATGTGCATAGCGATAAATTGCTCAATCGTTCTTTCAACAGAATCTGACTAGATGTTAAAAACTGTAAATTAAAACTGTAGTTGATGTCAAATATTAGAATAAAAATACACGTCAAACCGACGCGAGACAAATACACGGTGCAGCTATAATATTTCACGAATGTCTCTTGTGTGACGTCACTTATTTTCGTAGAGTCAATACTTGATAGAATTTTTATGCTTCCATGGCCATACTAATGAATCCCGGTTTATCGTGCATTTAGTTTTTTATAGTTTGTATTTCATGCAACCTTTTGCACAAATTTAAATTAAGGTAAGCATGAATCATAAATAAATACCAGTCAGCTTAAGTTTCCTCGTCAGCTTAAGTTTCCTAAGATTTACTAAAGACTCCGAGATTGACAGATAAAATATTGCAGCTAATGATTTCAATTTATGCTTATGCATATTTTTCTTGTTATGTTTTGATTAAATATATTTTAGAGATGAGCTATTTAAGCTTATTCCCAGCAATTTAGCACTCCAATTCAACCAATTCATCTTCTAATGTGACCTTAAAGCTATTTCCTCTTTAAAGTTATTTTTACGTTATCTCTGAACTTTTCGCTAAACCATTCCTGTCGCTTCTCCGCGCGCTTCTTTTAATTACCGCTGATTAATTAAACAATCAATGATGATTGAAAGCGTCATAATTCAATGAACGATGCAGATAAGTGTGTCTACATGTATCGCATACACAATTATCCTCCAGAGAGAACGTTAATCTCCTCAATTGTGACCCACTGCGCTACTTCGAATTACGAAACGATTGCATTGCCAACGCAGATTATAAATTATTATGTACTTTTTATATGTACGACTTTCAGCAGATGGTGCTTAATTTATTAATCGTCTATTGTATTCAGTTATGAGAATCACTGTCTCTTAAACTGCCGAATTATGCATACGAGATTAAGTAAAAGCCGGATGCTGTTAAATTTCGACAAGATAAACGATTATATCAGTTATACCAGCTGGAGACAGCACTTTCACTTTTCACGAAACATCTTGACACAATATTCGTGACGTGATTCTGCATTTTCTTTTATATTTCAAGATAGTTGCATTTCAATTTTTTAATATATATTTTAATCATTTTTAGCTTCTGTGTTTAAAGATGCATGTTTGTCCAAAGAGACTTAATAACTTGTCATTTTATGCTATCGACAGTAGAAATTACGAAGTAAAGTGAATGGCATAAAAAATGTCACGTTATTAACTTCTGCTGTAAAAATATGCATTTAAACTTTTCGATACTCTGCGAGATAATTTTATTAAGTATATGCAGTAAACAACTGAATTAATGTTAAAACGCATATAACTCTCTTAATAGATTATACGTTTTAATATTATTTCTTCTAATATTTTTTCTAATATTATACTCCGATTATATCGATGTGTCATATATTTTGTGATAAGATTGCTAAGATGAGATATATATATACTTATCGAATATTGATATAATTATAAGATAAAAGGAACGTTATAATAAGAAATAATTATCTCACACACAAAAAGAATATTTTTCTCTCATTATTTCACTTGAAGCATGAAATATAATAAATGAAAAGAATTGATAAAAAGATTTTAATTTTTTTTTTTTAAATCGCGCACTAAAAGATGACATTTACTTCAATTTTAGCCAACGGAAGCTGACTACTTTTACATAAATAAATATTAATAAACTGATTATCATCAAATCAGCATACTTCCGATTTCATAGAAAGGAAACGTCCGTAAACTTCCGATCAGCGTAATCGAGAACAAAGAGGAATACACTGCCGATGTAGAACTGGAACTTACGTGGAACTCGCGTACTGTTTATGACTCGACCAACTACGACTAATATAGAAAGGCACGCACCACTTAGCTGAAACATCGACACATTTATCTCCGAGATAAACGATCCCGATCCAGAGATCCGTGTCACAAAAGTCGATTGATCCTGGTGGACACGTCCAGCGGCAAGAAAAGGGAGCATATGACGGCGCCAGCTGGGACCGCGTTACAAACATGCCGGCACGTTACCATGAAGACTCTACGTTCGCCTACCAAACCCAACGTTGGGACTCACATGGTCGTTGGCGAGAAAGAAGGGGAAACGGAAACTATTTTACGGCTATTCTTATTCAGCCACACACACACACACACACACACACATATCACATGTACACACTCACATGCCATAGACTATTTATCCTCTCGTGTTGCCGGCTTCGTATCTCTGTCTTTCGTTCTCTCGTTTGCTCTTTCGCTTTAACACAATATATGAGAACCGTACACATACAGGTACACAGATAGGACAATCATTGTTATGACCGTGATTAGAGGAACAATTGCCGCGGAATCGTGTCGTGATCAAAATACGCGCTGGCGAAAGAATATGTTATGTACTTTGAATGTTAGTGAAGCAATTGTTAGTCAAATTTCGTTCTAAAAAAAAAAACTTTTACGTAATATGTAAAATTCACTCTCTTAATAATCATTGTTCGAAATACAGTTAAATTACGATAAAGTAGTATAGAATCGATGAAAATTAAATTCGATTATAAGCCGCACCAATTATAAGAATTTCCAATGGGATAATAGAGTTTAATTTGAAGCTTAAAACTTTTATATTATTGATATTATTGATGCCATGTGCCGCATTAATAATCGGTATTAACATCGATTTTATCTTTTAGAATATATTTTTTAATTTATATTAATCAGCAAGGATATAATCTAGACATAAACGCAAATAATGGATATGATTCAATATTGCATAATAAAAAATGATTAAAATAAAAAGATCTTTAATTATAAGCTTGGAACGAATATGTGAAATATATACATATATGTATATTATCATAAACATTTGTATAATATAATCAAAACAGCAGATATTCATTAACATTAATTTGGCCAATTAATGGTTAGACTAGCTAACTACGTAACTACCTAATTTTGAAACAAAATAAAAAGTAAACAAATAATTTTTTACATATATGTCTGAATAGAAAATATATATAATACATATAATTTATATTACAATTATTATTCATACATAGAAGATTATCGCACACAATCATTTTTGGCCACTGCGATGTATGTTACAGAATAATACCAGAGGGATTCCAGGATATAAAGCGATGGTATTTCAAACATTTTTACGATTTATATTTTCTCTGGTATGAAGATATGCATCCGAACTCTAAACGCATGACCGCTTAATTCTGTCAAGTGTAATTAAATATCTCTCGCCGAATATTCAAACGCAAGGGTATAAGGGAAAAATATTGTCCACGAGAGAGCAAATAGTCGACGGTAAATATTTTATATGTATGTATACGGTTGTATACATAAAAATAAACAAAAACACCAAACGCTCTTATTTCCCTTGACTCCGATATGAGGATTCCGCGCATTTCAAGTCCGCACAGTTCAAGCATTATTTTCCCGATTATCTCTCTCGTGATTTTTCGAAGCGAAAGCAATCTTCGATCTTAAATCCTTCGAGCCGAAAATATACACGTATGTTAATCCATCATGCGTAATCGCGGAGCAATAATATTTGTCCTTGCACGAGAAATACTGCGATACGACGTGACCAGGAAAAGAGGCCATCTTTATACAAAATTTATTTACATTTGCATAATATCGCAATAAAATATGTTTATATTAATGCGAGTTAATAAATAGGCTAAATTTAATGAATACTTACAAATGTGCGTGTCATTAGGATTATTCTCTTGTAGATTCTCGGTTTAACGTAATAGATTGTAATCATCTCAAAAAGTTTTATCTCTTATCGCTTCGATTGCAGGAGGCTCTCTTTTAATTTTTCTTGTTGAAGAAGCGAGATTTCTTGTAAAATTTACATTACAATATTTTTTCTCAGATTACAGATTACAGATTTTCAGGATAACGCACGTATTTAAAAAATATCTCATTATCGTTATAAAATAGCACATAATTTTAATATTTAAAAGTTAAGCAATAATATCGCAAAAATTTTTACACTTACGTAAATATATTACACTTGTCGATTATTAAGTTAAAATCAAAATTGATTACTTCTATAGTGTCGCAAATTAATTCAATACACTTTTGACAATTTAGAAATATTGCGTCAACTTCATTCCCACTTAATTACATTATTAACATCGTGTAATAAATCTTTTTGAAAACATCTCTTCGGTGATACGTTCGTGATTAATAAGTCACGTATCAAATGAAACATCGATATGATCAACTTATCGCAATTTCTTCGGACACTCGTGATTTGTAACATAAGTGAGTTAGTGATAATCGCGATGATTTACGCCTCCTTACGACGTACGATCGTACGATTGCCATCAGATCGATACAAATTACAATCGTGAATAACCGATATATAAATAAAATCCGATACGTCCATACGATTGTGTATTTGGCGTAACGTTCGAGCACAGACTGTCACTTTCATCGATCCACAGGTGGCTCGAGTACGAGAGAAAGTAAAAGGAGACGGATTGTGCAATTATCGTCGCTATAATAACTCGAACAATTTCAGCTCAACAAACAGTGCTGGTGTACCGATAGCGTATACGTACTAATCGAATTATCGACTCGCATAATGATCGTGATAATGAGAGAAATAATTTCAATCAATTCTCAAAATTACATATATGTGACGAATACGAGATATACATATATGAACTCGTTTTTTATTTCTGAGAAGAAAAAGAAATATGTAATTAAAAGAGCAGCGTTTCTTAGGATAACAAGCCATTTGCATAATCTCATTTCGAGATTAAATTTAAAAGTTGAACAATGGAAAAAAGTTTAAAAGCTATTTATACTTTATAAATAGCGTTTTCTATAAAACTGAGAAGCTTTTCGAAATTAGACATTTCGTATGCAATGACTCGTTACTTTTGGTCTATACAAGTTTCAGGAAGTATCACGTTTCCTTCCTTTGCCGTAGCATTACTTTAACTTTCCAGTGTCGAATATATGACAGCCTAGCACATTGTATGCTGATGCGTATACGCAATAATTGGAACGCGATGATACGAAATATTGCGTTACATCGAAAACACAATTCTATTATTTCTGCATAGACCGATTTATAATGTTATTTTCATCTGTTTCCTGATTTCGCGTGTCACATCATCACATCTCAGTTTTCAACTAGTCATTACATCTGTCGTCTTCTACGCTTTAGAAACACTTGCTTTATTATTATGAACCAAAATATTAATTGCTATCGTTGCGAAATGACTCCGAAACGTTTCAAATTTTGTATGATCCGAACAATTTATTATGAATAAAAATTGTAAGAAGCGAAAAAGTATTACGGAATTGCGAAACCTCTAAAGGGAGATTTACTAGTAAGACCGTCGTCACGTGTGTTGTCATTCGCGCCACTTTGCAGCCAGCGATCGATTCGGAGTAAATTTGTAGCGCAATATAGAAAAGCAAGACCTGTATCGATAGAAACTTATCTCATTAATACTTTAGCAAAGCATATGATTGCTTCGTACTATTGTAATTCGAAGCACCAACCGTCTCTTGTTTGATTTGCTCCGATAACATTTTCCAACTTACGAAGTGGTACCTTATCTTTTGTGCAAAGGTCATTAAAATAGCTTTCATCGCACGAGGAATTCCTCTCATTGCGATATCTTTCTTGAATATTAATATATTATACTTGTATAAAAATGTATATTTATTTCGCACTTTTATATATGTATACGATTTTTACTTTGATTGCGTTGGGCAGTAAGAGCACATCAGTCTTTTTTTAAAGACGAGTGTTTCCCATAAGTGCTGTATTCAAATTAATTTTTATAAAAATGGAAACGTACATAAATTTATCACATGTTATGTATTACACAAATACATAAACTAATCATACAATTTTCTATCTGTTTTTTTTTTTCACAAAAGTAACTTTGCAAGATGTGGAACTTTTTCCATTATGAAAAGTAATAGTTTCTCATTGGGGTCGAGAGCTTGCGAAAAAAAATTCATTCAATTCAATTTAAAAATGAGATGCATTAATCACGAGCGTTGTTTGCACTTTTCTCTTGAACGTAATAAAAGCTCACGAGACGAGGGAATTTAAATTCTCGAATCTGTTTAATGAGAGGCCAATTAATTTTTGTGCATTAAGCTTATCTCTGTAATTTGCATTTAAATTTAACTTTTTTTCGTAAAAGCAATGAGAATTTTATTTAGAGTTTTATTTCAAGCTCTGCGACATCGACGACACTTGTCGAAATGCGTGTACAAGGGTTCATTCACACGGGTGCAACAGGAGACGAAATAAGCTGTCAGCAATTTTTCGCTGACGCACCGTTGATGAGGAATGACTCTGCCTCAAGTTCCTGGGTTAGTCGTCGTCGGTATGATCTAGTGTGAGGATCGGCAAAGCCATTAAAAAAAACTTCTTACGAGAAAATATAGTTTCAAGGAACAGTTTAAAAGAACTCGCGAAAGTAAGTAATTAAGAAATATATTATTTCATCGTATATATTGTATATTTAGTGCAATTTAATTAATACCGAAAGAATGTGTAATTAATCTCAATCTTAATTTTTTTTTAACAATTAGTGCGCTTCGCGAATAAATCGGATAAAATGCACGTCGGTAAAGGTCAACTCTCGCCGAAACATCAGATGGTTGATGTTCCAATTCATTCACCATGTTGCAGTGTGTTGATGGATTCGAGAAACATAGGTAAATTTTTTTCCACAAGTATTATCTGAAAAACACAGAGATCTAATTTATCTTCGCTGAAAACTTTGAAGAGTATATTGATAATATAAAAATAATAGGAATATATTATTACATTGAACTTGTAATAAAAAATTTGATAAATTCTTCGATAATGATAATATTTTATGGCGTATTATGTCTCTACGATATTTCAAGATTAATATTGATTGTAATTTCAGGCGAAACACGAGACAGATGTAAGACGAAGTCGGACGAACGCGGCCGTTCAAACTTTTGCCGACAGAAATATATTTATTTTACTGCAGCATTCTCTATCTTGCTAATCGTAATCTTGTTGAGGCTCGCATTTCTTATAATATTCGTGAATAATACTTCAGGTGAGTAAATATCATATATGTAAGGAGAGCTGGACATACATTTTAATTTCGCCGAGAAATCCGTTCGACGCGATAGCCTTCGCAAACGTCGATTTCCAGACGATGTCTTCGAAAAGTTATCTCTTTTGCCATGATTCGCATTTCAGATCGCATTCAACCGGAATCACGTATAGAACGGGTCATCAGGCACAGCCTCGCTGGAAGATCGACGGAAAGAGTGATCGGTGGAGACTCATCTTTTAGCGATCAGACGAAGCTCACGAGCCAGACAACGCAAGCTGCAGAACGCGATGCGTTTCCGACGATAAATGGAGGAAACATGCGTTTCAAACGAGAGATATCACGCGCGAGAAGAGAATGCGAGATGAGCGCGGAACGTTGCGGGAAGATGGTGCAGACGATGGAAAGCTATCTCGGGACTCTCAAGAATAATGCGCCGAGCGACGGGAATCCCGTGTCCGTATCGGACATTTTAAACTGTCTACGATGCAAGAACCATCTGCAATCGACCATCGTGAATAAGTTCAATGAGGATTCTACGCCGCAGTCGCAAGATCAATATTTACCTCACGATTACGTCGAGCAAAATCGCTCCAACGATTCCGGCATCACCGCCATCAAGTTGCTGGATAACGAAGAGGCTAAACGAACGGAAGTTAATCGGACGGAAACTGCGAAGATTCAAGTGGTGACGGATTCACCTATAAACGACGTGTCGCAGGATTCTGGGAGTCAATCATTGAAAAACACCGATATATCGAGAACCACCACTATGTCAGTTGATCGTACGAATTATAACGGCAGTCAACAGGTAGATATAGATAACACGACTAATATTAACAGTAGCTCGACAACGAGCGTAAACTACAAACGGCTGGACGATAATTCAACCATAATCAATTCGGATATGATGAGAAACCAAATCAACGAAAGCAGTTTTTTCGCTGTACCAAATACTGATCAACAAATTGAAAGCAAAGGTACTACGAGTGAAATCGTAACGCTGCAATTTAATACGACGGAGTCGAGTAGCACGACGCAATATACTGTTACGAAAGACGATGCAATATCCAAAGCAAACATAGATTATTCGGTAGGATCAACCGAGGCGAATACGCAGTATCCCATCAATCTCACAAAACAGAGCGCGATTGCTGAAAACGTGACGAGTATGCCAGCAGGACATGACGTGACCGGAATCGACAACCGCGATGACAGCACAATACATCCTTCGGTGCAACCTTCGTTCGAGGGACACCCGGAAAATCAATCGGCTGTAACGATAAACGGTACGTCACTGCATAGAAGAGCAACAGTGAGATAATTAAACGTCGAGATGCAAGCGAATGCGATGACACCTTGCTAACTATATTAATACTTGCGTTTTGTCAATGCGTTTCTCTAAATTAAATACATTCTCCTTGTTTTTCCAGCCGATTCCTTTCGCGTTCCGTCACTCACATCGAGATATTTTCTTTAAAGTCTAATGAAAATAAAATTTATAATGCGGAAGTATGTAAAAATTTATTATGGATTGCATAATCTCGTGAAGAGTTTTATGAATAAAGTCTCGAGAAATTCATTTATAATGTAAGAAGTTTGACGTGACTTTAAATGAAATGTTTGAAGTTTGTTTAACTATTTCTACTCGTATAATTCCGATATAAAAATATTAATTTTTTCCAGACCGCCATAACTCTGGCGTTGCTTTCGCTCTTCGTTAATTATAGTACTTAATTATAGTAGTTATATAAATAATTTTTCCAAGATATAATGGTTGCAATTTTTAAATGATGTATACAACAGTTTCAGGATCGTCGGAAGATCATAGTGTCTTCAATAAATTTACATCGGACGATCGTTCTGAAACGGAGAACAGCAGCGAACCCATCCAGGCAACTTCGGAGAGCACAAAATCCTTCCAGCAGTTGCAGATGTTACCCACGATGCTGCATCCAGTCTGCATCTTTGATTATTCAGTTAGCCAGTCTTCCAATATGTCGTTTCCAGGAACAGCGTTCTTTTATCCAGATTCGTTCGATCCCTCCATCATGCAAAATCGTGAATTTCCGTTCCAAAAACCGCCTTATCAAGGTTCTCCGTCGTCGAATTACATGCAACTGCAGGCGAATACGATGCAATTTATGCCGGGATTCGGTTATGCCGACAATCCGGCGCAAGCTCAACCGGCGGGACAAAGTGCCGGTCTTACGGGATCCGCCGCGTCAAACGCATCGCCGATCACGCTCAATCAGCAGCCGATGGCAAGGAAGCCGTACTTTTGCGGCTACATGTCATTGCCGACTCTTCACTTTCCGTCGATCTCTAACACCTTGCAATCTGGTCGTACCTCTGCTGACAAAGTGAAGGATTCTCTGCTGGGAGAACCGCAAAAGCTTTCTCAGAAGGATGGGACTGTCATATTACAGGACTATTCAGGTAAGCGAAATGTCGTGGATTTTCCGTAAAAGTTCTTTGACTATCGTTTCTTTTCTTCCTTAATGACAGTTGTTTGCTATGGAAATGTTAAGTTTAAATTGAGTTGAAATTTTCTAAAAAAATAAAAACAGATTAGAATGTTGCTTTTAATAATATGATAATTGTTTCAGCGTACAAGTGTCCCAAAAATTATTATCAATGCGACAATTTATTCTGCATTCCGGAGAATAATAGGTGCGATGGCCACGCTAATTGTTTTGATGTCAGCGACGAGATGAGCTGCTCCTGCAGAGATCGAGTATTACGAGATCAAGTTTGTGATGGTTATTTTGACTGTCCACACGGAGAGGACGAGCTCGGCTGTTTCGGTAAATTACGGATATTTCATTGATTATTTTTTTTTTTATATTTACATTATTTTATAAATAATTTATTTAAAATATTTATTTATCCAATTATGTATATGATATAATAGAAACCTAAACGATCAACTGAGGGATGACATTTCTTCTCTTATTATTTTTTCATTAGAATTGAAATTAATTATTTATTATTTAACAAAAATGATATGCGTTTTAATAAGTTTATTGTTAAAATAATAATTAGAGAATTTTATAAATGTAACATCCTTTTCTCAACATTGCTATGGATGTTCACCAGATGACGCTAAATACTAGCTACGTTTATATAAGCTACTTTACCCACGAAACTTTCTTCCATGCACAAGAGTTTCTTATGAAACACATTATTTACCATATAGCATATTACTATAAACCACGCTTTAGGCGATCTATAAATTTGTTAAAATTAAAAGAGAATTCTATTTATATAATTTTATGTGCAACATAATCCTAAGTACATACGTATTTTGTATGTATGTATATTTTTTCAAATGTTTTCTATATTACACGACATATAAAATTATAAAGAGAATTCTATCTCAAATTTTGTCGCGCAGATTACAGATTATTAAAGGTTTTAAACTTATAACATATTCTTGCTTATAATAGTAAAGTCTTACATCGACTAAAAAAAATGACTAAAGTCTACTTTCTATATGTAATAAAATTGTTTAATTTTCAGATTGCCCGGCAGACTCTTTCAGCTGTAATTATGACTCGAACAAGCCGCTGCGGCATAATTGTGTGCCACTTTCGCAACGTTGCGATGGTATTAAACAATGTTTTAACGGAAAGGACGAGCTAGACTGCACTATACTTTCGGAATCGTACATAAGTCCAAAAGATGTACGGACAAAATGTGTTCACACTTTTAAATCATTTAAATATATAAGATTAATCTCTTCGATTTATCGTTCATTATTTATACATTCATTATTTATTGGCGTATTATTTACTTTTGTTATTACTTATGAATTATACGACGATATTGTTTCATTTTTAGATATCTACCGTTGGTTATATGCAAGGATATTTACATAAAAACGTACAAGGACAATGGTATCCCGTTTGTTCGATCACATCTTCCTGGGCAATTGATGCTTGTCTATCGGAAATTGGTCAACCGCTAACGTACGTTATCAATTGTTATACAATGTACAGCATATGTACATCAGACATATTATATTTGAAATTGAGATGGAAAAAATATGCTGATAATCTGATCTAGGTTTTTTGTTGACAATCGGCAAATTCTTATTGTATTGATATATTTTTATAGAGCAATGCCGGATATGCAAGTCGTACGTGTGTCTGAAAATGTCTTTCAAGATCCTTATGTAAAAGAAATCGACGGTCAGATAAAATTTACGTCGTGTTCGGGTATAGCGATATTCGTGAAGTGTCCGCCGTTACCCTGCGGCATAAAAACCGTCCCGTATCAGGATTCCTTCCGTGCTGTCGACACCCTGAGGAATGATTATGCATACAAGAAACAGCCGAAGGAACAACACGCCTCGTATAAGTTCAATAAACTTTATCAGGAAACTCTGGGGCTATTGAGCGCGACTCATTCGGCGTTCGAGGAGGAAGAGCAAGATGAAAACGACACTCTCGTCGGAGCGCAATTGCGAGTAGTCGGCGGTCGAGCGAGTCAGCCCAAAGCTTGGCCCTTCCTGGTCGCCATTTACAAGGACGGTGATTTCCACTGCGGCGGCGTCATTCTCAGTGAAATCCACGTACTCACCGCGAGTCATTGCATGGAAAGGTAAGAAGTGTTTTCAAAGGTCTTCCAGCTTGTAACTTTATAATAAACATAAGCGGTGGAACACAAGCGATTAGATTTCTTTAATATAGATATTCTTTCATCGAAAATTTGCCGAAATGATATAAATAAATAAATTTCAGATATGAGAAACACTATTACGAAGTACAAGCCGGCACGCTCAGACTTTCATTTTCACCGACGGCTCAGTCGAGAAAGGCGAAACTCGTGATTCTTCATCCCGACTACAAAAATGAAAATATGCAGAACGACATATCAATTATCATGCTGGACAAACCATTCCTTTTTAACCGATGGGTTCGCCAGGTTTGCTTACCGTCACCAAGCATCATGAGCCCTGAATGGAAAGCGGACCCATCACCACAATCTATGTGCATTGCTATTGGATGGGGAGCCTTAAAAGAAGATGGACCAAATTGTAAGATAAATTTTGTTCTTAATCAGGATAATAAGTTTGCGTATTTTTTCAATAATAAATTTACGTACAATACTCGAACATTCTACCAACTGTGTGTAAATGTATTTAAATGATTTTCTGTTTTTAAAATCAAGATCTCTTTCTAGTACTTATGTAGACATACAAAGGAGAGGTATCAATTTTTAGTTTTCATGTTAATTTTTGAAAATATATCAAGACTAGATCGATAGTGCAAACGTCTTCGTGGTGAAAAAGTTCTAAACAAGATATACAAGGTGTCTGGTAATAATCGCCCCACTCATCGTGTGCAGCTGGGGCGGGTTAAACCAAGTAGAAAAGTCCTCTACCGTTTTGCGATCTTCGCAATAATTAATGACAAATTAATTATTAAAGTTCGGCCAATTCGCGCGAATATAAGCGCGGGGAAAGAAGAGACATAAACGCGTATAATATGAAAATCATTGCCAAATATCATAAATATTGCAACACAATGTCAATCTCATCAATTTAATTAATTGAATGATTTTGATATAACAAGTACAATTCGTTTAATTGCTAACGAACTACATTATGTGCAATATGCTCAGAGAATGAAAGTGATTCTGTCACTTGCCAATCTGGACGCGATGCGATAAAGTTGCGATCATTTCTCGAAGTAATTTTGATTATTTGATTGAAATAAAGACGATGCGTTGCGTAAAGTTTACAATGCCGATTAAACGCGCATTCAATCGATTCGCAGAGCAAAACTCTTTAACATCGCAAAACTTTTTAACATCGCAATTTGTCATACAATTATATAAAATTTAATCGACAAATAGTTGTATGAATATTAAAATTGCTATTTAGAAAAGGAATAGAGATGGTAAGATGCAAGCAAGGGTTTTCTTAGCATGTGTATTAATGTGTATTAATTAATCCGCGCGGAGTCATCGCTTGGTAGCCAAATCATAGTCATTCTATTATTATAGTTCAATAAAAAAATCGTAGTTTGGGAGATGCATTGACACGTCTCACGGTTTATCGGTGGCATGCCAAATTTTTTGACCTAAATACTCCACGCGGACTCCTCGGGCGATGACCAATAATCAAAGTCGCTCGATTCTCTGATCCAATAGAAAAGAGAGATTCGTGTCTTACTGGCGTTCTCGATTTTCTTCTCGTATCCTTCTTTATCCTCCTCGCATCCTTCTCGCGTTATCTCGAATTGTTTTTAAAAGGCACGCTCGAGCGAGCTCTGTTCGTATCCTTCTTTATCCTCCTCGCATCCTTTTCACTCTAATAAGGCATGCTCGGCGAGCACCACTCGAACTCGGTACGCAGAAAAAATCTAAAACAAAATACTGTTGATACTTTTTTCGACGACCTTCAATTGTTTCGGTGTCGCACATCCCATCGAAGATGTCATAATAATCGTTTAGCCGCATGTCCATCTGTCATCGAGTTTCTTATCGCATGTGATTTATGTCTCAATTTGTAGTTTACACACACAAATTTATTTCATACATTTAGTTACTCACACACGCGGTTATAACGTCGGTGTAGTTCCATTCATTTTCTACGAGCGTAGAAAATAAATGTATATACATCATTTCTCGCTCCGCGCTTGTATTCGCGCGAATTTGGCCGATCTTTTTTAATTAATTTCTCATTAATTATTGCGAAGATCGCAAAACGGTAGAGGACTTTTCTACTCGGTTTAATCCGTTCTACCTGCACACAATGGGTGGGGCAATTATTGCCGGACACCCTGTATACGTTGAACAGATCATAGAATGAGAAATACCTTTGTTCCTTTGAACATTATATGTTTCAAATATTTATGGAAATATGGATATTTCACAAGCAAATTGACAATCTAACAATCATGGAGTTGTTAGATTGTCAATTTGCTTGTGGAACATCCACATTCAAGTAAAACCTGCGTAAAATCCGTCTTTCAGTTTGTTTCGAAGCAGTTTCTTCAGTTTATGAACTATTCGTTTAAATTATCAAAAATTATGGAAGCGTTGAAAAATGAAGCTAGAATAATTTATGAGTTTTTACAAAATGATACGCAAGCTTCACATATATTTACTAACTCGATCAATATATTTCAAGATGTATCTTAATATCTCTCTTATGCATTTTACCAGATTTAAAGACATTACAAAATCTGTGGCCCTTTTCTTTATTTGATAATAAAATTTTATTTTAGCGGATTATTTGCGAGAAGTGGAAGTACCGATCTTGCCAGAGTGCAAACATTTGCCCGATCAGAACAACGCCACGATCTGCGCAGGATATCCTGAAGGTGGCCAGGACACTTGTCAGGGTGACAGTGGTGGTCCTTTGATGTGCAGGTAGAAAAATTAAGAAGCAATGCAGTGAAAATCTCTCCTTTTCACACTATTGCTATAAAAATATTTCTTCCACAGAAATCGAAATTTCGATTCACAATGGTACGTGGCGGGTCTAGTCAGCCACGGTGATGGATGCGCACGTCCGAACGAGCCCGGTGTTTACATGAAAATAAGTTATTTCGTGGACTGGATTCAAAAAAAGATGTCTGATATGTTAAGTAAGTCTTCGAAAATTTTTTAAATAATTAAACGGACGCGAAATATTCTCACATGATTTCGCAGGTTACAAATATTTGAAAAGGAATTAAACGTACATCTCGCGCGTATAAAATATTGCGCTTTCTTCTTATATATTTATTTCAAAATATGTTATTTTGTGCAGATAATTTTACGGAGTCCTTTTACAAAGATAAAAGACCTTTGGCCAATTGTCCAACATTTAGCTGCGACGACGGAAAGTGTTTGCCGATAGAAAAACGTTGCAATCGAGTTATAGATTGTTTGAACGGAGAAGATGAGATCCAATGTTACCCGCTTGAAGTATCGTCTCCCGGATTGAATATGAATAATGGAAAGTACAGACAATCGGATTCCAATAACGAAATTGTGAAATCACAAGCAGATGAGACATCCGACGATAATATGAAAAATCGTAAGTTACGCAAATTTATTTTTTTATGATTTTATTGTAAATGATAAGTTTCTGATTTTTAATAAAATAGTGAAACATAATTAGAAGAATAACACACGAACCTACACACACACACACATATATATATATATATATATATATTTATTATATACTTCGTGAAAATTTTGTATCACAGAAATGAGCACAGAAGCAATTCCCGTCTTTACTTCTTACCGTTTCTTCTACGATATGCAGACTGACGTTGACGAAGATTCTGCGAATGTCTATGCAATTACGCCTGAAACAACAAGCGTTAGATTAACGTTCACATGCAAAAGGCGAGTAGTGAGAAATACCCTAATATTTGTCGTATTATAATTATCAATAATCTAACAATAAGTTGAAGCTTTTATTGAGAAAATCAATTGCTCGTCTCTTCTTTTAGATTGATTCAAACTATAACGATCAATAAGAGATGCGACAGGCACTTGGATTGCGAGGACGCCACCGATGAGAAGGACTGCACGTGCCGAGATTACCTGTCGAATCTGCAACCAACGGCGATTTGCGACGGACATCTGGATTGCGCTGATGAAACGGACGAGAAAGATTGCGGTATGCGATCAAAGGTGATCTCGTCGTGGCTCTCTATTTGACGAATAATTGATTTCGTTTCAGGTATATGCGGAAACGACGAATTTCACTGCAGCAGAAGCGAAGGGTGCATCCCGATAACGAAGAGGTGCGACGGCAACTTTGATTGCCCTCTGAACGAGGACGAACTCGATTGTCGTAAGTACATGACATTTTAAATGATACGTGTCTAAAAACATTAACTCTGACATTGATCGCCGTTTTTTTTTTCCAGTTATATTGACTGACGGAGAATACGTAAATATAGACAGCGATGATCATCCAGTTTTAAACATGGAGGGTTTACTCAGTAGATACTACAATGGAGCATGGCATGTACTGTGTCCTGAAGCAGAGATACTGAATAATAATACCGTAACGACGATAATTGGACGGAACTTATGCGAATATCTTGGATTCGCGTACGTTTCCCTAGATTTTTAATAATTCTAATAATTAATAATATTTAATAATTCTTTTAATAATTCAATAAATCTAGCATTTTTCTTCTCATGCACAAGCAATCTTCCAAATATTTCATTATGATAATATTTCGTTCAAAATGTAGTAAAATTAATTTAATTAATTAAAAAGTAATTAAAATTGTAATTTAAAAAATATCTGTTTCGCGTGCAGAAATCTGCAGTCAATGGATAAAGTCGTCGCGAACAAGACGATGCTGGACAAGAGATTCTGGCAAAGGTGGGATAACATTACAAGTTACGAACCTTCGCCGGAGCACGTCGCGGCGAGCGAAGAAGATGAAACCTGTATGACGCTACGGATTCGCTGCAGACCGGTTTTAAGCAGCAGTGTCGACACACATCTGATCGTCGATCCGAGAACCGGAAATCATACCTACCTGTGGCCGTGGCTGGCTGCTATCTTCGTCGACGGCCATTATCGTTGCTCGGCTTTACTCCTGGAATCAGACTGGCTTCTGTCCAGCTCGAGTTGCACGGAAGATATCAAGTAAACGAATTTCCTGCCTTCTCCAAGATTTTTCTTTATCTTAAAAATACTTTTCCGATACGTCTATTAAATAGAGATTATGCAAAATTTAGTGCCACGCGATTTTTTTCAAATTAAAAATTCGATTCTTTTGACGACGAATGAAAAGGCGTAACGAAAAATAAATTACAGATTATCGGTGAATTATACGACGGTCCTGCTTGGACAAAGCCGCTCGTATCTCTACGTCGACGGACCTCATCAACAAATCTCGGTCGTTGACGAAATCAGGAACGTGAAAACATCGGAGGTCTCGTTGCTCCACTTGAAAACTGCAGTGAATCTTACCCGTTATGTACAGCCACTATTTCTAGAAAAGAAGTGCGTACCTTAATCACACATACACATTTGTTTCCTTTTATAATATAATATATATATATATATATATATATATATATATATATAATATATTTACTTACATGATTATATTCGTCGAATTTTTACAGAATCTATCCGCCAGCGAAAAACGATATATGCGTTGCAGTCGGTACAAACAAGGAACACGTGACACAATCGATCTTCCTACATCCGGTCCTTCAAAATTGCGACAATTGTTATCGCTGCTTCGTTGAAGCTTCAGGTTTCGGATGTCCGGTGAGAACACATATAATATATAAGACTTATAATAATAAATTATAATTATTTATATCTATTATTGCATATCTATTAATTGCATATCTTATTTCTATTAGTTTCCTAAAACATGTAGATTATTATTAAATTTTAATTTCATCTTTCCCATACTCTTAGGTCAATGAAACTTCGTCGGATTGGAGCGGAACGGTGTTCTGTCGCAGCGAGAGAGGATGGTATCCCGCGGCAGTATTTCACGAAAACGACGACTTTTGCAGCTTCCGAAACACGCGAAACTTGACGAGCATCGATTACATCCACGCTTTCCTCATGCATGCTTTGGGTAAACTTTAGTGCAGATATTTTATAAACAAAAAAATATCTTCATACCATCACACAATCTATTTATCTGGTTAACATCTATCTATTTCTGTATAATTTAATTTTTCCAATTTCTCGTTGCGTTGCAGAGACGGAGCTGGAGCCAACACCTGAACCGACGTGCGATGGCATTCGATGCAACATCGGACAATGCGTCCCTTGGAGTCAGGTATGCGACGATGTAATGGACTGTCGAGATGGTGCGGACGAGAGAGACGAAATGTGCATGCGCAAAGTGCAACAAACTAGGAACAGTAGTAGTAATGAGCCTAAAAGTGAGTAATTTTATTAAAACAATTTATAACACAATTGGATTAATTTAAAATCTAAGATACGATTATTGATTGACTTGTTAGATTTATTAAATTATTGATTAATCGGTACTTTAATTAATTGTAAATTAGTTTTCTCTTTTATATAAATCCATGTTCTCTTAATTTTTTTTTTTTATGTAGAATGCGCAAAGTCGGAGTTGCGGTGCAAGAATGGCGAGTGCGTTTCGAAGAGCGCGTTTTGTGACAATAAAGTGGACTGTTCAGACGGAACGGACGAACCTGTAGCATGCACCTGCGCGGAATATTTAAGACTAACAATACCGGAACGGCTGTGCGACGGTGTGCGACATTGTCTCGATAAAACCGACGAGTCGCCGGAAATGTGTCAATGCACACAAACCAGTTTCAATTGCAACGCGTAAGACATGTTCAATAATCTTGATATCATCCATAAAACATCATCTCAAGCTTTGAAACTTTAAGAAATATCGCAGAATAAATAGATAATTATATCGATAAATAGAGAAATTATTATAATCAATAATATATATTGTAAAAATTGTAAATGTATTTTATATATACACAGAGAAAGCAACAATGTCACCTGCATCTCGCAAGATTTCGTGTGCGATGGTGACGAAGATTGTTCAAATGGCGAAGACGAAACGGAATGCAGGAAGATCGACGAATCGACAGATAACAGGTCAGATGCAAAATCTTATGAACTCATAATATAAAATAAAAATATAATATTTAAAAAAAAATGGTAAATTTTTGCCAATGATAAATTATTTTATAGACCTGGCACAGGAGAAGTCAAACAACAATCTTATGGTGTATGGCATTCTCAATGTTTTTCGTCACCAGTAACATCGCAGGAAGAAGCAAAGATCGTGTGCCAAAAGTTCGGCTACGCAGACGGAAGTATCGATTCTGAAAATCAAACTCTGAGCGAGCCTGTTATTCCGTCTCGTGATGATTTCTATATGATACGATTAAATCAGTACACGTGGATAACAATGCGCGACGATAAACCGCTTATAACTTTGGTCCGACCGGAAGAATCCTGCTACCGTCTCTTCGTTACTTGTAATTGATGAAAGACATAGAAAAAGAGTAAGATAATCTCATTAGAATACTTTCATCTCTTCATCTTGTTTATGGCACGATGACTGAAGGGGTAATTTTTTTCATCTTAAAAATTAATGTAGGAAACATAAAACATAATCCAGTTTCATACATCGTTAATTTATTTAATTGTAATAAGATCGCAAACAAAGTGAATGAGTCATGTTAGAAATGATTTTTTTAATTAAATAAATAAGTTTATAAAATTAAATAAATTAAAATGCATATATAGATATACATATTACGTCTATATTAATGAATAAGAAATGTTGTATATAAAATATGAAATGTATACATCTCTGCGACTTTTTATCCCACAGCAAAAGACTGAGATACCTGTATCGTGAAACTATTCTACTATTCTCGAACGACGCGATCGAATTTTCTAATACCGCGATACGATCTCTATCGAGCACGCATACGTGCGTCACGTGGGGGGATAATGCGAATTAGTCACTTCGGGAATGTGAATGGGCATCGTTTTCTGTCGTTCCGTAGCATTCGAAGGAAGCTTGCCAGGAGGAGCCGGAAACGCAGTCGTTTGCCTTCAACGGCAGTGATCCCATTCGCAACATTCTGGTATGCTTGCCCGCTTCGAGTGAATTAAAAACTTAATTAACAACGTCTTTCATTTAATTCTCTTAAATGATGCTAATTTATAATAAATAATTTATACATAATTAAATTATATTATATTATGTATACACAAGAAATATACATATGCATGCATGAGAGGAATATAATATATTTGATCTAAGTATACAATAAATATCTAACTACATAAAATATAGTAAGATTTAAAGAATAACGAGGATCGCGCAAAAGATTGTAAAATATAAAAGTTTGACGTTTCCTGTCAATACGCGCCATTCGTATTTTTTGTTTCTCATATTTTCATATAGCAAGTATCTTCTCGATTACAGTATTTTACCTTAAAAGCCACCGCCCGATCGCGAGTGTACATTGCTCGGCATCGGTGAATTCCCTGACAACAGCCACGCGGAAACATCTTTCCTGGTTCTTTCGAGCGAAAACGAGGGAAGTATGAAGCATGGCTCTTTTATCTCCTAGTCCAGTGAATCCATCCACCGCGTCCGTTCATCGCAGCCGGCATTGAATTAATCTGCACATTTTTCTTTCGCACACACGCACACACGATTTTATAATACATTATCGCGATTACTTCCCGTTCTATAAATACGTAAATTGTTATTTTATGTTTCCACCGAGATCAGAATTAAACGACATATTTAGTTTCGATATCGTTGGAATTATATGCGTGACAGATGATTCGATCGTACCGATATGTGTACTTTCGATACACTTTCCACTTTCTGATATCTGCATTCACGCTCTGATTAATTTCTTTGACATGTACGAAAACCAATTGATAAGCAGAATATATTTTTTATAAAGTACTCGCATTATCAAGTATTGAGATTGAGAACATAAATTTAATTATGAAAAACATGAAAAATATGTATTTTATATATAAAATGTCAATTATATTTTTTTTCTATAGATAATATATACTATGCACCCATATTATTGAATATCTATATAAATTAAAAGATTACACAAATATTTAATTATGAAGCATAAAAGATATATATTGTATATATAACGTTATACATATTTATATTTTTTGATAAGCGTCTGAAGATCAAATTGCCATCAAATCTCAGAGAATATTGCGCAGAAATTAAGTTTTCGTTGCAACCGGCAAGTAAACTGAGTTTCTAGCGCACTCGTGAGCATCGCTTAACGCGGTTAAATACCTTTAAGTCATTCACATCGCTTATTAAGTCACGCAACCAAGCACGCCAGGCACGTACTTTTACACGCCGGATGCTGTGCCTTATCGATTGCTCCATAACCGGGAGCTCGGAATGTCGATGATCATAAATATATGTATAACCGTCGATCACGACAGATTTGCTTGGCCATTATAATGTAAGCGCGTGGGAAGACGAGAAGGATAGAATAGACTTCTTTAAATCATTGTATATCTTCCTATAAATTTTCGCGACAGGACTCTTACGTTTTCAACGGGGAGTAGCTCTCAGATTTTGTTTATGACTTTTCTCTACCTAATACGATCTCTTTCCGTCTCTTCTCATTGTTCCTGTAAATATAATTTCTTCTGTTCTTCTAATAAATGGCTACAAGCATGGCTGACAATGAACGACCGCGGTTTTTTCTCGGCAATCCGTGCAACATACATTGATTATGTAATCAACACGGGGCACACTATACGTATAATTTCATTCCGAGGAGTACCGTTGGTCCTGTTGGTTGCCTCCGCCGCCTAAGGTTTTTTTTAATTTCCTCGTGCCGTGTGTGCGTTTGCATGTTTATACGAAGCGCGAACGTGTACAAGCGTTATAATGCAATGTAAAAGGTGAAGCCAGATTCAGGTTAGATTGCGGCCAATTTTTTATGATTTTGATGAATTTTCCACACATGGGTACCTATTCGCGTTTACGAAGTATTGCTTAAGGAATTTCAGAGAAAAGGAAATATTTCGTCCAATATAAAGAAAAAAATATTTTAATAACGTTATACAGGATGTCCAGTAAATTGTACGATAGTTAGCGAGAAGATGGTCGTATCACGATTTACCAGACACTTTGTATAACTTTAGTTTAACGACATGAAAGCTCGCGTGTAAAAGAAATTAAAAGTTAACACTGGTAATTATTACAATTTGCTAATAATCTTAGTACATTTATCAATGTATTTATTCTGCAAGGAGGGCATGTAAGGTACCGCGATGCGAATAAGGTTGAGAATACCTGAACTAATGATCGTTTCGGTGCGAATTACTCTGCCGCGACGGTCTGGACTGAACTTAATGCAGGCAGAACGGGGCGATATAGAGAAAGGATCAAAGCGAGACGAGCATGAACGTATAGAGAAATCTCTCCTTGTGCAAGCACGAGAGAGACGGACAGAGAAAGCGGGCGACGTTGAGGAATGTGTGTAAAGTCCTCATTATGGATTACCCACATTACGTCGCTTGTCGCGGCTCGCCCGTATTCTTGATGAGTCCGCTTTATCTCGCTTGCATTCCGAGCCATTGTATCCGTATCACGCCGGGATATGAATCATCTCGGGATCAAGGAAGTTCTCATCGCAGTTACGATCCTCGAGAAATTCATAAACGGTGATGGTCGCACGTGTGTGATGTAAGAAGAGGTATAATTACTCATTGTTACTTAAAATAGCATTTGCAATGTTGATTCATCGCAACAGCATATATGACAAAACTTGGGTCAAAAATAAACTACACTTACATAGCTGCGTGCATTAAGTAATTATACTAGAGATGGAAGATGATCGAATGGTGATTACGAGTTATTTTTCTTTCTCGCCAATCATTTTCACGATTGAAATATATGCAATAACTCGAAGCGTGCGAAAGAAAATATTTTAACGTGTTATAACGCCGTAACTGTTCTTTCAGAAGCAGTTGATAAAGTGACCGTGTTAAAGATGAGATACTGAAAAGTGGCAATCAGCCGCAAAATATCTTATCACTGCATTAGCGACCTTATAACCATTAGTGTCAACAATGGTTAACGAAATGTTGGATTCGTTTTGATAGGATAAATCGCACCTCTTTTAAATAAACTACTCTTCTGCACTGTGAGAATTGTGTGATCCAATTATCCGATTATGACGAAACCAAGTATTAGCAATTGGTATATGTATAACGAAATAAATCATAAGACAGATATGGAAAATATTAAATAAAAAATAATTCTCAGATTTAATTGTGCAATTAAAAAATTTCTTCTGTGACTATACAAAACCGAACGAGTGGATGATTCAAAATTCTCGTCCTACATGCTTCAAGTAGTTTAACCTTGGAATCTTTGGCCAGTTAAAACGCGGTGCGAATTTCGGCAGATGAGTTAATATTGACTTCGTAGAAATCTCGGCGATAATTAGCTGAGCGTACAGACCCAAATGCGGAGTCTTTAACGAGGTCGTCATAATTTCACAATTCCGCTCAATACTCAATATATGTATAAATGCTTTCAAGAAAAAAATATGCCATTAATTTTTATTTTAAGAAAGATTCTCGCGCTTCCGGGGAATACTTGTTTCCGGCTCGGTTCTCCATCCGTAGAGAAAAGACGCGACTTGTCCCACCTTCGGATCACGGCCACGACGGATGACACTTAGCTACAAGCGTTACGACGAAAGAGCCAGGATTCGTCATCTATGTTTATCGGCGACGACGACGACGACGATGTCGGCGACGCGAAACGTCCGCATGCGGTGTAACCGCGCTTCTGGTACCGTTATTCCCTCGGCGATTTCCTGCCGGTCGCGGACTACAGCCTCCATCAGCCTCCTGACTTCGTCGTCGTCGTCGTCGTCGTCGTCGTCGTCGTCGTCGTCGTCGTCGTCGTCGTCGTCGTCCGCTGTCCTCCGCATACTTACGGCGTCTCTTTTCGTCATTGTCACTTACTCCTCCCGGGGTGGACGTGCCAGCGAGCTACTCTACCGTAAACTTCTCCGCATTGATCGAAAATTCAGGATGCATCCGCCACGAGCGACAAGCAGGAATTCATGACGCGCCTCTGCGAACTACGTGGCTATAATAAACACCGAGTCGAGCGAAAATTTATCGCGCAATTTCGTATGTTCGTCGGTCGCATTGCTTGAATTTTCTGATCAAATTCACTTTATTGGAAACGTCGAATTCTAGAAATGTCTCGCGGAACAGAGACGTTGCTTATATTACATTTTACGAGATACACAAAGCGTGGAATTTACTATAAACAGCGGACTTTGTTTTTTTCATGTATCCTTCATGTGAAAAGATGTCTTAGGCTAACCGCCGACTATAGTTCCTTATAATTATGCGAGCAACGTTTTTCTCGGTTTTTCAGTAGACGTACTCGATAATTAATGTCACATTTAATTTTGTGGAATAATGAGTAACAATTAGTGTCGCATTTAATTTTGTGGAATACAGTAGGGAGAAAATGTCAGTAGGGAGAAAAAAACCGCGTCAAGTGTTATGCGACTGACTGCGCGAGCTCGCGAATGAATATTCATTGGATACAATAATGAGTTATTAAAGTGTCGATTAGCGCGGGTGCAAACGTTCGTTCGACAGCTGCGAGAAACCGTTCCTAGCGATAAAAATAACCGCTCAACGATAAAATGGTAATTATCGACTGTTTTAACTGTGCACTTTCCGATGATACGGTGTCGTTAAATAATGTTAGCGGACATCTCCGAGGGACATAAAACGCAGTTTCGTAAGAACGGTCAAATCGAACGAGGAAGTTACGATTATTATTCCGATCGCTCGTGTAATGTTCAAGTTCAAAGCGGGGAAAATGCACATAATTCATGTATTACAAGCACGCCCGTTTATTATAAACATCGGTTTAGCACATTTTCATTTTCCTGCGCTTCGCTGAATTTTTCGCTGAACTTCCTCCGATACTAAATTATGAACAATTTTACGTATTCAGTGAAACGTGAGAAAATTTCTGAAAATTCTTCTCTCTCTCTCTCTAAATATTTTCTCTCTATAAAAAGAATTTCAATCAGTTCTTTTATATAAAAAAGAAGCTTTTATTTCCCAATTCAACGACATTGCCCCGATATTTTTCTCGCCTACGCTTCTTTAGGGTCAAAGGGGTTTATTAAAATTTAAGAAAAAATCTTGTATTAAGATTTAATTTAAAATCTCGAACCAAGAAAAATATGTGTCCTGTGCACTACCAATCAGTTTCAACGAAAAATTAATTTGGATATGTTTCGCGTATCCAACATGATAATCAGTGATAGCCACGGAGAAACACAAGCATGATTCACATTTTACTTGCTAATGATGGTCTGAAATCAGGACCGAAACGTTCTGGATCAATAAATAATTTTCAACAAAGAAGAAGAATAATTCGTGCATCTCTTAATTAGTCCGCGCTCGGCTCTTAATTAGTCCGCTTTTATTTGTGAAAAATTAATTTTCCTTGAACCTGATGCACTATCCATCCGCGTCTGACTCTTACTATCTCGTTGAAATTTGAATTTATAAATTTATTCGAGAAAATTTCAAATAACATTTCTAGAGAAGAGACGCGACTCGCAATTTCGAGAAAAGATCGCTCTTAGATTTCTCTCTGTACAACTGGAAACTCGAAGAAAGAGAGTGATACACTTCTTAATGCCTGTAATGATCGCTTCGATCGGCCGCGGATCGGCCGCAACCGCGCGTGGAATGCAGCTATGCATCTCATTCGCCGTTCGACGTCCCTCGGTGAAACCAGCATGCGTATATACACATGAGCGTGTACTAGCGGATAAAGAGGTCGTCGTAAATGCTCCGACGTTAATTCGCCGTGAGTTTTGTAGGACACGGGTGAGGCGAGCCTCGAGGAAGGGGCTCATACCGAGGCGAGTTTACACGATTACCCACCTGTGCGTCAACAGAGTTTGGACACGCGTCGAACGGTTTCTCGCTATCAGGGTCGACGCCCTGCCGAACTTCCTAATCGTCTTATCTTCGTACTTTATATGAATTGTGCAAAATTATTGCATAATTAACTCGACAAACGCAAACGAACTCGACTGAAGTACAAACTCCAATTATGAGATGTATAATTATGTTTATCTCACAGGAATATAAACTAACTCAGAGTTTGATTCAATTTTGTTAAAAGCTGTCAGCAAGTCGGATTTCGTATTTGTACTAACTTCTAGACTAATAGTTTAAGCTGAGTTACAAAATTTTATTGGACTAGTAGAGAATGTCTATTTTATATCAAACCGGAATATTATTACATTAGTTTTAGTATCTTCATTTTGAAAATTTTATTTTTTTATTCCTCTGAAGAGAGTCATGTTCCTTCAGGAAAACTCTCACTGCAATAAAAAAAATACGATAAGATTAATATATTTTACCTATGCAGGCGCGAGTGTAAATCGAACGGTTCTTTGCCCAGGTCAACGTCTTTTGTCATGAGCGTTTGACAGTATTTCTCTCTCGATATAGCGATACGGCTAAATGCCTCATACTTAATAATATACATAGCGGTTTCAATGCACGTCACGTCGTAAGCTTCCGGGGTAACGTTACGAAATGTACAGACGGAATTATTACGCTATCGACATTGAACTGACACTGAACTTTGACGAATCGGATCATGCGAGTGAAGCTCGCATCTTCGTGTTCTCGCGCGAGCGAGTCCGCAACTATCCGATCAGGCGCATATCGCTTGTGAAAGAAAGTCGGGAAAGTGTATAATTGACGGTGGCTCATATCGAAAGTCACGCGTTGATAATCGAACGAAAGCGGCGATGGAAATTATATTACAAGTTGCCAAAGACCAACTTTATTATTATACCGAACAAGTCGCACCATTCATTTCTACTTCGTTCGCGAGTTGCATTCGGGGATATTTCTGCTGAAAGTGAAATGGTGCGCGATAACTATTTCCTCGAATTCAATGGTCCATTGTGTCTGTAATACAATAATCGCAATTGACACATTGATCTCGAATAAAATGTTTAAATGCCTTATATCAATTAATTTTTCGTATTTTAGTGTCAAAACTCGCAGTATCTTTTTAATATATCTATATGTTAATTTATCTCGACTCATCACAATTCATGTTACAGGTGTTTCGTGCAAATAAAATGCGTAAAAAAACGAAAACGTGGAGCGAACAATGACGGAGCATTGCTTGAAAGCAAGCCAGCGGCCTGTGCAAATCGACGAGGCTCCCTCGGATTGCGTTTTCTGGCTTGGTAAGCAACTTAAGGATGATGGTTCCGTTTTATTTATAAACAGCCGCGCGAGAATAAGACTCGCTCGCGTGCGCCCAACGAGTTGCCGGGTTGAACGCCTCGAAGTGCAGCAGACCCGATAAAACGCTAACGGAGTGCACTTATCACGATGCGCTTCTCTGTCGCAAAATTGTCCCGTCGACCGTCCGACTTTCCGTCCGATCGTCTTTAATGCGCTTTAGGCTGGATGTTAATTAAGAGTTGAAAATAATTACGACGGATCTCGCGTCGCGCACAGCGGCAGCGATGCGCTCGCTCTTCTTGCATAACTCCGGCGTCGCAGTCACGCTTGGTAAAAAGTGTTACGTCCGTTGTAATTAGAACGAGTGTTAAAAAAGGTGACATCCGAACCTCGACGAAGGCAATTAGAGACGATCAAGAAAAATATAGACATCGCTTTAACAATTATTTGCGCGATTATTTTTTTTTTTTTAATGGAAGAAAAGAATTTACCTGAAAAGATTTGTATTAGAGAAAGATATTTGATATAAAAATTATCCGGTAATGTTAAGGTAGTTGTATCGCAACAGGCACTTTCTTACGATATTTTTGACATTTTCAATAATTATTTAAAATTTTCTGAAGACAACGACAAAAATAAAAAAATTATTGACCACATAGAACAGGAGATAATGGCTAGAAGTCGACGCAAAGCGCAGATGTAAACTTTTTAAATATTAGAAACATAATATGCATGAAATGAATTCTAGATTGATACCATACAGGATGGATTGATAATAGTACAAGCTCATTGTCAGTCAAATGTTTTAGACAAATAAATAGAATTTTCCGTTCAGATTGCACCGTATGCAGTGACCATTATTTTTTACTAATACTGTCGCGATACAACTATCTTAATTAATTTGTATTTTTCTACATTTTTTCTAAATGATCTAAAGAAATGAATAATGAAAAACAAGTGAGAGAAAGAGAGAAGCAGTTTTTTTTTTTTTGAAATATAGAAATTCGATCTCCGCGTAAAAATTCAACGTAAATGTCTTCACATCGCCGTTGTGGTCCGGCATCTTCCTGTGTTTACGGTTGCGATAAATGACGCGGATCGCATCTCCCGGTGATTTCTAATCGCCGGTATAAAAAGAACGGATCTCTCCCCGAATTAGCGGCGCGAAATTTTGCGTTTCAGATATTGACGTACGTAAAACGCATCGTAGCACACCGCGGTCTCGGTAAAGCATACCGCGTCGCGCGCGTCCAGCGTCTCGCTCAATTACAACTTTCATTCAAGGTGTGCGCAAGAAAAAGAAATCCGCGTCGCCTCGGTCGTCGTACCCGACGTGGCGTGACTCTGCGCTGATCTGGCTCGACGACCTTTCCTGCGTGAGCATCGATGTCTCTTTTCGCGAAACACCTACTTGCTGCAATCGCGCGCCTACTTAATCCGTTGGCGTTGCCGAGCCGTTTAATTAACATTTGTGTCAACAAGAAAGATTGGAGGATCAATTAACTATTACTAGGAAATTAATAAAATTATCTCTATCTGTACTCACTTCCTTATAAAATTGTAGAAATATATTTTTTACATCACCACAAAATTTCATGCTAATTCTGTGCGACTGAGATATTTTTACTATTATAATAAATATTGTCAATTTTTTATAAGTTTAATAATACTTTATTGAAAAAAAGAGAAGTTTCTGTAATTCGATAATAAAGGCGCCACAAGTTTTTTTTTCACGAGAAAACAATAGGACTTATTAAGCTGGGGAGATGAAGGATTTTTACGCGCAAACAATTTTTTTGCATCATAAAAAAATATAAAAAAGTATTGTAAGTGCGGTTTCTTACGATATTTCTTTAGCCATTTGTAACAGCTCCCGAGATATACATACCTACCTACTCTCGGTAATGTGAACCTCTTGGACTGATTTAGCCCGGCGTGATCAAACCCGAGTTCCACCGGCTATTCCGCCGTGCTACGTTCACGGCCGTTTTCTCGAATAGAAAGGCTACCTCTTTGATTCCCTATCCTTCTACAAATATGGAATTAGCATCGGCACGGAGAGAACACTAGAATAAGATATTGTCCCTCAATGAGCACTCGTACAAACTGGTTTGGACGCTATTTACGAGCAGTGCGAAAGTCAATTTAATAATGCTTCATACATATTTAGCAAAGTATCTCTACTAAATTTTTACAGACTTTAAGCTTAAATCGCGGATAGTAATTTATTTTATTTAATACTTATTCTCTGCAGGATATAATATAATAATTAAATTGGAATTATTTTATTTTTTTCAGGCTCGAAAATTATAAATTGCCACATAGCAAGATTATTCGACCTCCGCGCCGAAGATCGCTATTAAGGTTCTCCAGGATAAATCTCTAGGCGTACTAAAAACGTATTCCCGTTTCTCTCTCTCTCTCTCTCTCTCTCTCTCTCTCTCTCTCTCTCTCTCTCTCTCTCTCTCTCTCTCTCTCTCTCTCTCTCTCTCTCTCTTTTTCTGTCGCGAGTCATACTCGTGTTCTGACGTCATTTTGCAGCAACGGCCGCCACGTGACAGGTATTTAAATGTACCGTACAGCTACTCCCGCAGTGCGACCGTGCAACAAACAATACAAGACAGCGCCAAATGCCACGCTCGGCCTTCTTCAGCGTCGCGACGACGGACGTTGGAGTGTCTCCTCCACCTTTCCTGCGCCTACGTTCACGGCTGCCTCCTTTTCTCTCTTTCTCTCTCCATCGTCACAGGAAAGAGCGGAAGGCGCTCTTTCTCAGGTAACGCGCGCCGTTCACCTGGCCGAAAAGAGAGAGAGAGAGGTTTCTTCAGTCCCGGTTCTCTTCAGTCTCGTAGCGGCGGGCCGGAGGGAAGGAGCTACGTGACCCTGACAGGACAGTACTCAGGATTTTTGCTCCGTTCTCTCTGCACCGTTCTATTCTTTCTCTCTCGTTATTTTTTGCCGCGAATTTATTCGATGCGAGACGGCGCCGCCTTCCTTCAGATAATCTTCCGGCCTCGTGAACGCGCATCGTTATCGGCGTGTGAGTTCCGTTCCGTTCTGTGTAGTGACTTGATCGTCGGCGGATTTTCGTAGACGGACCTCCAGTGGCGTACATGTACCCTGGGACTAGAATTGTGCCGTAGAACGTAGGAGAAACGAACGTAAGTCTATTGTGAAAAGAATACACGGGTATAGCGTGAGGAACGTCAGAACGCCGTGTTCGATGCGTGAGGTTGATTTTACGTGAGCGTGCCTTTCTTCGCAAAGATGCAAGCGCCGCGGGATCACTTGCACTGGCGAAAAAAATTCTCAAATGAATACAATATTACGGAATACGCTGGATTTCACGCTGTGCGGTTGAAGGAGAGATCTCCGAAGAGACCTTAGTTATCAATGACCTTAATTTATCAATGCGGATTTAATGAAATTAAATAAATTTAATAAAATATTTAACGAGACTAAAATTAAAACGGACTCCATCAATGCCAATAGACGTTTTATTTATATTTTGATTCGAAAGATAGAAAAATTATTTTTGATAATTTGAAATGTTTCGCTGTGTAGACATGGCGGTATTATATGTCTGTCTGTGACGGATGCATTGTGCAAGGCACGGACGTGTGATTACACGTATAGAAATCTTTTACGTGTTGAAATTTGCAGGGCGCGATCAAACATCCGCGATCTTAATACGTTGAAGAAAAATAAATCGGCGACTCGCGTTCAATTAAAAATACCCAGGAGAAGAAACAGAGCTTATTCAGACGTGATTTTAATAAAAATATTGTACACTTGAAAGATTCAATCGAGTGATTACAATGGAAACAAGAACGATTATTCTCAATCATTGCACCTCGAGGAATTGTATATATAACAATACTTTTATTTCTATTATTAATGACAGTTTACGTTCTCTATAATAAATCCTTGCTAGTCTTGCAATGCAAGAAAATATATGAATCAAAATAGTAACACGAAACTGTGCTAATTTCCTAAAGATTTATCCTAAGATAAAAGTAGAGAATTTCACTTTAGAAAATTTTCTTCGTATGAATCTTTATATGAATGAAGTGTGAGACTTATTGTTACACACAGATTGTGTAATTAATTTCTCACGTCGATGTAACATTAAGTTGTACAACAAGATCTATTTCGACAATTGCAAATGTTTATTCATATTTAGATGCAATCTAGGATCTAAATTCTAAATTCTTTTTATTTATGAATTGTAGCAAAATATGAGAAGACAATGAAATCCACTTTTTACAGAGATGTACTAGAAACTTTTCTCTTATATTATCTTTTTTGATACTTCATTCCGTCGATCGCAGTTACTTCTTGTACCGCAATCCGCGGATTTTCCTCTCAGCTTGGTGTGGTCGTCGCTACTGGCTCAATCCTGCGTGTAGCATAAATTTACATCGTGCAAAGCCTTAGAAATGTGCGCGTAAATGTAGAAGAGAAAGTTTCTTGCACGATGAATTTTCACGTTTTTCACTTCGTGTTCGTAAAACGCTAATACGATGTGGAAAGAAACGAAATTGTGAGTTACGTGTGTATTAAAAGCAAGTGATTTAAAAGAATTTTTATTTCCATGCATGATACAATAATTTCGCGGCATCGTAATTGCAAATTTTATCCACGAATGCTTTGATAATCCGTTTCGTCCAGTCGGCAAAAAGTGAAAAGCAATGGCCGGATTTCTTTGCTCTCTTTTTTTTTGCATTTTTTTGCAACTGGAGTAAATTAGAGCTAACGGATTTGCTATCTACGAGAATAATTTATTTGATTCGTTAAAATATAACATGTAACATACATATAAAATATCGCTAGAAAACTGCATGACATATTGCCTCATAAATATTTCCGCTGCTGCGAAATTGCAATTTGCTTTTTAGGATTTAATTTGTTCCTTTATGAAATACGGAATAGTTACGATTAATGATGCGTTTTATTAGAGATGATACATAGCAATATCTTTTATTAACACATGAATTTGTCATTGCTTATAACTTTAGAAAGTTTGTTTACCAAAAGATTTTAATTATGATGTTCATATACATATATATATATATATATATATATATATATATATATATATATATACAGGATGTCTCAGAACTGGTGGTACAAGCGAGAAGAGGGTGAAACTTATTTTTTGTTTCAATTGTTCGAGATTCGTAATATCATCATGATATACAATAGACTTAACGTGACCCCATAAATAAAAGTCTAATAGCGTCAAGTCCGGAGATCGTGGAAGCCAAGACTTATTATGTATTCCCGAAGTATCCTTTGATATTAATATTGTTTGTAAACACAAATGTGTCGAAAGATAACGTATAGTGAGCTCGGTTGAGACCAAACATAGCACGCATATCTGACGAATAGTTAAAGTTTTTCTCAAAAACGAAGCCTCGTTTAAAAAATATTATTCTACATTTTCAACTTATTTTTTTCATATAGAATCACCTCCTTCCCGCTTGTACCATCAGTTCTGAGACACCCTGTATATAAATCTTTCGGCAAACAAACTTTCTAAAGTTATAAGTAATGGCAAGTTAATGACAAGTTTATGTGTTATTTATAAATATATATCTGTGTTAAAACAAAAGTTGAAAACAATTTGTTATATTATTATGACCTAAAATTCTTCCATCAAAGATTAGTATCTCCGGCATTATAGCGGTAGAGAGAACATAAGCCAGCCTTGTAGCTTTTAACTTGGATAGGTGGGTAGGTAGGTAGGTAGCTAGGTAGGTAGGTAGGTAGGCACGTACACGAGTATATGGATACTAGCGTGCAGATAGATAAGTATTCACACGTGATGCACCAGGTATTCTGATTCCGTGCCTTGCGTATTATGGACGCTATTCAATATTATGTTCAATCATTATATTATTTTAAAATATGCGCGAAAGCTAAAATTTATATTGCACACACAATTTTAATTTCACATCGATCCTATTAATAATTGCACAAGTAAACATATTTATCTTTTTATTAATATCTAATGGATATCTAATTAATATTTAATTAATATCTAAGTGGATTGTGAAATGTCTATAAAAAACCACAATGAATCTTGAAGCAGAATTTTGAAAATTACAAGGCGCGTTTGTTAAGAGGGCATATTTTTTTTATAAATTTTTACACACTTTAATAATATTTCAATTAAGTGCCTATGTATAAGAGTGATTGTTGCAGTCAAATTCTCGCTACGTCTCGCTTGACTTCGCGGCTTAACGACAAATTCACTGAAGCTATGACGCTACTTGGCTGGAGTACCGTTAACCGCCGACGGCTAAGAAAAGAAGAGCATATCGTCGTGAGAAATTCCAGTCACGTAAGAGACTTCGATAACCGAATAAGAGTCTCAAAAAAGTCGCTCCGATCGACATAGAATCGTTATCAAAAATTGTCAAATACTCTCTCGTCGTCATCACGACATTGCACACATCTAACGACGCGTCCTAATGATGCCAAGGATGCATCTAAGCAATCCATTTTACTGAATTTCGCCACGCCATCGCTTCTCTTACGCGTCATGGTATGCATTTTTCACGGTGGTCAAGTTCGCGATCTGCCGCTCCCTCGGATCTTGCGATCCCTAATTGCGCTAGGCATCTCGCCCAGGCATTTCTCGCGCGCTGTCGGAAACGGACTCGTAATGCAGCTGCGTGCTGATTACCGCGCGGCATAACCGCGGCGGCCGCGATGCAACTGCAACGACCACGCCCTGAGCGGCGGCTACCAGCGGAGGCTGCAGTAATGCGGCGAGTGCCTTGTCTGGCTCGCATTTTCGTCGAAGATACGGAGATGCAACACGCACGGCTCCACGTGGCTGCCACCGTCGCGCTTTTATCGGTCGACGAACCTCGCGAGAGATGCGAAATTGCACGGTATTATCCTCTCGTCATGGAGGTCATCGGGTCGTTGTGTACGAAACGTGGAATTCTGAAAGTTTCCGCCTTGTGAAACTTGTGGAATATATTGCTTATTTCTCTCCCGACAAATTTCACATCCATCTCCGTAATAAGTAAATGGTTTTTTTAATCCTGTAAAGAAATCTTGATTGCTTCAAGCTTGTTTAAAGCTCAAGATTGATTTTAACTTTCTTAAGACGATAATGCTATTTTAATAGCGATATATTGCGGATGAAACGAAGAAATGTAATATGTATACTCATATGATCATCGTCTTAAATCTGATTACTAAGGCAAATCAACGAAGCAGTTAGACAAGTGAATCAAACGACATCTGTTTCTTTCTGAAAACGAATGTCACGTTATACTTCTTTCTCGACATTCACTCATTGCGTGACATTGTCGTTTGTCGACGACGAGCAGCTTTATCGGTCAGCGAACCGTGAGAATCATGCAGAAGATAATGAATGTTAGGTCATTTGGCGAGAAAACGCCGTGTCTCTCAAACCTCGACCCTGAATTTCTATCGCGTTTCGCTGTCACGTGTATCCCGCATTCAGGAAACAAACGGTATACTTTTCATCGGCTTTTAATGAGGGCGATATGACAAAAGTCACGCTCACAAGGATGACGGCTGCGCTTAATGATGTTCGTGTCCTTCGCGAAAAAGAAATGGGACACGAGAATCCGAATTTAAGCGGTGCCGCGCGTTAAAGCTGTGCGCGTTATTCATTTCTCGGAATATACAAAGGTATTTTTTTTCTACGAAAATTAAAATTAATATAAAATTTTTAATTAATTTTTAGAGGATACAAAGAGTAGCTGGGTTACTCGCGGACCTAATAAGACATCATCTGAATAACTTAACGGTAGCCGACATCGCTAATTGGCCATCGTATACGAAGCGAAAAGCGGATGAATAGCCCGTGAACATGTAAGGCAGAAATTAAACAAGATTGGGCTGGAATTCGTTGAAAATCGTTCGCTTGCGACGGATCTCAGTTATCCATCGGGCTTCTTGAAATCAAGATAGCTCGAAAATAAATCGTACTCGATTTGCGCGTCGACTTTAATCGGAGATAGCGCACGCAGAAAATTTCGCTTAATGTAACAACAGAAGGCGCGTTGCGTGTCATATTATTATTGGGTGGCAGACTCTTAACCGCAGTCGCGAAGGAGTCCAGGACTCTGGAATGCACTTGCACAATCGTCGGTTGGACAACGTGAAAGAAACGTCGGCTGACTAGTCATTTTGCATTGGACGACCGGTCGTATTATTGGATACTACTTTCAACTATTGTACGGTTAACCAGATCGCCGCGAAAACGGTTTTAACGATCGTCGTATCACGGTGATCAACGTGCTTGTAATCGCCATCTTAAGTAAACGATATACATAAGTGAATGTGCAAATATAATTTTTCGTGAGGATAAATTTGAACGAATAGGGAAGAGAAATTCAGCTTACTTATACAGCGAAACGTGCGTTGATGACGAGGGAGAAGTAGCCCGACCCTTCGCACAAAGAGTCTGCCCAAACTTCCTTTACGAATACAATTCCCACAAAGAATCCTATAAAAGTACACTCATGCTCAAAAATATATCTCTCGGAAACCTTTTCGTTCGAGTGCTTCTCGTTTTAATGAATTTAAGAGTTAATAACGACGATTCTCCGAATAAATTATTGAATATAATCATGAAAAAGATCACGTATAATCCAAATAAACATTTGTATAATCAAAACAGCAGATATTTCATTAACATTAATTTGGCCAATTAATGGTTAAACTAGTTAACTACCTAACTATCTATCTTTGAAACAAAATAAAAAGTAAATAAATAATTTTTTAAAAATACATGTTACAATAGAAAATATATACAGCGTATTTGCATTTAACGCGACAGTGTTGTAAAAAATTACGAATCAATTCAATTTTTATATCGTTTTACAAAAGAAAAAGAGTACGAAACGAGAAATCGCTCATTTCCCAAGGCTGTCAACGACAACCGGAAATTAGATCATGCCTTGTTGCATCGAGTATCGAGCTTGCGCTTGCCAATTCATCCAAGACGCGTAGATATAACGCGATTACGGTAACACTAAGGTAATCAGGCCACGTTGTTCCATTCAGTAAGAAGCACGCCGGCGTGTAAAAATTCTCACGGAGCTGTAGTCAGGTGTATTATTAGGCTTTACGTAAAGCGTAACGACAAAAAAAAACCTCTTTCCACAATTTCTCAATTCAATCCTCGCTATCTTACTCGACGATCAATTTCGAAATTGTCTTAGACTTTGTGGTTCTCAATTTTTTCGTGATGATGTATTCTACTTATGTGGGTTAAACAATCCGTGAAATTAATGCGACTAATTAACACAATAATTTTTTAAAGAATTTTTTCGAAAAAATTATAAATACATTAGGATTATCAAATATAACGTTATCTTTCATTATCTGAAAGAAAGTATCTGCTAATTGTGGAATAAATAATTAGGATGTCACACGTTGCTTGATACACAATATCCGTGATGATGATTACACGAAGGGCTTCTCGAATATCGCGTGGATTGAATTCATCTGCGGCGCATTCGATATCACGTTGTATCGATTACCAATTTTGTCACCGAACGAATGTGTCACTGGCGATGTCCATTAAAGAAGCCGGAAATGGTCGTCGGACAATACGCAGCGGTACTTCATTCGTGATAGCCGTATTTGAGTAATCTGTCGGCGTACGTCCGTTTATAGTCGCCTTTCCAAGACGACAAAGTCTATCGAAGAAGCGATCTGCATTTATATTTTTATTCTAAAATGGATCTGTAAATCTTAATCGTCGTTAAAGATCTACAAATTATAAGCTATCTTTAAAAACAGGAAATATATTTTCCTGCAAAAATTTACCATTGCAAACGCATATCGTGGACCTATATTCACATCCTATCAAGAACTGTTCATCTTTTCATCTCACAGAATTTCATTAAAAAAATAATATCTCTCTTTACTTCGATCAAACTTTCATTTTTATAATCTTAATTTAAAATAATTGTTAAAATATTTCCGTATTAAAATAACATGTAACTCTACATGAATATCTCATTGTCAGTGATATGTCCTTAAGCAAGAGTTTTAATTCAATTCTGATATCTTTAATAACAGCAAAATTGCGTGAGAATAAAATACAGCGGACAAAAAAGAAATATAGATATATCCACTTCGCAGAATTTATCGTCGATTACAGTAAAAGTACGATGATTGTGTAAATTAGCGATCAACGATCGATCAAGCAAAACATGTTATTAACATATTATTAAAGCTCGATAGAGAAATTATGAAACGCGCACGTTTCCATGGGAATTTTGTCACCGCAATTTAACGTCCAGCTACAAAAACTAATCACGCATATCTACTCGGAGAAAATGTACGAGATCCGAATAAAAAATACAATTATAAACGGCAGTGACGTTGATTCGCCGTTGCACAAATTATGCACGCGCGCGCGCGAGTAAACGAAATATCACAGTCATTACTGTAATTAAAGACGCGTCCGTACAACCCAACGAAGGAATCTACTTTATATTACGGTTTATAGATATAATTGATCGCTATGTAAGGATCAAGATAAGCAGAACCGGGATCCAGTTAGAAAGTATGTTTGCGGTGCTATCGTAATTATGGCGATGCGAATGTTTCCTGGTAACACCGAGGGACCGTTATTCGGCACACTGCGCGAGAGGATACATAAATTTGTCCACAGTCGATACCGTCGCTCGAGCGCGTAGAAAATTGCAATTTTATGTAGTCTTTACGAAACGCGTACCAACAGCAGTTTTTCCCCGCTTCGCGATTATCCGAATTTATTTATTACGACCGTAAAATGACTTGTACGCAGTCTCTTTCTGTGTTATTTTTTTAGAATATATTAAAGCTGAATTTATATTGTAAAATAAGGATGGACATTAAAATGTGTTTATCGAGAGCACGATTTCTCTCTCTCTCGAGGGGAATTAAGTATTCATTTAATTACAGTCTTATATCCGATTGAATGGTGAAATCCACGACCGTTCCCAGTCGAATTATTCGCGTTCCTTCACGCTCGGCTACAGCGAAAAGTCGCTGTTTAAACGCGCCTCTAATAAGAGTCATTGCTCGTTTTTTACACGCACCGTTTCGCGCCGCTTTTAACAGGATACCCGAATACTTTCTAGCGCTGACCTACAGCTTGGGATCCAGCTTCCGGGGATCTTTTTATTGATCCTTGAACGATGCGTGATTATCTTTTTTTTTATTCTTGCCGTATAAAGTACAAATGTAATGGCAATTATGAATTGAATGATATTTGCACTTATGATAAGATCAGTGATATTCCGCGACGATTAGCATTGTAAATACAATTGATTACTTTCGTAAATCGTTTTTTAATTACAGCAGCGTAGTTATATAAAAATAAACGGTACATTGATTCCTTCCTATTGAATTATTCACATAGTTGACATTTAAATTTCTCTGAATGGAGACGTGAAGGATACGCGATTCCAGCTTCCGTATTAACGATTTGTCCTTGCGAAGAAATGCCTTGTATTTTAATGTTCTGTGTAAGATTTTGCAAAATATATTTTGCGTGTTTTATACGCGAAAAACCTTCTGATCGCAACTGAGAACCTTCGCCTTTCAGAGTGATAAATATGAGTAGGAAGTAAACAGATTTAACTTCGTTGATTATTATCGATTAAGACTGTTTTCGAGAGCAACTCGAAAGAATATCGATAGTAGCTCGATTTTTTTTTAACGATTTCGCATTGCAGTTAACGATGATGTTTCCTTTTCAAGGAGACTCTTCGCACTCGCAGACACATACGTACGTTCACGTACGTATATGCAACAATCGTGACGCATACAATCGGAACGCGCGCGTTCGGATTCCCTGATGAACCGTTATAATCGATCGACTGTCGAGAGAGGCGGTGGCAGAGCGTTTAGCTCACCGCAGGAAGATTTCCTGTCGACGACAACGTTGTAATTGCAAGTAATCGTAATCTCGTCGCGATTTATCTGGACGGATACTTCCTGCGAATTGCGAACATAACGGGTCTCGCATTCAACTCGAACGCGATCGACTTCGCGTACGGAGAGGACGATGTCATGCTTACGCAACAACATCCGAGGCGAGTTATGCAGTTATCTTACGCGAATTAGCCTCTTCTGCTCGACGACAGACGCAAGAGTGTATGATACGAATCGCGAATGAAGGAAATAAAGATTTATTAACCTTGCGCGACACACTTGACGAGTTGGAGGGATTAATTTTCTCTTCCTGAAAAATCTCTCCTGACGTTTCCTGATTCTGCCATCCTACGCCTGTCCTCATCCGAGTACCTTATTCTGTAACGAAATCCCAAAGCGAGACGTACATATATTTATGCGATTAAGGAAGAGTTCTCGCGCGAGCTCCCACGACGCAATCGGAAGCCGACGGCGTCGCCGAATCCGAGGAGGCCTAATTACCAAGTCGCTAATTGAACGAGCGAAGGCAGTAGTCGCATGGCCGCTTGCTCCAATTCGCGCCAGATTGTATGCCTCGACAATGGCGCGTCGGTTGCATAAAAGCGACTGTATAACGGCGTGAGTCGCGAAATATAATAAACTTTCGCGATCCATCGCTGCGCCTCTCTCTCTTTCCGTTTGCGAAGTGCATCGTCGCGTCGGTGCATAGGCGCAGCGCATGCAAGATCGCTTTCCAGCGCTTCCCACGAGTTCGCTCATCCGCGATGCGGCCGTTGCGTCACACGTCTACCCGCAATCGCTTGCGACTTGGATAACGCGACTGCAATCATGCATACAAGACGTTGTATACATTAGCCGTTATGCATATATTAGCGCGTTACACGGTCCTTCATCAGATTTAGGTTTCATTCGAGGGATTTTATCCCAGAAGAATGTATCGTTGGATGATACATACGGTAATTATTTCTTAAAACCTTTTCTCTATAACTTAAACCATTTCTTTATACCTTAATATATTTTAGATATATTTTAGATATATTTTTAAAACACGATGCGGAAAAGTAGAACGTGGTGTTCGAATGACCTCCATGTATCCGGGGGATGACTGCGACGCGAGAAATAGATTCTAAGGTTAATAGATACAGGTGCACGCGGTGTGCAACATAACGTCATCAATAATAATCTCGCGGTCGGCGACGGTTATCGCGACACTCGGTTACGCGGTTGCAGCTGCCACAATTCAGCCGTAGAAACCGTAAGGAATTTTATGGGAATCGGCACGGGGGAATATTCGACTTCGGGGTGCTCAGAAATATCCGACGATACCTTCCGCGTTCTTTCGCGATTACGACGAATGCGAGAAAAAAAAAAATATTATCGCGGATTGCGATTGTGCATCGGGATAAATCGCTAAATCTCGTCGCGATTACGCATCGCGCTGCATCGCTAAATACCTCGATGAGCCTCGATAAAAGCGTTAGTCATGGAACGTGGGTTTTCGAGAAAACTCGAGAGAAATCTGTGAGAAAATTTATACGCGTATCGCGGTCGTTGCATCGTCTACGACGATATCTACGATCGTTTAATTATAATCATCCGACGTGAGATTAACGCCTACTAACGTAGAGATTTTCTTGTCTGTTGCAGAAATATGCTGATAAGAGAATTGGCGGCCGTTTGGGTCGCCGTCCTCTTGTGCCATCTTCAGCTAACGGAGTCTCAGGTGAGCATATGTATACCTTACTGAAGTTTCAGCGAGACTTCGTAAGCACGCCGCGTTATGTTAACTGTTAGGAGTCAACTGCGATTATTCATGGCGTTCTATAATCGGCGTTCATGATCCTCTCGCATATATATTATTGTACATACGCGTCGTACGTTTCCATTGGATTATAAATTAACCGCTTGTCTATTTATCATCGTCTCTTATGTACGACTGAAGGACGGTGGTTGTTCTTGCCTTATCAGAGATTTGATAAAAATACCCCAACCAGTTTTTAACTTAATCGCACCGATCGAACGAAGAAATTGAGCGTCCAGACGAAGGGTAATTTTCTCCGCGAATGAAGAAAGAGTTTTGCAGCCCTGCCGCACACATACGAGGTCACACACACACACACACACATACACACACAAGCGAGAGCGGTCAGGAGGGAAAAACACGCTAGGGCGAGGAACGATACAAACCCTTCGAGAGACCAGTCGAGAGAGAGAGAGATTCTCGAAAAAAGGGGTTTTAAACCGCGGGTTATGAAGTAATTGGTATGTCGGGGGGCGGCGAGCTCTCCGTAGAAGTTACCGGAGTATGCCGCTCGTTTCCACGAGATGTGGCATATGTGAGGTGAAAGTGAATTTCATACTCAAGCGCGCCCGCGCGCGCCGTTGAGAGTGCCGCTCAATCTCTCTCACACACACACACACACACACACACACACACACACACACACACACACACACACACACACACACACACCACACACACACACACACACACCTATACACGTAAGTTACAACATTTTAACTACAGAACGTGGTCCGATACGCGAGAGGGGAGAGAATGTAACGAGAATGTGCAAGTCTCTGAGGCAGGCATTTCTGCATTATGCCTTAACGCTTTGAATGTTTCCCCGAGAAGCGAAATATTTGCTTGCGAAAGAGTTGTTTAGCAATTATTCGCGTGGAAAATTAAGGTTCTTTACGGAGGTATATGGAGAAAACGTCAACAGTTGAAACATTATTCCTCTGGATTTTAATTCTATCTTCGGTCACATTATACATCTCACGTATTTTTTTTTTTTTTTTTCAATAAACCTTTTATTAGATTGAAATATAATGGTTGCTTCCCGTCACTTTCCTCGTGCGAATCGTCATTGAATTCGATTGCGCACAGTAATGTAATAAACATAACATTCCAACCCTTCTGTCAATAAACTTTTAATGTTAAAAATGTGCTGGACCTTTTCTCCGCCCGAAACAAAATACAAAAGGTCTTTGTATTCGGAAACCTCCCAAAATATAATACAGAAAAAATGTTCGATACTCAGCAGCTGCTATAAAGAAATTGTCGCAGTGCAATCTGTCAAAAACACGCGGTTGATATCCGGATATCCATACGTTGATGGAAGGGTGAAAAATTATGCATTGACAGAAAAGTTAAATGAAATATCGTAGTATCGCGAGTGAATGAACTTAAATAGAACCGCACGTGCGTAGCACGAGCACCGCACATCGAGGCTCATTACGGGCGGCTCAATTTTCGAATCGAGCTGCGCGAGAATGCACGAGAAGGCGCAGCTACGTATAGCTACATACAGCCGGTGCACCTTTCTCAGGAATGTAGTCACCGTTATATCACTGATATATACACACGCGTGCGAAAAGCGACGTCGAAATACAGACGAGAACGCGTCCGAGTCACTCTCTCGAAGTTGGCGGATACTTTCCGCGCTCCTGGGAGACAGACGAAGAGATCGTTGGACGGATTGCGTCTTCACTTTCTCCCGCCGGATAACAATGCGGCGTCTAAACACCATCTGAATTTAGCCCGCGCCATTACACAGACAGTTGTGAACCCGAAAAGTACGACTTTCAGATATGAAGCAGTCGTGAAAAATTCAAGATGTATGATCGCGATATAATCCTTTAGCTAGGTTTCGGTCGATCTGTTGCTGAAATGTGAAATCGTCATAGTTCACACAGTTTTGACATTCTTGTTATTCCATAAACTTGCCTAACACGATTGGCTAATGTGATTTAGAGAAGCTGTTTTAGCAATTTTGCGATATTTTAATCTTCTCGTCCAATATTATTACAGTTTATCGAAAATTTTCTTGATATACTTTTGCTAAATATTATAATTACTGTGACAACTTTTTCGATTAGTTGGTAATTTAGGGAAGCTTCTTTCTTATTGTTAGTATTCATTATAAAAATTTTAAATGCGCTTTTGATATTATTACATTTTAAAATGCAGCTATCAATTATTAGCTAGTCTACAGCCAGGTGTGTCAACTAAACATGCTTCGTCTCTGTTGCAGGTTCCTACTGCAAATGTCTTCACCTGTCCAAACGGTGAGTAATAATATTTACTGGTGGCGTGTGAGCCTCGCACACACAGATAACCCTCCGTTACCTTCGAAAGGTTGCATCCGGTGTTCGCGTACCTGTTCAGGACAGGTTTAGAGATGATAATACTTCATCATGATTTAAGCCGCCGTGGAAGATCTCTGGGAATCGTAAACGTGCGTCGCGCAAGCGTCGAGCAAATAATTCTTGAAGATTTGAAATTATAACGTGACAGAAGTGATCCGTGCACACGAGTAGAATCCCGCGCATCGATAACGACATCGGGTGCGAGATGACGTGAAAGTTGCTCCGCGATTATTTTTTTCCTAACAATTTTCCACTCACGTTAATCCCGTAGAAATCGCCATCGTCGGAGCAGCGGACAGTTTGAAGATTAGGCGACTCTTACTTTCACGATCGATGAATATTAGAGCTCTCGCGGATTACGAGAGAACAACGCAGCGCGTAATAAAACGCAGTGATTTTCGAGATTATTGCGTTGTAAGACCCTATTACGGCTAATGACGTGCAGTTTCGGATAACTGCGGGAAAGATAAATCACGCGAACTGTCGAAGAAAGTAGCACTGCGCATCGCGAGTCTCTCCCCGAGGGAACCAAACGTGATTCTATTGGAATAAAATAGGAACTTTCGGCTCATTTTCCCCAGAATAATTACTATCAAGTAATAATAATTTGCGTGAGAAAGATTTCTCTCTCAAATATTTTCAGTTTGCGGGATCAAGTTCTCTCCGTCGTGTATGAAAACAAATTGCTTTCGCGCAATCAACGGATACAGTTGATGCAAATGAGGGAAACTAACGGGGATTCTTTTTTTTTTACTAGGCCGCGTCGCTACATACATTTAAATCACACAGAGACGCTTTGAATCGCAAATTCGAGCCCACAATTATACGCCGCGCCCGCCGCGCGAGAGTCTTGAAAATGAGGTGCGCGCGTGTCCGATAAATAAATCTCGTAAGAGACAATGAGGATAAGAGTTCGGCCATTCGTAACGCCACTGCTCCACTTTTCCTCGTTACTCGCCGATGCAATTAAGTAGGTTGCACGTACCATATGGGACCGGTAGGTCGTTAGCCATAAGTCGTCGCGTGCGTTTGAAAAATTGCAAGTGCTATTTTCTTCCGCGTAAGTGTGTTTTCTATTTTTCTCCTAAAATAATCTAAAATAATCTAAAATAATCTAAAATAATCCGCTAATGTCGAATATGATCGGCTGTATCTTTAGAGATTAAAAGTAGAATTTTAATTTTTTGAAAAGTAAGTCTTGTAGATCAATATACGTTGCACAATCAATATGTTAATATAATATGTTACGTTGAGCTGGTAATCGAAATGAGAAAATTATTTTGTAGAGGACGTAAACTTTTCATTTGCATAAATATTCCTCTATTAACATATTAAGTGCCAACAGCGATATATCTGTTGCGATACACATGCTGTCACTAGCGTCATACATAAAACATTTTTACATCCCGGGCGTTATATGGACTTTCAAAAATATCACATTTCAAGATATAAGAATTTTAAGATTAACTAAGATTACGATGAAAAGTGTATTTTCGAATCGCAGTATCCAGCCAGCTTTAGAAGCTGGACTCGTTTTACGGCGTCTAACAGGTTTCAGGAGGCCACATCTAATATGATTGGGCCGAAAATCTCGACCCGGTATATAATAATGAAGCGTCGATGGCGGGGGATCAGGTTCCAGAGGCTGTATAGAAAGACAGGAGGAGACGGCATTCCTAAACCATGAATCCTCGGCCGCATCTCTCCCCGTCTTCTCTCCTTTTCATCGAATCATGTGGCTCGCCTTGCCTCGTTGTCGTCGTCGTCGTCGTCGTCATCATCGTCGTCGCGGTACACATAGCGGCTCCTAAAAATACAACGGCTTGTATTCGCTCGCCACGGTTATCTACCTTCCACTCGGAGGAAACTCGACCGAGTACACACCGTCGAACGGGATTCCAAAAAGTAGAACATCCGGCAACACGCTCGCTCATCTGCTCTCTTACGCGATCATCCGTCGTGCTTCGTACATACCTGCTCGCTGGCGTTTTTGCCGGAAGAACGGAGAGACGGAACTCTGGAAAGAAAGGAAGGCAGAGACAGTCTCTTTCCGCGCGTACTTGCGTGCCAGCCAACAATCTAAAGGATTATATCATTCTTCCGCTATTCGGCTAACAAGATAAAGTATTTCAATCGCAATCTCTACTTTGTAGCTTCCCACAATTTCAGATTTTGTGAATTTCAAGCTCGATTTCAGCGATTTTTCTGTCATCCCACGACTTTTATCTATATTTTATAATAACGATACATATCGCGTTCTCTCCTTCTCTCTCTCTTTCTCCTCCATTTTTCGAGATTAATTACAGCGAGCTGTTGTGTTGTCGACGATATTTTGCGATTGTTGGTTGAAATATCACGCGTCTGTCCGCGGAGGGAAAATAATATTTCACACACGAGAAATGCTAATGGACGCCGAGAGAACAGCGTGCGTAGAGCGAGCATGGCCGTTTGACCTTTTGAAAGAAAGGAAGGTCGTCACATCAAGTCTTTCCCAGCACCAACTGCATCAGCTACATGACTGAGTAATGTCGCATCTCGTTTCTCCTCAACGCAACTTACGTTTCAATGAAACGCCGTACGTTTTCAATTCCATTGCGCGCGAAATTTTCTATTTCGTCATAATGCATGTTAAAAATAAAAGAAGAATAAAATGTAGCGCGTAAGCCTATTTTTTCTATTTATAAAAGTAAAGAAACTTAAAATAACTTTGTCTAAAAATTATAGCACTATAACAAATGGATTGGAAAATATTCGATTTACGGAATAACGTATTGTTTATCATTTAATATGTTTATGCATTTAACTGGTTTCAAAAAGTGTCAGCGAGTAATCGTAAAATGAATTAGGATGAATCAGGATAATAAAAGAAATAATCTATAAAAGAGCTACATAGAGAGCTATATATAGAAAATATTAATTAATTTTGCTCCATCATTGCTTTGCAAATGTTACTGAAGAATAAACGCTGTTGCGTTCGCCATTCTTATTTCTCTGAGATAAATATGAAATATTATACTCTCCTGAATTGAAACTTTAACCACCTTTTACCACTGAATTTACATATTCCGTCGATCAAAGATTCCGAGAATCGCAATATTGCATATTATAAGACAAGATTCTGGCTGCAGCGAGGTGGTTTACTTTGATCGAACCACTGACACGAATCGATTTCACGGAAACTCGAGAGCAATCCCAGACGTTGAACGGCATGCTGTAAAATAAAAGCTTGCCCGAAGCAATCTGGATACAAACTTCTTATGCGCGATATATTTCCCCTCTCATTGATCAGTAGAAAATTTATATTCCGATGCAGTTTCTCAATTGAATGAGTAAGCGCGTCAAATTGTGCTCCGATTCTAATTAGCTTTAAGAGAATCTTGCGAGAGAATCTTAAATAAAAATGCTCGATTAATTGCGTAGAATTGTGTAGATTATGATAAACCGGATTAAAGTACCGATTCAACGATCGACAATAAAATTTGGTAGAAACTAACAATAAGCCTAGAATACCGGAGTAATCGAGCGAACATATATGTAGGTGAACCGATAACACAACTCGTCAAACTCGTCGAGTTGTGTCGCGAGACGGAGTTTCACTATTTTACAAGGTCCCTCTCGACTCGGCTGTCAACCCCCTAAGGCACACCGTGTGCACTAAAAACGAACGAGGCCGTTGTGTCCGTCACTGTCAGCGCGGGTCACCGATTAACCGCCTTTCCTGTCTTCTGTATACTCGCCGGCATAAGATGGGCAAAGTATCCGGTTGCTCGGGAAACGTTCGCAAACCTTGGAATAAGGCTTCCCGCAAAGGTGCTTGCCGGAAGCTTTTAACTTCCAACAGAAATCTCGCGACTACGATAAATCAAAGTATACAAGAAGACTTATATTACGAAGTCTCTACCGTGTTTTAGAACATTTAACCGGTTAGGTAGTATTGTAAATAACAATGGCGTTGCAATGACCCCCTTAAATATTAAAATGTGAAGATCGCGTGCTTATTACAATACGTTATTACAGCTTTGCGCTCAATCTCTATCTAAACAGACAGTTTAATGCTATGTTTCTCCTTACGCAGGATGGGAACTGCGAGGCATACACTGTTATAAATTCTTCAACATCAGGCATTCCTGGGAAAAAGCGGCGGAATTATGCAGGAGGTAAGCCACGCAATATCGATCCTTCCCTTTCATTAATTTTGCTACCTAAAGTTTGACTTTAATGCAACCGATATCTCTTGTCGTAAAGAGAGTCGTGGTACGGGTCTCAATCACTTTAAAAAATAAGAGCCCAGAAAATTTCGTTCCTCTCGCACGATATTACACGAGATAGACTATCGATGACTTTTTTTTGATGGTCCATTGCAGATACGGAAGCGAGCTGATGGTGGTCGAGTCCTACAGCGAGAACAACATGTCGGCGAGCATGATCGGCCGGCATTTGGATCATTACTGGCTAGGTCTCGCTTCACTCGACGATTTACGAACCAACACACTCGAATCCGCCGCGGGAATGCTCGTCTCTCAATACGCCGGTTCGTATGCAGTTCCGTTTCGTTCGACGTGTAGACGAGCGGATTCTGCGCGAATGGATCCCGTAACCGAACGCATCCTCCAGTTACTCTTCTATCTTTCTTTTTTATCTCTCTCTCTCTCTTTCTCGCGAGTGCGCAACCATCTCTTTGCCATTAACGATCGACTGCTCTTAAGAGACCTTGACCGATATTCCGCGCAATGCGATGCGGTTTGCAAGTGCTACTCTCAAAGTAAAGAAAATAAGAGATTTCTGTAGCGAGATATAAATGCTTAACACTCTTAACATTTTTAAAGTTTATTTATTATTAATCGAAGAAATACAATTTTGTCATTTATCCCTTTTTTCTCTGAAGCTTTCTCAACTCTGAAGCGTTCTACAAAAAAGCTTCTTTATTTGAAATTAAATACTTGGAACATTAATTACTGGAAATTATTCTGTAGATGTCGAATTACATCGAGGAGAAATTAATTTGAAATTGATTAAAAAATTTGTGATAAAAAGATATTCATCAGCTATCATATATCTTATAATATATATTTTTTTTTCTTCCCACTTTTTATTTCTAAAATAATATCATTTCTTGAAAACTGAGATAATTATTATACGCAAAAGAAATTAAAAATTATTTATTTATATAATAAATATTTGAAAAATGTGATATAAGAAGTAATAATATAAATTTATTATTTTAGTAAGAGTTTTCAAGCACATTACGAACGTATTACGAAATTAAGTGGCTGATGCGAACGTTTCACTCAAAACTCCGTTCTCGCACACACGCAGGGCCAGTTTCTATCAGGGTCACGGAAACACGGAACTCGCATACGCGGCACGAAGACACACTTTTCCCACAACAATGCCCAGACGTTGTTGCTTTGTGTCCGTTTGCTATACACAGACTACAATTTCCCCTTCTAGAGCTTTTACACACCACTAAACCGCACTATTAATTATGCGTTGAACGCTCATAGTTAGCAACGGATATAATTACCAACTAACGTAACAAATATGAAGGACTTCATATATTTACTTCATATACAGTCTTACTTCATTACTTACAGTATTACTTACTCGTTTTACAATATTACTTCATATACAGTCCCTTGCCGAAAATATGTATGATTTGAGACATATTTGCATTCTCTTAACGCTGTTATTATAATCATTCAATTAATCATATATACATATGTATGTAGTTTGATTACGAGAGAGAGAAAGCGATAAAGTGTTTTAGAATATTTTTAATCTGATTATTAAAATATTTTTAACAATCGGAGGAGGTCAAAGGAAAAATTATATAATTTAATTAAATTATTAAATTATGTTAAATTATATTAAATTATATTATATCTTAATTATATTATTAATTAAAAATTATAGATTAATTATCGGCTAAAAGATTGCATTTTCACATTTAAAAAAAATGTAGGTTTCTGGGCGCCGAGGCAACCGAATCCACACTCGGGCGAGTGCGTAGACGCCGCCTTGACGGATGACCGACAAACGTGGGAATTGACCACGTGCGAGTCGCTTCTTCCTTTCATGTGTCGTGCCAACGCCTGTCCTTCCGGTGAGTCCTACCATCACCTAAACGGCTGATATTTCACGCGCAGGACAGAACAATAATCCCGTGACTATAATACATCCGCAGGTTCGTTCCATTGCTCGAACGGCAAGTGCATCAACGCGGCGTTCAAGTGCGACAAGCAGGACGACTGCGGCGATTATTCCGACGAGCTGGACTGTTCGGCTAATTGCCAGTATTACATGGCGAGTAGCGGCGACGTCGTGGAGAGTCCGAATTATCCGCATAAATATGCATCCCTCAGCAATTGCAAGTGGACGCTCGAAGGCCCTCAAGGACACAATATTCTTCTGCAGGTGAGGTTCTTTTCCGCTCAACAAATCTCTCTCAATAAGATGATGACGTTTAATTGAGAAGAAATCTTTTTTCAGACGGAGAGGTTGCTTTTTCTCAGAAATCAGAATTAAACGATGAAATAAAACGAGCTGTAATTCGTGTTTCAGTTCCAAGAATTCGAGACCGAGAAGAGCTTCGACATAGTGCAGATCCTCGTAGGCGGTAGAACCGAGGAGAAGTCCGTGAATCTCGCGACCCTTTCCGGCAAGCAAGAACTCAGCAACAAACACTTCGTCTCGGCTTCGAACTTTATGATCATCAAGTTCAGCACCGACGCCTCGGTGGAGAGGAAGGGCTTCCGCGCTTCCTGGAAAACCGAGCCGCAGACCTGCGGCGGAATTCTTAGAGCGACGCCGCAAGGACAGGTGCTTACATCACCGGGTTACCCGCAGAATTATCCTGGAGGACTCGAGTGCCTTTACATCCTGCAGGCTCAGCCGGGACGCATAATGTCCGTGGAGGTAAGCTGAAATCTCCCACGCATTCGCAATTTTATATAATCGCTGGTTTAATACAGCAAATTTAAAATCCTTTTATTAAATAAAAAAAAGATAAAATACAGTAAAATTTACGAATGCATTTGACTTTCTCGTTTCCAGATCGAGGACTTGGATCTCGAGATGAATCGAGATTACATCCTTGTCAGGGATGGAGATTCGCCTATGAGCCGACCGATCGCGCGTCTGACGGGAAAATCGGAGGAGAATCCGGCAGTGATCATGTCCACCGGAAACAACTTGTATCTGTACTTTAAAACGAGTCTCGGCGATTCCAGACGCGGTTTCAGCATTCGCTTCACGCAAGGCTGCAAGGCTACAATTATCGCGAGAAACGGCACGGTTCAGTCTCCATCTTACGGCCTCAACGATTATCCGAATAATCAGGAATGTTTGTACAGAATCAGAAATCCGGATAGAGGACCGCTGTCTCTGAAATTCCTCAGTTTCAACGTTCACAAAACTGACTACGTGCAGGTATATAAGAGATTACAATCACAATTATATAAACGAAAGAGTTTCGTATATCTCGCGGGATTGTTAACTTTCGTTTTCTCTCGCGGAATTAACAGATATATGACGGCTCCAACACCAACGGTCTGCGCTTACATCCCGGAAGTGGTTTCACCTCTAACACTCGACCCAAGATCACGCTCACTGCGGAAAGCGGAGAAATGCTCGTCAGATTCGCCTCCGATGCTTTGCACAGTAGCACCGGTTGGCAAGCTGAATTTTCTGCCGGTAAATATTATATTATATTTCGTTTCTCTTAATTTATCATTTTAATAATCTCTTTTGAATATATAATTATATTATATTATTAATTATTATAATATATGTATAATATGAAATATTTATATATAAATTATATTTTTTCATTAACGCATAATGCAACAATTGTGTGCTCAGTATACATTTCTCTTAATTTCTTATTTTAACAATCTTTTGAATAATATATAATAATATTATATTACTAATTATTATAATATATGTATAATAAAATATCTATATATAAATTATATTTTTTGTTAACGCATAATCGTGTGCTCGATATAAAAAAAAAGAATTATTTTATAGATTGTCCACCATTGCAACCTGGCGAGGGAGCTCTAGCGTCGAGTCGAGACACAGCTTTCGGCACGATTGTTACGTTCTCTTGTCCGCTGGGACAAGAATTCGCTACAGGAAAGTCGAGGATCTCCACGGAGTGTCTCCCCGGAGGAAACTGGTCTGTTACATACATTCCCAAATGTCAGGAAGTATACTGCGGTCCCGTGCCTCAAATCGACAACGGATTCTCGATCGGCTCCTCGAACGTTACTTATCGCGGACTGGCGACTTATCAGTGTTACGCGGGATTCGCGTTTCCTTCCGGAAGGCCAACGGAAAAGATTTCATGCCTGGCGGACGGAAGATGGGAGAAGAAGCCATCGTGTTTAGGTGCGTTAAAAGTTACACGCGTAATTGATATGAAATAATTATGACGCGAAATATAAAATTATATACGAAATAAAATTTAATAAAGAAAATATGCGTATCTCTTTCAGCATCTCAATGCGCTCCGCTGCCGGAGGCTCCTCATTCTAACATAACTATCTTGAACGGAGGTGGACGAAGTTACGGCACAATTGTCAGATTCGAGTGCGAACCCGGTTACGTACGAAGCGGACATCCCGTCATCCTTTGCATGAGCAACGGTACCTGGTCCGACGAAGTGCCAATGTGTTCTCGTAAGTAATAAACTGCTGTAAAAGCGTGCTAATAGACGTTAATTAATTTAACACACACTGATGTAAAATTAAACTGACGAAAATGACATTTATTTTTGACAGGTGCCAGATGTCCGCTGCTGCCGACAATTAAAAACGGATTTGTCGTCGATACTAGCAGAGATTACTTCTTCGGGGATGAAGCCAGGATGCAATGCAACAGAGGCTACAAACTGACTGGATCAAATATCATACAATGCGGACCCTATCAACGATTCGATAACGTACCGACTTGCGAAGGTAGGAGATTTTATATTAGCGTTAACAAAATTATATTCATTACATTGAGACGAGCATGTTTGTAGACATAAACGAGTGCGCGTCGAGCCAATGCGACCTGGCGTCCACGGAGTGCATAAACAATCCAGGTGCATTTACCTGCAAGTGTAAGCCAGGCTTTGCACCGACCATGGAGTGTCGACCTATCGGCGATCTCGGGCTCATCAACGGCGGCATTCCTGACGAGTCGATCACGGTTTCGAGCTCGGAAAATGGATACACAAAAACCGTAAGAATTTTAATTCATTTTTGAAATCAATCCTCTTTTCTCTCTCTCTCTCTCTATTTCTGTGCGATATATTCATATATATCTCTCCAAAGGGAATTCGCTTGAACAACGGCGACGGCTGGTGCGGCAACAACATCGAGCCGGGCGTTAACTGGGTGATAATCGACATGAAGGCGCCGACGATCATTCGCGGCTTCCGCACGCAGGTCGTAGCCAGGTTGGACGGGAACATCGCGTACACGTCGGCCGTGCGAATTCAGTACACGAACGATCTGACGGACATCTTCAAGGACTACACCAATCCGGACGGCACGCCGGTGGAGTTTAGGATTTTGGAAGCGACGCTCTCCGTTCTGAATCTGCCTGTGCCGATCGAGACGCGCTACATCAAATTCAAGATACAGGATTACATCGGCGCGCCGTGCATGAAGCTGGAGATAATGGGCTGCACGAGGCTGGAGTGCGCCGATATCAACGAGTGCGTCGTCAGGAACGGCGGCTGTCATCAGAAGTGCATCAACAGTCCCGGCGGCTACACCTGCATGTGCAACACCGGCTTTGAATTATACAAGGGCAACGGCACGGCTGGATTCAGTCTGGCGAGATCGGAAACCGGCGAGAGGAACGGCGATCTCTATCAGAGAAACAAGACGTGCGTGCCGGTGATGTGTCCTCCATTAACGTCGCCGGAAAATGGAAAAATACTCTCGACCAGGGTAAAGTATTAAGTGACGCGAGCGTCGCGATTATGTTTGAATGAATATTCATTGCCACGAAAATAATTACAATATGAATTAGAGGCTTTGATATGAAATATTCACAATTAAATAAAAGCTAATTAAGAGCTAATTAAGAGCTAATTAAGAGCCGAGCGCTGTAATAGATGCGCAAATAATTCTTCTTTTTTGTTGTAAATTATTTATTGATCCAGAATTGATTTTCTTAAATATGATCTATTCATAATCCGAACCACAGACACTTGTATACGAGTTTAATAATCCACGCCTCATCGAATTTAGATTTGTAATTGACAATAATCTTTGTAATTGACAGTTGCTGATGATGGTCCGAAATCAGGACCAAAACGTCAATTCTGCATCAATAAATAATTTACAATAAGAAGAAGATATTATTCGCGCACCTATTACAGCGTTCGACTCTTAATTAGCCCACTTTTATTTCACGAAAATAATTGTCACGAAATAATATCTCTCATGGACAGAACTCCGAAATTCACTTGAGAATTCATTTGTTTTGTAGGAGCAGCATCACTTTGGTGATCTCGTCAGATTCCAGTGCAATTTTGGTTATGTATTATCAGGACCTTCGGCTGTAATTTGTACTTCTTCGGGTCTCTGGAACGGAACTATTCCCGAATGCCAATGTAAGTATCTAATACGTAGAATGTCTTAAAATTGTCGTATATAAATTTCATCTGTTATCTAACGATACGTAAAATATACAAAAACATTTATTATTTTTTATTATATAAAATAAATTTATTAAGTATTATTATAAATATTATTATATTATTATAAATTTATTAAATCTTTATTCTTTTATTTAAAAAATAAATTTCTTTGTACATTTTACGTATTATTATTATATATATAAAATTTCTACAATAATTTAAGCGCACTCTTTGATTTTTTACAGATGCAAAATGCGTGTCACTACCAGACGACAAGAATGAGGGTCTTTCCGTGATCCGAAACGACGAGGCTAGCGTACTAGTATCTTTCAAGCAGAACGTCACTCTCAAATGCGGCAGTAACGGCCGCTACTTGCGCAACACCGCGACTTCCGCTTTTCGGCAGTGCGTGTACGATCCTAAGTCCGGCTTACCTGATTACTGGCTGTCCGGTTTGCAGCCGGCTTGTCCTCGCGTGGACTGCGGCAAACCTCTTCCCACGCCTGGCGCCGAATACGGCAAGTATCTCGACTCCAAGTACCAGTCGTCCTTCTTCTTCGGCTGTCAGGACACTTTCAAGTTGGCCGGTCAGACCAATCGCAACGACAACGTCGTGCGTTGCCAGGCGAACGGCGTCTGGGACTTTGGAAATCTGCGATGCGAGGGTCCGGTTTGCGAGGATCCTGGCAGACCGAGCGACGGCTATCAAGTCGCGCGAAGCTACGAGCAAAGCTCAGAAGTGCAGTTCGGCTGCGACAGACCCGGCTACATCCTCATCAATCCGCGACCGATCGTCTGCATCCGCGAGCCCGAATGCAAGGTCGTCAAGCCGCTCGGTCTCACTTCCGGACGAATCCCGGACTCGGCGATAAACGCTACTTCCGAGCGACCCAACTACGAGGCCAGAAATGTCCGATTAAATTCCGTGACCGGCTGGTGCGGCAAACAGGAGGCCTTCACCTACGTCAGCGTCGATCTCGGTCGTGTCTACCGAGTGAAGGCGATCCTGGTGAAGGGCGTCATCACCAACGACATCGTCGGCAGACCTACGGAAATTCGATTCTTCTACAAGCAGTCGGAGAGCGAGAACTACGTCGTCTATTTCCCGAACTTCAATCTGACCATGCGCGATCCGGGAAATTACGGCGAGCTGGCGATGATCACTCTGCCGAAGTACGTGCAGGCTCGTTTCGTCATTCTCGGTATCGTCAGCTACATGGACAACGCCTGTCTGAAGTTCGAACTGATGGGATGCGAGGAACCGGTGATCGAGCCGCTGTTGGGTTACGATTACGGATTTTCGCCCTGCGTGGACAACGAGCCGCCGGTATTCCAGAATTGCCCGCAGCAACCCATAGTCGTGCAGAAGGGAGCCGAAGGCGAGTTGCTTCCGGTGAATTTCACAGTTCCTACGGCCGTCGACAACAGCGGAAGCATCGCTCGACTGGAAGTAAAGCCGCAGAGCTTCAGAACGCCCATTCGGATCTTCGAGGACACGGTCGTGAAATACGTGGCCTTCGATTACGACGGCAACGTCGCCATCTGCGAAATTAACATTACCGTGCCGGGTTAGCAATGCAATTATTTTATTGTTTATTAATATTAATTTTTTTAAAAATATTAATTTAAGATATTTAAAATATATTAAAAATATTAATGTATATTAATATTAATTTAAATCGATCTTTGTATTATGTCGCAGATATAACTCCACCGAAACTGAGCTGTCCGCAGAGCTACGTCATCGAACTGATCGACCGACAAGAAAGTTATTCCATCAATTTCAACGAGACGCGAAGACGCATCAACGCCACGGACGTATCCGGTCCCGTGAAGATCACTTTTGTGCCGGAACGCGCGATGATTCGAGTCGGTAGCTTCGAAAACGTCACTGTGTATGCAACGGACTCGAGCGGCAATCGTGCGACTTGTCACTTCCAAGTTTCGGTCCAGGCGACGCCCTGCGTCGATTGGGAACTGAAACCGCCGGCTAACGGCGGTCTAAAATGCGTCCCCGGAGATAAGGGACTGCAATGTATAGCAACCTGCAAGGCTGGATACAGATTCACGGACGGTTCACCGGTAAAGACGTTCGGATGCGACGTTAACAAACGGTGGACGCCCTCGTCGGTGGTTCCCGACTGCGTTTCTGAAAGTTAGTTCTTGTCTTAGCTCTTTGAGTTTCTTTAATCTGCATTTTTTTATAAACAGTATAATTAATTAAATTTTTGCATCTGTAGACACGCAACAAGCCGATTATCACGTAATCGCCTCGGTGACTTATCGTGCGAATGGTGCTGTTTCTCGATCTTGCTTGTCGATGTATCAGGATCTCATGGCTCAATATTATACAAATATCAATAGTATTTTGACTCAACGTTGCTCCGGTCTCAGTGTGAACATGAACGTGTCTTTCATCAGATCGATGCCTTCCTTGATCGAAGAGAATGTTCTCAAGGTAAAATTTAAATTATATAAAATATAAAATCTTAATAATTACTTATGTAAAATACTATATTGGCAATTCCACGTCAAATCAGACAAGAAATGAAAAGGAAAAGTGAGGGTCAAATTATACAGTACAGTAATGATTTACCTTATCAGATACCGCAAAATTAAAATGTAATATTCATAACGAAAATATGATATTTTAATACTAATGAAATTATTTATTATTAATTATTATTTTACTACTATGAAATTTTAATCATTATCAATACAGGTAACATTGCGACAACCATTTGATGAAAAATGACAGTAATACAATAATTTCGACAAATTTCAGATGGACTTTGTCTTGGTAATCGTACCGGCAGTACGTCAAACGCAATTATACGAACATTGCGGCGCCACATTGAGTCTGATCTTCGATTTATCGGTCCCGTACGCGAGTGCAGTTATCGAGCCACTGTTAAACGTCTCGGCGATCGGCAATCAATGTCCGCCTCTTCGTGCTCTCAAATCATCCAGCAGCAAAGGTTTCACGTGCAGCGTCGGTGAAGTATTAAACATGGATACCAACGATGTTCCTCGTTGTCGTAAGTAAACGTAACTGTTTAACTCTCGATCTCCCATTTTAAATAAAATCTTTAAAAAAAATTTAATCGCAAAACTTTTTCATACATTTTCAGTGCACTGTCCGGCCGGAACATTCGCCGGTGAGAAGCAGAAGCAGTGCACAGCCTGCCCGAAGGGCTTCTATCAGAACAGCGACCGTCAGGGCTCTTGTTTGCGCTGTCCGTTCGGCACGTACACGAAGGAGGAAGGTTCCAAGAGCATAGACGATTGTATACCGGTCTGCGGTTACGGCACATACTCGCCTACCGGTCTGGTGCCTTGCCTGGAGTGTCCTAGAAACAGCTACACCGGCGAGCCGCCGATAGGCGGTTACAAGGACTGTCAAACCTGTCCAGCTGGCACGTTCACGTATCAACCAGCTGCGTCTGGTCGCGATCGTTGTCGCGCCAAGTGTTCCCCGGGAATGTACTCGGACACGGGACTCGCCCCCTGCGCCCAGTGTCCCAAGAACTTCTTCCAGCCTCAGCACGGCGCGACCACCTGCGTCGAGTGTCCCACGAACATGTACACGGACGGATCCGGCTCCGTAGGTCGCGAGGAATGCAAGCCCGTTCAATGCACCGACAACGTATGCCAGCACGGCGGTCTCTGCGTGCCGATGGGACATGGCGTGCACTGTTACTGTCCGGCCGGTTTCTCCGGGAGACGCTGCGAGATCGACATCGACGAGTGCGCGTCTCAGCCGTGTTACAACGGCGCTACTTGCATCGATCTGCCGCAAGGTTACAGATGCCAGTGTGCCAACGGCTATTCCGGTATTAATTGTCAGGAGGAGAAGTCGGACTGTAGCAACAACACGTGTCCGGAGAGAGCCATGTGCAAGGACGAGCCTGGATTTAACAATTACACTTGCCTCTGTCGGTCTGGATACACCGGAGTCGATTGCGACATCACTGTAAGCGTCTCTTCATGGTTTTTTTTTTTTTTTTTTTTTTTAGAAAAGATCTGATAAAAGAATCGCATTTTTTATTTGCAAAATATATTTAATCTGATAAATATAATAAATTTAATAAATAATAATTTAAGCTTGTGTTCCACACTTTCGCAGATAAATCCGTGCACAGCCAGCGGAAATCCTTGCAACAACGGTGCGACGTGTGTGGCCCTTCAACAAGGTCGCTACAAGTGCGACTGCCTGCCAGGATGGGAAGGTCAGAGCTGCGAGATCAACACCGACGACTGCGCCGAGCGACCCTGCCTGCTCGGCGCCAACTGCACCGATTTGATCGACGACTTCGCCTGCGACTGTCCGCCCGGATTCACCGGCAAACGTTGCCACGAAAAGATCGACTTGTGCTCGGGCAATCCTTGCCTGAACGGGATCTGCGTGGACAACCTCTTCAGCCACGAGTGCATCTGCCATACGGGATGGACCGGCGCGGCTTGCGAGACCAACATCAACGAGTGCGCCTCGAGACCGTGCAAAAATAACGGCCAGTGCATCGATCAGATTGGCGATTATACCTGCACCTGCGAGCCCGGTTATACCGGCAAGAACTGCCAGCACACGATCGACGACTGCGCGTCCGAACCTTGTCAGAACGGCGCCACGTGCTTGGACCAGCTGGAGGGATTCGTCTGCAAATGCAGACCCGGCTACGTCGGGCTGCAATGCGAGGCGGAGATCGACGAGTGCCTCAGCGATCCTTGCAGTCCGGTCGGCACCGATCGCTGCGTGGATCTCGACAACACATTTGTCTGTCATTGTCGCGAGGGCTACACCGGCGCGTCGTGCGAGATCGACATCGATGACTGCGAGTCCGATCCGTGTCTGAACGACGCGATGTGCATGGACGAGGTTGGCGGCTTCAAGTGCGTATGCCCGGAGGGATGGACCGGGACTTACTGTCAGATAGACGTCGGCAATTGTCAGAATCGACCGTGCCAGAACGATGCCACATGCGTGGACTTGTTCATGGATTACTTCTGCGTGTAAGTATAAAAATCTCTGAGAGTGTCTTTTTTTTTTATCTGATAAAATGGTCGATTTATTTCAAATTTTTTAATCGACAGCTGTCCATCCGGTACCGATGGCAAGCAATGCGAAACGGCACCGGAACGTTGCATCGGAAATCCGTGCATGCATCACGGTCGTTGTCAAGATTTTGGTTCAGGCTTAAATTGTACCTGCCCCGACGATTACACGGGTATCGGTTGTCAATACGAATACGATGCCTGTCAAGCCGGCGCTTGCAAAAACGGTGCTACTTGCATCGACGAGGGCCCCGGATTCGCCTGTATATGTCCTCCAGGATATACAGGTAATTCTTAATCAATTTGCTTTTTTTCGGACAGATTAATTAATAAACAATTAAAAAATAATACAATTGTAAAGGCTCTAATCGAGATAAAAAATGGTAATGAGAGCCAAGCGCAGTAATTAAGGCGCGTATATTTACTTATTAAATATATTTGTTAAATATATTCTTATTAAATATATTCTTAATTGCCATTTTTTACCTCGATTAAAAAATAATTTTCTATTTTTCCATAATTAGGCCAAACTTGCGAGGAAGACATAATCGACTGCAAAGAGAATTCTTGTCCGCCATCGGCGACTTGTATCGATCTCACCGGCAAATTCTTCTGTCAATGTCCGTTTAATTTAACTGGCGACGATTGCAGAAAATGTACGTCTCTCACAATTTTTTTTTAATTCAAAGATATTATTAGTTCGATAATTATTTTTATTCATTTTCATTATTTCAAATTCCTGCAGCCATCCAAGTGGATTACGACTTGTACTTTAGCGATCCGGGACGGAGCAGTGCTTCGCAGATTATTCCATTTTTCACTGGTTCCACGAAGAGCCTGACTGCCGCTATGTGGGTGCAATTTACGCAGAGAGACGAAGCAGGAATTTTCTTCACTCTTTATGGCGTCAGGTAGATTCATTTTTGTTTTACTAACAATCCATTTTATAATAATATCTCGCTTTTATTTTTCTCTCGAGCAAATTATAATAAAGCATTTATATTTGTAATATTTCTTGTTCAGCTCGCCGCACGTTCCAACGAACCGCAGACTTATGATCCAAGCACACAGTAATGGAGTTCAGATATCCCTCTTCCACGACTTGCAAGACGTATATCTGCCATTCAGAGAATACGCGACCATAAATGACGGACAATGGCATCACGTCGCAGTTGTATGGAACGGTGAAAATGGCGGAGAGCTCACTCTAATCACAGAGGGCCTTATCGCTAGCAAGACCGAGGGATACGGTAGCGGCAGATCACTTCCAGCGTAGTGAGTATCTTTTTAAAACTCGAAATGCAATTTTTTGTGGATTTTTGCAAAAAAATTATGTAAAAAAATTTTGTGTAAAAAAATTAATTAATATCTGTCTTAATATTAATTAAAGAAATATCTTCTCTTGCAGCGCATGGGCCGTGTTAGGTAAACCGCAGAGCGAGAATATAAAGGGTTACACGGAATCGGGCTTCCAAGGTCATCTGACCAAGGTGCAAGTCTGGGGCCGCGCGTTGCACGTGACGAATGAGATTCAGAAGCAGGTGCGCGACTGTCGGACGGAACCGGTTCTTTATCAGGGTCTGGTGCTGACATGGGCAGGATACGACGAGACCGTAGGTGGGGTCGAGAGAATTGTGCCGTCGCATTGCGGACAGCGAGTGTGTCCGCCCGGTTACGGTGGCAACAGATGCCAGCAACTCGAGGCCGACAAGATTCCTCCCAAGGTGGAGCACTGTCCGGGCGATCTCTGGGTGATCGCGAGAAACGGATCTTCCATCGTCACCTGGGACGAGCCGCGTTTCAGCGACAATGTCGGCGTCACGAAGATACAGGAGAAGAACGGACACCGATCCGGGCAGACTCTGATGTGGGGCACTTTCGATATCAGTTACGTGGCTTACGATCAAGTCGGAAACTCGGCCAGCTGCAATTTCAAAGTTTACGTATTGTGTAAGTAAAATTTTCTTCATTTAATATTTGTTAAAAAAAAAAAAAATTATATCTTTTTCTGAAAATGCTTGTGCGTGAATTATTTAAAATTTCAACAAATTTTTCTCGTTACAGCGGACTTCTGTCCGATGCTGGACGATCCCATCGGTGGCGTGCAACAGTGCAAAGACTGGGGCTCGGGAGGTCAATTTAAGGTCTGTGAGATTTCTTGCAACACCGGACTTCAATTTTCGCAGGAAGTTCCTAAGTTCTATACGTGCGGTGCAGAAGGCTTCTGGAGGCCCACTAATGATCCTAGTCTACCTCTGGTGTATCCGGCTTGTACAAGTAATTATTTTGTTCACGTTTGATTGATGGATACAGCGATCTTATATCTCTTAAATTAATAAACGTATATCTTTCCAGGCTCTACGTCAGCGCAAAGGGTCTTCAAAATTAAGATGAACTTCCCAACATCGGTGCTCTGCAACGAGGCCGGTCAAGGTGTGCTCAAGCAGAAGGTTCGAAACGCCGTGAATTCACTGAATAGAGACTGGAACTTCTGTTCGTACTCTTACGAAGGTAACACACAATTTCCAAACAGATCGTTTCATATAAGGGCATCGATTTTTAACATTAATTTTCTATGTTTTTCTACTCAGGAACTCGCGAGTGCAAAGATCTTAATATCGACGTGCAATGCGATCATCGCGTACGCGCAACGAGAGAAACGAGCGAGGAGGACGGCGGAACGTACGTCGTTTCCGCCATCGTGCCCGCAGAACCGTAAGTAACATATTGCAATTTTCTAATTAACGAAAATTCTGCGTTCTCAGTTCGGATGTTCGCGAGTTCAATTGACAATTTTTACAGCGCGTCGATTGTTCCACACGCATTTTTACCGTACGCAAAATTATTACAGCTTGATGTAATATCGTAAATCATGGCTTGCTCTTTTTGTGTCTCGCACATTTGTCGGTCATTTCAATTGTCAGACGCATCTCTCAAATGTGTTGTCTTCGCCGCGCGTTCCGCTTACAGTGATCTCAGTATACTGAGCATTTTTGTGTTGCATCATAGAACGAGACAGGGTCGCCAAGGCAGTGATACCTACGAGGTGGAGATCTCGTTCCCAGCGATAAAGTAAGGACAGCTCGATTCACATGCTACGTGCAATTCGATTCATTTGTACATGTCTTACCCTCGCCATTCGACATCATCTCTCTAATACGTTATCATTCCATAAACAGTCATATAGCGTGCAGTTATAACAATCTCCCGCGTGTAATCATATGTTAATGTTTCCTATGTTAATCGTGCATAACTCTCGGATTTGTATAATCAACATCGAAAAGTGATAAATCATACTAACGACTAATTCTACGGGAACAAGTGTCGTATCAAACTTCATCAGTTGTAAGCGCAAGTAAAAGCTTGTGTGCACGTTATTACTAACTAATCATCATCTATACATGGATCATCATTATGGGAATATCATCATTATAGCAAGCTGCAACAAGTGTCTACATATTTCGACAGTGACAACAGTGTAACAAAATTCGTGTAACCAAGCTGTGAGATCGTTTATCATTTCTTTATTGAAAAATAAAATTTATCATTCAATACGCTAGCGGCTTACAAAAATAATAATTCGAACAAATTATGAAATAATAGGCAAAAATCGCAGCTAATTAGAAAATTGAAAATTGATGCGTGAATATTAATACATTTTGATCTCTGTAGCCCACGCATCCAGCAGCTTCGGTTTACGATAATGACAATTACGATAATGACATATATTGACAACTTACGCGATTGACATGACAGTCAATGAATACAAAGTTTACATGTATTAATTACAATAAGGGTATGAGTGCGGTTTAACTTGCGGCACGCGGGACTACTGACGGAGATCCTGGTTCAAAGACAAGGCTGCCTTAATTACACTCGCCTCGAGATAACGGCTGTACATATTTGCGCAAATCCCTCCACGCCTGCTGCTACCGCATATATCGTACGCATATACATCTACAAAACGATAACTCTCGTCTATATTTCACAGCGATCCGATCCTGAACGCTAATTCGAACGAGCGCTCGACCGTACAGATGTTGCTCGAAAAACTGATCCTGGAAGAGGATCAATTCGACGTTCACGATATTCTGCCTAACACCGTGCCGGATCCTGCTTCTCTCATCCTGGAATCCGACTATGCCTGCTCGATAGGACAGGTTGTCATGGCGCCGGATTGCGGTAATTAAAGACGACACATATCGTTAATTATAATTGTAATAGAAAACTATTCTTTTACATAACGAGAAATTCTATGATATAAAAATATTTCTTTGCAGATGCGGGAAATAAATTTCATAAATGTTGAAAGATTTTTTTAGTCAGAAAAAATGCCAACAAAATATGCCGTTGATATTTTCAAAAAATTTAATATTAATTCGATTTTAATATACAAAATAATTTCTCAATATATGTATTATACAGAGTGTCCGGTAATAATCATCCCACCCATTGTGTGCAGGTAGAGCGGATTAAACCGAGTAGGAAAGTCCTCTACCGTTTTGCGATCTGCGCAATAATTAATGAGAAATTAATTAAAAAAGATCGGCCAAATCCGCGCGAATATAAGCGCGGGACGAGAAATGATGTATATACATTTATTTCCTACGCTCGTAGAAAATGAATGGAACTACACCGACGTTATAATCGCGTGTGTGAGTAAATAAAATGTATGAAATAAATTTGTGTGAGTAACTACAAATTGAGACATAAATCACATGCGATAAGAAACTCGATGACAGATGGACATGCGGCTAAACGATTATTATGACATCTTCGATGGGATGTGCGACACCGAAACAATTGAAGGTCGTCGAAAAAAGTATCAACAGTATTTTGTTTTACGTTTTTTCTGCGTACCGAGTTCGAGTGGTGCTCGCCGAGCATGCCTTATTAGAGTGAGAAGGATGCGAGGAGGATAAAAAGAATACGAGCGGTGCTCGCCGAGCATGCCTTATTAAAGTGAGAAGAGTGCGAGGAGAATAAAGAAGGACACGAGCAGAGCTCGCTCAAGCGTGCCTTTTAAAAACAATTCGAGATAACGCGAGAAGGATGCGAGGAGGATAAAGAAGGATACGAGAAGAAAATCGAGAACGCTAGTAAGACACGAATCTCTCTTTTCTATTGGATCAGAGAATCGAGCGACTTTGATTATTGGTCATCGCCCGAGGAGTACGCGTGGAGTATTTAGGTCAAAAAATTTGGCATGCCACCGATAAACCGTGAGACGTGTCAATGCATCTCCCAAACTACGATTTTTTTATTGAACTATAATAATAGAATAACTATGATTTGGCTACCAAGCGATGACTCCGCGCGGATTAATTAATACACATTAATACACATGCTAAGAAAACCCTTGCTTGCATCTTACCATCTCTATTCCTTTTCTAAATAGCAATTTTAATATTCATACAACTATTTGTCGATTAAATTTTATATAATTATATGACAAATTGCGATGTTAAAAAGTTTTGCGATGTTAAAGAGTTTTGCGCTGCGAATCGATTGAATGCGCGTTTAATGCATTGTAATCTTTACGCAACGCATCGTCTTTATTTCAATCAAATAATCAAAATTACTTCGAGAAATGATCGCAACTTTACGCATCGTATCCAGATTGGCATAAGTGACAGAATCACTTTCATTCTCTGAGCATACTGCACCTAATGTAGCATGCTCGTTAGCAATTAAACGAATTGTACTTGTTATATCAAAATCATTCAATTAATTAAATTGATGAGATTGACATTGTGTTGCAATATTTATGATATTTAGCAATGATTTTCGTATTATACACGTTTATGTCTCTTCTTGCCCCGCGCTTATATTCGCGCGAATTGGCCGACCTTTTATAATTAATTTGTCATTAATTATTGCGAAGATCGCAAAACGGTAGAGGACTCTTCTACTCGATTTAACCCGTTCCACCTGCACACGATGGGTGGGGCGATTATTATCAGACACTCTGTATATTTAGATAGCCGATATAAATATTGAGAAAAAATTTTATAGCATTATTGATTTTTCTAAACTGTCACAGCGCGAAAAATTCAAAGCGTATATTCACTGTTTACAGTACCATGCGCGGTGGGCACTTATTATGACGAAGAGACGATGCAGTGCGTGTCCTGTCCCATGGGCACTTATCAGAGCGAGTCCGGACAGTTGAGATGCAATTCCTGCCCGGTAATCGCCGGTCGTCCCAGCGTGACGGTGGGTCCTGGAGCTCGTAGCGCGGCCGATTGCAAGGAGCGATGTCCCGCCGGCAAATACTACGACGACGTGGCCGGTCTCTGTCGCAATTGCGGTCACGGATTCTACCAGCCGAACGAGGGTAGCTTCTCGTGCCTGCTGTGCGGCCTCGGAAAAACCACGAGGACCGCCGAGGCCGTGTCCCGGGAGGAATGCCGGGACGAGTGCGGATCCGGACAGCAGCTGGCCGTCGAGGGAAAGTGCGAGCCTTGTCCGCGCGGCACGTATCGCACTCAGGGAGTGCAAGCGTCCTGCCAAGCTTGCCCTCTCGGCAGAACTACCCCGAATATGGGATCCGCCGCGATAGAAGAATGCTCGCTCCCGGTCTGCGAGCCCGGAACTTACCTCAACGGAAGCCTCAACGATTGCGTGGAGTGCAAGAAGGGAACGTATCAATCGGAACCGCAACAGACCTTCTGTATCCCTTGCCCGCCGAACACCAGTACCAAAGGATCCGCTGCTGTGAGTCTCTCTTTCTCTTTAATATTATTAATATAATTCTAGAAAAATATTAAACACATGTGCAAGGAATAAATGAAAATATTTATCAATGAATAAAAAAAATTGAAATGATGGTGCTAATATTTTTCTGTCGACAGACGAGCAAGGCAGAGTGCACGAACCCGTGCGAGACGAGCGGAGCTGAGATGCACTGCGACGCAAACGCGTATTGTCTACTTATACCGGAGACGAGCGACTTCAAATGCGAGTGCAAGCCCGGATACAACGGCACCGGGACTGTCTGCACAGACGTGTGTCTCGGCTACTGCGACAACGAGGGTGTCTGTCTGAAGGACTCGCGCGGACAACCCTCGTGCAGGTGCAGCGGCAGCTTCACCGGCAAACATTGCACGGAGAAGTCCGAATTCTTCTACATCACCGGCGGTATAGCGGGAGGCGTTATCTTAATAATCATTGTGGTGCTGCTCGTCTGGATGATTTGCGTCAGGTTAGCGTCAGGAAAATTAATTGAAAATTAATCCACGAGATGTAGAGATAATCGACGTTGAAAATAACCTTTTTAATGATAAATTTATATTTTTTATCGATAAATATTTTTTATATATTGATAAATATATCGGTGATATCTTCTATTTCAACAGAGCCTCTAGAAAGAAGGAGCCGAAGAAAATGCTCACCCCAGCGACCGACCAGAATGGCTCTCAAGTAAACTTCTATTATGGTGCGCCGACACCGTACGCCGAGTCGATAGCGCCGTCACATCACAGCACATATGCTCATTATTACGACGATGAGGAGGATGGATGGGAAATGCCCAATTTTTATAACGAGACTTATATGAAAGGTGAGCATCTATGTTGAAAATATTCTGCGCACGCGTATTTCAAGATTTAGACTGACATAATACTCGCGCGCGGAGTAAAAAAATTACCGTAATTATTTTCGCGCGATAAAATGTAGAACTTGTAAGATTTATGTGTTTTATATCGCAATGTGTGTGCCACACGCGTGCTCATTAATTCTTTTTCCTGCACAGAGAGCCTGCATAACGGAGGCAAGATGAATAGTCTTGCCCGATCGAACGCCAGTATTTACGGCACGAAAGACGATCTTTACGACAGACTGAAGCGTCATGCATATACCGGTAAAAAAGGTACAATCCCGCAACTACCTTCGTAATCATATTAATCAACGCCACGAGAGCCGAAAATTACTGCCAACAGGATCGGACGCAACGCGGCCTCTCGCCGGCCGCTTATTATTTATTAATCGATTTAAATTCGACGTATATATATATATATATATAATATATATATACACTTCGTCTTTTTTACCATCATAGAACACGTAACAAATTTCCGCTATTAATTGATTAACGGCAAATTGTGGAGCCGCCCACAGCACGCTATCACAGAAACGAGCGTCGCAGGAAATAACATTACGAAATGTCCATTTTGCAGATAAGAGCGACAGCGACAGCGAAGGCCAGTGACCGGGTAGAACAATGACTTTCATGCCAACGTAGAGTACGAAAATGCGAGAGATATCGATGTAATCAGACGAAGCGACGACGGTATCTCATCCTTCGTGCGACGTCGCCGTCGTTGCTCCAACCCGATCGACGGATCGTGTTATTTATTGCATACCCTTCTATATGACGACGCCGAGATCCGCGGTCGTCCAGATCGGGCGATTGAACGTGAAAAAGGGGAAAGAGAGAGAGAGAGAGAGAGAGAGAGAGGGGGGTGGAGAGGAAAAAGAGAGAGGCTCGATCGGAGCCGCGGAATCTCGCGTCGATCTGCAAGAGACGCGTCTGGCGACTGATATATACAAGAGTCCTGGAACGACGATCGGCAGATCATGTACACCGATCGTCGCTTCGGCACGCGTTTATTCGAGCCGGAAATCCGAAGCGCGCAACGTAAAAAAAAAAGGGAAAAAAATAGAATGGGACCCGTCCGTCCTTCGTGAAGTGAAATTCGATGCGTGTTCAATGATTAAAGAGACTTATGCGCGAGGTTGTAATTTTTGTAATTTAATACCGCGTATAGACATGTGCGTATTAAGGACCAACCACACATCCCGATACCATCACCCATCATCATCATCCCCGTTCCCTTTCCCCTCTTTTTTATTAACCCGTACGATTAACGGTGCGTTGAGAGAAACTGTGTGTGCTTGTATATGTTAATATAACTATATACGTACGTGAATTTATATTTTGTTACTCGAAAGGTATACGCATCATCGTTGTAATATAATATAATAAAATGCGCGGGCGCGCGCGATGAGGGAGGCGAAATTTCGAATTTAATTTCAGCGAGTGTAAAGGAATCGGGGGAGGACAAAAAGGAGAAATCTCGCAAAAATTCAGTGTACTCTTCAATACAGTGTACTCTCTCACGATAATCTCTATGTAAAAACGGGAATGTAGAGAGCCGCCGGATGTGACAAGCGATGAACTTTGTGTCTGCGCGGCGAGTGCGTGCACCGAACCGATGCCTACCACGCTGTTTTTTTCATTTATGTTGTATAAAAACTTTAACAAATAGTTGTTTTTTTTATTAATAAAATGTATTTCAATAAAATGTCTCCCTGTCCCCATTTCATTCGTCCTATGTATGTAAGTGTATTATAAATTCTCTTAAAAGACTGCTCATATTTTTAACGACTTACAATTTTATTTATTTTATTTATGCAGTTTTTTTATTTACTTTTATCGGTATCACTCTGTGCATTCTCTGTTTGAAATCGAGATTAGTCTTGGTTTTGTCAATATTCAATTGAGACATGCCGTGCAACGCAATTTTACTTGTCGCTCTCGGATCGATGCGATTGTCCGCGTTATCGCCTACAAATTTAGCGTCCTCGCCATTAGTTACGTCACTTCCCCCGCATTTATTGTCAGATTTAATTGGGCTGTCAATGGAACTCAGTCTTTCACGTTCTTCTATTTCTATTATATTAAAAGGAAATAGAATAGCCGTAGAATAACGTGGGATGGAATATAAAATGAGAAACGTACTATGTTGATTTTTCTGCTTCAGAATATTGAGCGCCCTGATAACGTCTGCATCGTTCCGATTGCGTTTCAACACTATTAGTAAAATTAAATTTTAATTGTGATTGATCTGTCCGTTTACTGATTAAATTTTAATCAGATGATATTTATATGTGTATGCAAAATTAAAGTAAAATTAATTGATCCTTACGTCGATTTCCAAAATCGCGAGCTTTTGCATAATCTCCTGTCATTAAAGCAATTATAAACTAAAATATACAAAGCTTGGTTAATATTTAGCAGAGAGAAAAATAATTTTTAAATTTATAAGTGTTGATATACTTCGATGCGATCCTCATAATTCGTGCTCTGTTCTCGATTCATCATAAATGTTACGTTTAAGAGTACTTTTTACTTTCGCACTTCACTGATAACCATTTTTAGTCAGAGATAAGAATTCACAGAATCGCATTTATCTCATGTCTGCAAACAGATTATAGAGGAAAGTATAATACTTCATAATTGCAAAACGAGATTTACAATCTTACTTGTTTGTACAAAGTTTCTTCGTATATATTATGAAAAGTTTAATGAAGCAAATTTGTTTCACACTAAATACAATTTAAAAAACATGCCTGATAAATCAGAGAAACAATTGTCATAAGACACGCTCATATGTCACGTACATATTTGTTAATAACTTCAAATTAATTTCGTCAGAGAAAGAATTTCAATTTTATAATTTTTCTCAATATATTCCAGTTATATGTATGTGTTACTGAGCTATTTTTAATATTAAATGTTATGGAAATCATATATGGAAATGAAATCTAGCAAAACTCGTTGGACCATTACATCTGATGTCATGTAGAAAATCCCGTTTCGGAGACACAGGAGACTGTGTTAGTTGTTAGTATTAGTTTGCGAGATATGTGTGTTTATGATAATTATATATATATATATATATATATATATATATGTATGAGTAAAAAGAAAGATCATTGGAATGCGGTATGAGTCACTGCAGAGACCCTTCAATTTATTCACTTTCCTTATACACCGAATTCATGGAAGAAACAGACTTCAGAGTCGCGTTCAGAATCTCAATGTACAATCACACTAAATGGCTTTCTTGATAAATTAATATTTAACTTGTTTTATAAATTTGTTTTTTATAATTGCAATTATATCTACAAGATTTATATTTATATTTCGCAATCGGCATTAAATAAAAATAGCCAAATTCATAACAATGATCTATTTTCTGAAATAATCGCGAAATTGTGTTTTCCAATTTTGCAATCATCTTCTCGAGCAAAAGATTATAAAAATATACATCAAGTCCCCCACAGTTGTACTGGCAACTCCATCTAGCCATTATTTAGTCACTGCTCGTTGTAACTTGGTTGTAACCGAGGCACGATAACATCGAACGATGTATTATTAAAGTAGCAACTTTGTAGCTGCATTGCTATATATGTACTTTGCGAACGATTTTCAATCTAGCGGCTACTTATCGTCGCAACATTTTGCGTTTCTCCCTTTAACAGTATTTTTTAAAAATATGTTATATTATATGTAAAAATAATTTTTTTTTCTCTTCTCTCTTTTTAATTAGGGATTAGAAAGTGAATCAAATTTAATAAAAGATTATTTTGGCCAATCATTTTCACTAACATCGATCTACTGCTCTCTTATTTATTATGAAGCAATTACTGTTACATCCGGTTGCCATACTTTCTTTGTCCGAAAATTCTCGACGTAGTAACCAATTCCAAATTAGATTCCAGCTCCAGTCCCACTCGCTCGTTCTTACAATGTATTTGATATGTGATTATTCTGTCTATGACTCACGCTATCGATATATTATCGAGAAATGTTAGAAAACAACAATGATATAACAAAATAAAATTTTTTTTTCCGGTCACGTGATTTATATTTCGAAAAGTTTAAATAATTGTGAAATTGCGCTCTCGCTACAATAAATAATGGATAACATGCGGCATCGAAAAACGCCTGGAGTAACAGGCGGCCGAGTGAAACCACGCGAAGGAACAATAAATTATCGACTCCCAAAGAGATTATCGTCTCGAATTCCGCACATGACGTGTTCCGGTCGGCGCGTCGCGGCGACGCCGTAGATTGCTCCGATTCGCATACGGTGAGCTCACGACTGTTCCGATTCGCCGCAGATGACGTCCACTACGTCAGTATACTCTCCCAACGCCGTCTCGTGACGTGGTTTAACTCGGTACTACCGCCTCTCGAGCCGCATTTCAACGGCGACGATCGAAGCGACCACACGACAAAGTTATACGCAGCATCCTCGCACGTCCACAGATTCTAACACATCGCTCGCGCAAGACGAAGGAGTGAAAAAACGTTGTTATTATCAGTGCAAGCAAACGACGAATCGATCGTTCCTGATCTATTTTTCTACTAGCTCTACTCAGCCCCCCAAGTGGAAGGAACACCGGCATCTATTGTCTCAGGGAGGGTGAGTAATTATTTGCACGTACGAGATCGCGCGATCTCTCAATATATAGACGAGCGATTCGCGCGCGTTATATAATCGCCTGGTCGAGGAGGTAAAAAGTGTCATATAAAAAAAAAACGACGTCGCTAATACGTCTCCTCGGACCGTCGACCGAGGAGCGCGCCGACTGTTGAAAAGTGCTGCGTAGTCGCGGAGGATCGATCGGGGCGCATGTTGACGTCGTCGTCATCGGCGCGACTATATATTTTCGTGTCGCACGGATATACACAATCTCTTTTAGAGTGTTCCCAGAGACGTTTTACGTCCCGACCCGCGCAAGATTAGATATGCGGAATCGCAAATTTCGGAGCCGCGCCGCGGAATGACGTAACTTCCGTCGATCCCGCGAAAATCGGAGTCACATGCGTTCAGACGCCGCGGTGTTATGTAATCAGTCGGCCTGGCTGATGACCATCGCTTTTCCCGCAGTGCGCCTCGTAAGCGATACGCCTCGGGAAAAACAAGACGCATGAGTTGAAGTTTGGCAAGAAATATTTATATCGCAAAAAAATAGTTTTCCTTATAATAAGTGCTCTAACAGGATAAGACGCGATTACGTTAGTTTAAATTGTCTCAGATAAATTTTTAAAAAATTTTGCACGAACTTTTAAAACGATAACGTGTGTCGGAAACAACATGCTATTTGTTCTCCTGATGGCTAAACTAACACGTATAATCGCGAAAGAAGATGTATACAGATAAGATAAGTTATATGTATAGGAAGTCGCGTGACGTAAGATTTTGGAGCAGCTCGCGGATGACTAAGCAGAGAGAATCGCGAATCGAGAGATTTATCATAAGTCACCAGATTTGGTACCAATTTCTGCCGAACGACAACTGACCTCAAATTCATCAAATAAATTGTTATCTGATAAAAGGATTGCAAGATTCCACTTTATATACATATGTGATACAGATATGATCTTTTTTGCGGCATAAGATAGGATCAACTTCTCGGAACATATACTATTGATACTATACATATACGATGTTATCATGATAAATTACTATTTTGCTTATTGTTCATTAATGCAAAAACAGAAATGTGGGTGTTAGCTGACATTATTTATCAGATTTTATGTATAATAAACGTAATAACTTTCCGTTTTTCTTAGAATTGTTATCAATATGATGTGTGAAAAACGCGGCCACGCTAATATGGATCCACTAAAATATCTGCACAGAAAAACATTAATGTAATAAGATCCTAGCTCGAAATTATTACATTTAATAAGTTTCGATACAACGTCAAACATGATTAAATTGGATTATCGCACTGAGTCAGATCTATATTTATTTCAGGCTTCCAAAATCCCTCCCATCTACGAACGTCCAACAACCAGCAACATTTCAATTGAGGAAGGAGGTCTTAACGTAAGTACTATTCGCGGAAAATCCTGAGAAAGGACCTGAAACTCGGACGATCGGATAGTCACGGCGAGATGCCAACCTTTCAGGTATCAAAATCATGCAACCGTCAGCCGCAGCCGTTATCTGTTACTCGTGGCGTGAGATCGCGGCCACTGGGCGATGTCACCTCGACGAAGGTGGAGACAATACCTCTCCTAAGTCCGACAATGGAGTCCGAATTTTTGAGGGAGCCTTGGGTGTTCCCGCGCACAAAGGCAAATTCTTCTACGAGAGAAGAGGTCACCGCGGCATTTTTCGCTTGGGAGGAGGACTTTCAGGATCTGAGCAGTTGGTGTATGGACACGTTCCAGGGTCAATGCGATTTTCATGTAGGTGAATCGACTACGTTTAAACTATCAGGTATGTATACACATTTATATATAAAAAATGTATTACACGAATAATTTTTATATAAGTTGTATAATAAATTTTATTCCGGCTTAAAAAACAGATAGTCATACATAAAAAAAAAAAAAAAAAAAAAAACAGACGACCTTATAACAGAATTTTTGAATGTCATATTTGCCAACGGCTTTGTATATAGTGTAATCGATAGAGCAATCTTTTATTACCACATTCTAAGTTCCACGCAAAAAACATAACACTTTGTATCAACACTTTACTGAACAATGGTTACCCTCTCTCTTATTTATGTGTATATAAATATATTAACATCAGAATAAAAAAATTCTTTGTTATTGAAAACATTCATGAAAAAAAGGAAATCATTGGTGAAAGAGATGAAAAGGGAGGAAGAAGAAGGAAGCATCATTTGCGGGACTTTGATACAGTAAACATGCGACGATATTATATACACGGCCTTTTGTGATCTTAATTTTATTATTGTTTCAAAATTTTGTTAGTTTAACTTTGTTTATTCCGACTGAAGAAGCACAAGTACAGAAACGTTCCCAATTAATTAATTTTTATAATAAATTAATTGCCATTTCATACACAGGTCTTTCATTGATATTAATTGTTTTTAATTGCGATAGGAACATTACTACTCGACTGTGTTCCAGGTACGAAATACGAGGATAACGGCGTTTCGACTGTGGAAGAGGAGGGGATATTAAAAGATTTGAAGAGTACGACTGATGATGAGAAGCTGAATTTAAAAATGAATACCGTTAAGTCTAAGGCAACCGAAGAATCAAGTGACAATCGTCATCTGCTGCTATCTCCATCGGAACTGGTTAACGACTGCGGATTAGGGTATAATAACGAGGAGAAGAACGGAACCAGCTCGTGGTTAATGTCACCCGAATCAATAGCTTCTACAAGTACCGCGTCGAGTAAGCAACATAACGCAGATGCTGACGCGTTGTTTCAACCCGAGTATCGCGCGAGCGGCGATTTGGCTCGTCCGACTTCACCATTCGACACCACCACAAATCAGCGCGAAACGTGGGATGAGTTACGTACGATCGAGACAACCGGATCGGACACTTTCGACCTGCTGTCGTATCTCTGCGACGTAAGTTGCGACGAGCAATATTAACCGCGCGATCGTCAAAGATTCCCTTGCGATCAATTTCCGACGTTGACGAAATTATAATTTTCATTGCAGGATGAAATGCGTTCGCTGGAAGGCGGCATTTCCATCGATTCCTCTACCATGTTGAAACTCAGGTCGCACGCGACGGTGTTGTCACCGTCACCATTCTCGCTTATTCCCACGAAGGTGAAGACGGAGGAGATCAACGAACCGATTCCATCAACGCGTCGGAGGATATCAACACGTGCAACGTCGACGGTGACTTCATCATCGGTGGAACCTCTCGTAGCGTCTCGCAGATCGGAGAGGACGAGGACGAGTACCAAGACCGCTAGTAGCAAAGAAAGAGAGACAATTGTTAAAATAAAGACGAGGGATAAGAATGATAGGAAGAGGTACTACGAAGAGAGCGATTCTGAGGACGACGACGACTCCCTATCGCAGTATAGGGAGTGTCGGGAGAAGAACAACGAGGCATCGCGAAGATCACGGATGAACAAGAAGGCCAAGGAATCGGAAATGAGCGTTAGAGCGATCGAGCTGGAGAGAGATAACAAGATACTAAAGATGAAGGTCGAGGAGCTGGAGAAACTGGTAACGTCGATGCGCAACGCGTTATTACGATCTGCTTTAAAAGGGGTGTTTTAAGAGTACACGCGTTACTTAATATCTAGACGTACATACACGAGCTGTCGCACGCGCATAATTCATTATTAACCTACACACTATTCGTTTCCTTTTTTTTTATGCAGACGCCATCTCATTACGCAATGTCTGAAGGAATTATATAAATGTATAACATTGACTTATTTATCTTAATTATCTTAATGGGAGATCTTAAGGCTTATTATTACTCGTTATTTTGATGTTGTTTTATCGAGAGACGTTTTCTTTTTTTATCTATATAGCGTTTCCCTATAAAATATTTATATCTTGGTACAATTAATTTGTCCCATCTAAACTAATCACGGATAGCGATAAATTAATCGTACTATCTGCTGTAACATGCATTAAAAATTTAACGTTTAGCTTGCTATATGTCGGTACACGGAGATACTATATATTATAAGCAAGAATTTATTTTACTATAACGAGAGAGAAAGAGAAACACCGAAATTAGAATGTATTTTACGAAATACACACATACACACACACACATATATATATGTATGTATGTATATATATATATATATATATATATATATATATCTTATAAGTTACTTTGTGTATAATTCAAAAGGGGTATTACACACGAGTGTGAAAAACAGGCATACGATTTCAAGTGATAATCGATATTGTTATCAAGAAGCAGATTTTAATCAGAACAAAATCACATAGTCATATATTTTGTTCAGCCTTGTATTGTACCTGATATGAAAAAAAAAGAAAAAAAGAAGCATGCATAAATATATATATATATATGTAGAATTTTATTGCAGAGAAGCGTGTATAATTGGTGACACGTGGTTTTCTACTACTGATGTGTGAATTTGAACGATATTGATGTAAGAACAAAATCGAATAAAAAAACTTTATTTTGAAAAATCAACCAGACCTAGACGCGTTATACGCCACAAATAGCGCAGCGTACAAAAATAGCGACAGCGTCATACTTCATGACTCAATGTTTCTTCCATACGCAGAGCGTCTATAGACAAGCACGAAACGAGCCTAAATGCCAATCCGGCATTAAAGGCATACAACACGCGATATATTTCCGTAGATCGTTCGGATATTATTAGAGCATAAATGATCATCGCGGGAACATGTATGTACGAACGCATCGGCCGCGGTATGTTGCGAGATAATTGCAAAATCGATAGAGACGCTATCAATGTAGGTGAGTCGACGTAGCAAACAGACCGGGTTAAATTGTCGCAACAATGTGCGCTGTAATTTTATATTCAACGCGCAGATGGGTCGACGAGAGGGCGCAGATGATTTCTGTCATTGCTGCTGCGACGTAGAAACGCATCTGGAAGCGTCGTCAGAGCGCTGTCCTAACGAGGACGACGGTGGACAAAAGAGAGGTAAGACCTCTTTCCGTTGATTGAATATCCGGCGTTGGAGTACCGCGCTCGTATTCTCTCTGACGTAAATTGCGATCAGCGCGTTGCAAATTGCGAATATAATTAACAACAAATCGAGGGATATTAGAAACTCACGCGCGCGCGCGCACCCTGGGAACCACCTGAATTTCTTATAAGTATATCTATTATTTCCATTCGTCGCTCTAGACGGAATAATGATTGTGCAGATTGTGATTTTGCTCGCGATTGCTTATAATAAATATTTAACATATTACATCAGAGAGACCTGCAACTATGTAGCATGTTTTGGCACGTCCAGTGCCAAACGCGCAAATAGAAATACATATATATATATATATATCGGAAGTATCAACAAAGTTGCACAAAAGTTATAGTTTGCATATGATATATATTTCTTCTATTTATATAATATATCAAACTTGGCCTTTTTCCTTGAATTAGTTTTTGAGTTATAAACAATTGAGAAGAATTTTTCGTGAAAATTGGCTTCCTGTCAATTTTTAAATTGAAAATACTTAATATTGAAAAGTAAAAGTTTGCGAGACAAATAGTATTATATCAAATATTTGATAAGAAAAAGCCGACTCTGAAGAAAATATAGTTTTTAAGTGGTATATTCTGTCTTGCATATCAGAAAAAAAAAGGAACAAAGTTTAGAAAGTGCAACTAAACGTACAGATTGTAAGGAATTATTTGAACGTTTTCATCGGTCGTAATAAAGTATCGTAGTCAGTTGAAATGCATATTCCAATGCGCTCAGCCGCGTGTGCGTGCATCGATTGCCCGCATTGCTTTCTTCACCCGCATATCGTTACATCCATTAATCTCATCCTATTATTATCGTGCTACCGTATATATTCCCAACTTCGCTTTACGAATCGGAGCGGCAAATAAATCGCTCTTTCATACCGAACGCTTTCAAAGAGACCTTCCGATTTTGAAAGAAGGATGCAATCAACGAAAGCATTATTTACCAATCAGAGGTGACGTAGACTTAATTCTCTCTCACTCTTCTCTCGCGCCCGTTTCCCACGCATTATCTTATCTCGTTCTCCCGCGAATACAACCGAACAATCTGCCGACCTCGTTTCCCATTTCCCGTCACAGACGTCGACGTTTCCTGCGGCGATGGGGTCCGCAGATAGATCGCCGAAAACGTCGTAGCGATTTCGCCGTCGCTGCGCGCGCTTTTAAACGTCCGCCCGGCGACGCACGTCACAGCTGATAAGACTGCGCGCGCAACGTCCGCGGCCCGTTCACTGTCAGCTGATACTCACTACGCTAGTAACAGGTGGTTCATTGCGATTGGCCGAGCGACGGCGATTAAAGTGCCTCGGCGGCGCCGGCACGTGCGGCTCCGCTCAGACCCGCATTCACGCGCAGAACGTCGTAGCGCGCGCATCGGGGATTGAAACCTCGCGTCTCCTGTCGCGTTCAGTCGCTCACCACCGACGGACAGATCGCGCTATCGGGGGTTCGAAAATCGATAGCTGCGTGTACAATTCCTGCGTGCGTGCGTGCGTACGGGTTTGCGAAATATTTTGCGTGTCGCGCACGATTGCGTGGCGGCTCCGCGAATCTCGTAGGTGCGGGCTATCGATCCCCGCGCTGTCCCGCTTTCTTGCGCGTTCATTGGCGCCTACATCGCCGTCGAAGTTGCATCGTGCGGGAGACCAGCTGCCGCTCGTATGGCTCAGTATAGTGTATCGTGCCTTAAATACGAGAGTTAAAGCCCGGTGAATTTCGCGCGCCGGAGGTCAACGGAGAGATTTTCCCTCCGCTTCCCTCCCCATCGCCCGATCGGTGAGTAACAAGCGTGATTGCACGCGGTATTTAATCTTTTGTCACCTCCTCCTCCTTGTGCTTTTCATTGCCATTTGATTTAATTTTAAATCCCGTCCCTGTATCACGCTGGTACCGCCGGACGCGCACCATCCGATGCACGTGCACACGCCAAGCCGGCGCCCCGTTCCATCTGGTGCGCTCCGATTGCATCAACCGGATCTTCTCATCCCGCGTAAGGGGTCATCTCGCGCGCCGTCGAGCGTGCAGCTTCTCATTCGAGATAACCGAGCGCGATGAGCTCCCGAGAGATTTTCAGACGCGATCGAGACGAGAGTGATGTAGCCCGCGTGGAATGTGGAACTTTGCCTCGATTGACGAAGCTCTCTCGAGATCATTTTCGAAGGCGGATTTGATCTATTTTTAATAAAAAAAAACCATGTATACACGATTGTTGGACAACCGCGCGATAATATTGATGAATTTACTCTTTATATTTTTAACATGAAATTCTAGCGGTTCTGTCATATTACGGTTCTCGCGATTCTCGATGACGCATATCAAAAAGAAAACGGAATTTTTATCGTGTTAGTGTTCTGTCGCGATAAAGCTTTCTAATGAGTGATGTTAATATTTATATGATTGACGCATTGATTTTTTACTATGTACGCGACAAGGACGTTTTATTACATTCGTCGCTGTTATACGATTGATAGAGACGCGTTGTATCGTACTCTCGTTCGCCGGAATTCGTGTACATATCTTTCTTTCTCTCTCTCTTGAAATGAAAGCTCTTCGATCGATATCGACTGCGATTACGTGGAATTATTTGCGCGTTGAAAGGTCGAATCGAGCGAGACGATTATATAGAAATGACACTTGCGGGAAGTTATAGTTGTAGTTTATTCGGAGAAATCAATCAGAGAAGAATATATCGTGCGAGATAACATGCGAAAATCCTAAAGATTGAAAATATAGAGCTGAAAGAGCTCGTGCAAGAGAGCGCGATCTCGAGGATCGTTTATCAGTGTATCTTCCGGCGATGGCTTATTAATAAAAGTAATGGAACTGAGATACGTGCGGAAATAAATAATTTTTTCAACTCCGATAACGATATCGTGATATGATGCGCGATACACGAGGTAACGCAAATATTAAATAACAAAATTGTTACGTTATCGTTACTGGTATATAAATGCTTAATACGCGATACAGAAGCGGATTTGCCATCACTTTTGGATTATGCACGCGCTTGAAGAGAGAGTAGAATAACTGTATTTTGACAGAATTTAATATGATTAGCATATATGTACGTATTAACGTCTAACTGTTTCATCTGAGATAGCATATGTGTGCGTGTATGTTAAAAACCGTGTATGCTACTTAACATCGATCGTGTCCTTCGTTATGGTATCGAAACTTAATATCCTTTCGTGATTATTCTTTCGATTACATTCAACGACATAATAGGCGCGATCAAATACATGGATGCGTTTAATCCTTCTAACATCAGTGATGTTATATCCCAACCTCAGTTTCCAACGCAAGCTTCGCTCGTGTAAAAAATACTTAATTCCTTATGCATGAATCTTTTTATGACGAAACATTATCTTGCGCGTACAAAGATCTAACTGCGGTTAAAAGAGAGACCAGGTTTCAGATTAGAGAAGGATATTTACGCCGCATATGACACACTACGTAATTTTCTTTTCCGACAAATGAAGCTGATTGAAATTCTCGACGTACTTTAATAAGTCTTCTCGATCGTGATTTCCGAACGTTTATGCTTGTTACATATATGAGAAATAATTCAATTGAATTCTTCACGCATCATACTTCAAGATAATTTTTAATTCATATTTCTCATCTAAAAATTCTTAACATTGCCTAATATAAGTGTAAAGAGATTCAGAGAATTTTATTTCTAAATATAATTGTATTGATATGATTGTAAAAAAAAATATGGAATTATGAGACAGGGAGAGAGAGATAGATAAACAAGTATAAAACATATAAAAATAAAAAGGAATGATATAACAATGTTATTAAAATTTAAAGAATTATAAAATACAATTAGAAATTATAATTTAACACATAATTCAAAATTTTTCTCCGCTATTTCCTTTACACAATTTTATACAATCGTTTACATTACTATGTGACAATCGGAGACAATCTTCTCTTTCGCATTCTCTCTCGAATGTGTAGTATACTTAGCTCGTAAAGATAGGTCCATTGAACTCGTTAGAACGCGCCGCGACCTGCAATGCAGTTATGCATCATCCCGTAATATAGGACAAAAGGCATTAAACGCGAAAACGGCCGCAGCAGATAATAAGCCGCGCGCGCGATACCACATGCGATGCTGAGGTCACGGATGCATGTGCGTGCATATATTAATAATCTATAAGTCGCGCACTTCTTTATCGATATTATTTTTACGGATCAGCATCCGACATCCGGTTGGATCTTTCAGTAACACTTACATAAACCTGTTCCACTTGTCTTATCGAGCGAAACGATATATATTCCTCTCACAGATCTCTCTTTTTCTCTCTTTCTCTCTCTCTCTCTCTCTCTCTCTCCCCCCCCCCTCTCTTT